>OZ018393.1:12297602-12740345 GCA_963969525.1 Ontholestes murinus
TTTAAGCTACGGGAATAAATAGGTAGTTAATTGGAATATGTCAATAGTACAATTGGACAATGAATAATTTACCAGGATAGTTTACTAAGAGTTCGGCGCTCTGAAGATTTGGAAGGTGAAGGGAGGGTTCCCGCGGGGTTCCGTCCTCGGCCCTGCACTGGAAAACCTGGCATACGACGGTGTCTTAAAACTGGCGATGCCGCATCATCGGACTTGCTGATCATATCATCATAATCATAGGTAGGGTGGCGATCAGCAAGAATGAGGAGTGGATGTCAGAAGCAGGGTTGGACGTAGCCGCCGAGAAAACGACGGTCGTGTGGTTTCGAGACGACGCACTAGGAGAAGACGTTAAACGGCAGCATCAAACGACCAAGTAGGGGTCACAATTAAGATAAACCCCTAGTGCAACAGCCAAGTAGTGATGACGGTGGGCGGAAATCCCGAACCAGCAAAGATATATCCGAACATCGGCAGCCTGTCGGATGTTAAGAGAAGGTTGCTGATGAAAGTCGCGCGTGCCAATCTGCTGTACGCCGCTCCAACATAGGCGAAACGCATGGAAGCACAGAAGAACAGGGACAGGTTACGCGGAACCCTTAGAGCTGGAGGCATTCGTGTGGCTAGAGGGTACCGCATGATCTCCACCGATGCCGTCGAGTCGAAGTATTGGCCTTATCAGTCTCCCCAGATAAAAAATCGTGGCGAGAGACTAGGTGTACGTGGCTACGAAGAACGGAACGTCTTGCGTGCCGCGAAACGCAATGCCGAACGAAGGCTGATTGACTAGGGGCAGAAGCGATCGGAAACAACAAAAACCAGACAACTGTTAAAATAAGCCTTTATTTAGTGACTGTAGTTTCGACAACTTGGCATATCCCAGATATACAAAGTTAAATAGCTAACAAAAAGAAAGACGTTAGTACTTTGGACCATGAGAAGCTACGGCGAGCTAACGTACCACCTGACGCAACCCTTGCTAGGTCACGGGTGCTTCGACAAGTACCAGCACAAGATCGGAAAAGCCCCTTGGGAAGCAATATCCTTGGTGAGAAGGCGAGCTGGACGAGTGCCAACGGTAGCGGAAGGAGCGGGAAGAGCTAAGTGATAAATTGGGCGGGCCGGTTGAACCAAAAGAGAAATCCGAAAGGAAACGAAGCATTTTTCTGTGATGCAGACGGTGCAGGAATTAAGGAATGGTGTACGATGATGAGAAAGTTGAATGGCCGGAGGAGGAGAGGAGGAGAAGTGTGTAATTATACAACTGGTGTCCTGTTTAGTCGAATGCTATGAAAGAGTCTCAGAACGATGTTCCTCTTTAACCTGAAACTTCTTTTAACATCAGAGTCTCGGCGCAAATATATCTAGCACAGTGGAAATACTATAGATTGTGCGCCCTCCATAAAAAAAGTTTAAAAAGTGCGCTGAGAATTAATATATAATTTAGATAGGTCAAAATTTAAAATATTTTATTATTTTTCTACATTAATATAAAACAATTGAAATTTTATCTAAAAAACACTTATATGTAGTTAAAAAGTACGTTAGAATGATGAATTACTAATTGAAGTAGGTCAAGATCACGCAAGGTCGATAAAAAATTTGTTGGCCTAGGTCAGGAGTTATTGGGATAGGTCAAGAGTACGTTAAAGCACTGAAAATTATTAGCCTAGGACAAGAGTACGCTAGGGTTAATTGGGATAGGTCAATAATACGATAGAAAAGTGTACAACTTATTTTCATAGTTCAAAATAACGTCAGAACTATTTAAAAAAAATATTAGTCTATGTAATTAATAGGCTAAGGGAATACATAGTTAATTGGGATAGTTAGAATAAATATATAATAACCTTTCTTCACAATTTTATTTGATTTACCAGGATTACCTTAGGACAATAAATAATGTATTGGGATAGGTTAAGAAAACGCTATAACAATATAATTATTTTAGTTTTTAAACTGCAAATTAAAAACTGTATGTTTTCCAGTGTTTAACTCTAAATTATTTTGCTTAATTTAAAAAAAAACTGTTACAATTACAATTTTGTCAGAACTTAAATATATTCAGTTTTAAAACAGTTTGATGAGTGCTTTGAAAAGTTTAAATTGATTTAATAACAATTAATATTTAGATAAATGTATTAAAAGTGTAGTTTATTTAAAAGCGATATTAAAATAGTTTTAATGTTGTCAAAAAATAATTAAAATTTGTTGATTAAAAATCAAGGATACAAATATTTTTAACGTTTTTTCAAACAACAAAGATAAACGTTAGAAATTTGCAAATTAAGGAACAGTCGATGTCTTAGCGTAAATTCTTCGATTATGACTGATTCTTCCATTATTACTTATTTGTCTGTTAATTTTATTTTTATGGCAACCCAATATACACCCCAGGTTATCTAAACCAGAATGATTCAAATATTAACTCCTCGTATGAATCATCTCTTAAAAATGTGCTTCTTTTACATTATTTTTTGTGAGATATTTTGTACTAGAGCAAAGAAGTACCTTTATGATGTTTGTTAAAAAGATTTCTTTAAAACACTTGATACATCGATAGAAAATATTTTAGTATAATATTATGTTTACTTTAATTCAAAAAAATGTGCTGCGTGATGTATTAGTTGTTCCAAAATTAGTTCTTTTGCCTCCTTTGCATAAAGTTAGGAATGATGAAGCAGTTTGTCAAAGATTTAAATAAACAAGGTGACTGCTTTAAATACTGTGCGACAAATTTCCTGCACTTTCTGAAACTAAACTAAAAGAAGGAATTTTTGTAGGCTCTGAAATTCGAACCTTAAAATCGTACAGATTGTTCCAGAATACAATGATCCAGGATAGATCAGAAGCATTGAATTCTCTCGTAAAAGTCATAGACGGTTTCCTTGGAGACAACAAGTCCCCAAAATACAAAGAAATTGTAGCCAACATGGTCGAAAATTATAAAAAAATGGAATGCAATATAAGCGTCAAACTTCATTTTCTGAATTCTTACTTTGACTTCCCGAAAATCTTAGAGCTGTCAGCAAGAAATAGGGAGAGAGGTTCCATGAAGACGTAAAAAGGATGGAGAGACATTACCAAGGAAGATGGGATATTAGAATTATGGCTAATTACTGCTGGACCTTGAAATCCACAAAAAGAAAACTACAAAACGCAGTTTTGAGGGAAAAAGAGAACGATTTTCTTCAAAAAAAAGCAACGATTGTCTAACGTAGATTACACTACATTGTTTTTTTTAATGAACAACTTAATTTTGCAGTGTAATTTTCTATTAAATATAGTTTTAATAAATATTGTCTCAATATTTTAGGCAGTTTCTATGAAAAATTTCAAACACACTTTTGCTGAAAACCTGACGTGCTGAAAAAAAAACTAAGCACAGATTCGTGATCGCCACACCCCATTTAATATAGGCTACTTATTAAACTTGAAACACTTTTTCATGAGAAAAAAATAGACCTGTGTTCTTTGTATTGGGATCCCTTAAGGTTCTAGTCTTCGACCCTTATTATTACTCTATTACTCATTGATGATGACAAAACAATTAATATACAATCTTATGTACTAATCAATTACCGAATTGCAGATAATATACAATTCTTAGATGTCTTCTATTTTTTTATCTAAAAAATAAATAATTCCTTTTTTGTTTACAGAAGAAAAAGGCTCTGTTTACGACATGTTACGCTTACCTTTATATGAATATTTAAACGTCGTATCCACAATCGGACTTACTGTCAGCGAAGCTGTCTTCAAAGATGAGTCCGTTAGAAACCTGTTGGAATCCAAGGAAGCCTTCGACGCTGTGATAATAGGACATTTCTTCGGTGACTCCCTACAAGCCATCTGCCACAAATTCAACGCTCCTTGCATAATCTACACACCGATCATGTCAAACGCCTTCATCGATACCAAAATCGCAAATCCAACGCCCTTATCTTACGTTTCCGATTACTACATACCGTACTCTGATCAAATGACCTTCTTCCAGCGCACTTATAATTGTATAACGTACTGGTATTCAAGAGTATACGCGCAGTTTGTCGTGTACCCGAAACACGAGGCGTTGATTAAAAAGTATCTCGGCTACAATTTGAAGATCAACGATTTGATACGAAACACCTCTCTGGTGCTGAGAAATTCGCACGTGGCGTTTAACGGTGCAGTACCTACAGTACCAAACTTGGTCGATATCGGAGGGTTTCATTTAAAAGGAGAAAAAGGACTGAGTCAGGACTTGAAGGAGTATTTGGACGAGGCCGTTGAGGGTGTAGTGTATTTCAGCATGGGATCCTTTCTGAAGAGCAGTTCGTTATCCGAAGAGAAGCGCGACGTTTTGCTGAAGGTTTTAGGTAAGATCGGGAAGAAGGTGTTGTGGAAATACGAGGACGATACGTTAACGGGATTACCGAAAAATGTTAAAATCGTTAAATGGGCGCCTCAGGTTGATGTATTAGGTAATTATTTTTGGATTTATTATTTTATATAGCATATGTAATCTAGCATTTTAATTTTCTAGCACATCCAAACGTAATACTCTTTATTAGCCACGGAGGAGCATTCAGTATAATCGAAGCCATCAACTACAAGGTGCCGATAGTGGGAATACCGGTTTTCGGTGATCAGGTCGCCAATATGAGGTTTAGTGAATCGCGCGGCTTCGCCCGAACTGTGACTTTTGAAAATTTAGAAGAGCACAGCCTACTAGAAGCGATCAATGATGTTTTGACTCAAAAAAGGTGATCCACATTTTTTCTTAAAGATCTAGAATATTTCAGTAATAATTAGTGACACATTTTTAAATTTTTCTTTCAGCTATGTGGAAAACGTCGTTTTACAATCGAGGATTTTGCAAGACTCACCTATAAGCCAGACGGAGAAGGCAATTTATTACATCGAGTACGTGATCCGGTACAATGGAGCACCACATTTACGAGTACCGGCAATGAACTTTCCTTGGTACAAAGAGTACTCACTCGACGTACTTTTGTTCATCGTGCTAACAGTACTCGTGTTCGGAATCAGTATTTGTAAATGCGTAAACATTTTAATTAAACATCGCGTCCATTTGAAGAAAGAGTAAATCGTGTACCTGAAACAATTAATAAAACACATTAGTGGTTGAAACCCTAACAATTGAATTGCTTTAGAACATATACAATTAACATGATATTTAAAAATAAATTTCGTATCAAATAACACACCAAGATCCTTTATAATATTGACCCTTGTTGATGAACTAGAAATGAGCTAATAATCCTAATAAAAACATTTGCTTCGATTGAAAGAAATGCTATAACATTTATTATAATTTAGTTTTAAATAATTTTTTTAAACCAATATAATCTATCGATTTCGTTCTGCAAATTTTGGCAATCATTAGGATTTTTCACCACTGAAAATAACTTTAAATCATCAGCGAATAATTAAAATTCGGCAAATGAAAACTGTGAGACAATATTATTTATAAATAGTAAGAAATGTATAAGTCCATAATGGGACTGTCGATGTTACTTCGATTTTACTTTAGTATTTCAAGAATACATCCGCATTTCTTGGTTTATAGTATATTTTTAATTTTTCTAGGTGTTTAGAATTGTACAGCATTTTGCATTCCAAAAAAAATCTTCGAGAATTTCAAAGAATGTGCCGAGTTATTTAACTTCAACATTTATTTCTTGGTTTGTCGTTTTAGAATTTTTTAGCAGTTCCTTTTAAAAAATTGTTCTTGTAGATTCCTAAAGTATTATTTTAGAGTTGTAGAATTTCCTGCAATTTTTATATACAATTCCCTAATCAGTACATTAACAACAATTAATGTTTCAAAATTATAAATACAGTTAAAAAAAAAAAACAGATTCTTAGAATTTTCTTCTACGATTCTAGAATTTCCTATATTTTTGAATATGCCTTTTAATTTTCTGAAGTTTTTTTTTTGAGAATTTGAGTTTTCCAGTTGGTTTGTCGTTTTAGAATTTTTCAGCAATTCCTTTTAGAAAATTGTTCTTGCAGATTCCTAAAATATTATTTTAGAGTTGTAGAATTTCCTGCTATGTTTATATACAATTCCCTACTCAATACATTAACAACAATTCATGTTTCAAAATTACATGTTGATAATATTAATTAAAAATAAATAAATCAGTGACATTGACTACGGTTTCAAAAAAAATACCAGATTCTTAGAATTTTCCTCTACGATTCTAGAATTTCCTATATTTTTGAATATCTCTTTTTTGAGAATTTGAGTTTTCCAGCAATTTACTTGAAGACGTTTAGAATTTTGATAAGTTTCTTGTTTTATTTTATTTGTATTTTCTGCAATTTTTTGTTTGTCCAATTCATAGGATTCTTCATTTATTTAATAATTTCACATTATTAAATTTCTTCGAAAATTTTTAAATTTTCCAGAAAATTTTTGGTTTATTTTGTACAATTTTTGGTGACAATTTCTTTTCTAAATTGTTCTAGCACTTTTTCTGTCAGATTCCTATAATACTTTTCGAGGGTTCTAAACTCACACAGCAGTTTCTTCTTCAGATTTCTAGAATATTCCTGTATTTTAACTTTCAGTGTCAACGTATTTTCTTCGAGAGATTTGCAGCAACTTTATTTCAAGTTTTCTTGAATTTTTTGGATCTGATTTTTCTCTTCTATATTCTTAGAATTTTGCAATTTTTTTCATATCTAACAGAATCTATCTCTCTATTGTATTACGTCTAATCAAATTCTTGAATTTTTTGGATCTGATTTTCTCTTCTCTCTTCTATATTCCTAGAATTTTAGAACATTTTTTCATATCTAACAAAATCTATCTCTCTATTGTATTACGTCTAATCAAATTATCCGGATCTTATACACAGATGACAGATAATAGGTGACATACGTCAAGTAACAGATGACAACTAATTGTCAATCAACTTTGGACTAAACGTTAATAAATAAAATTTCTAGTACTTTTATAAATGGCTGATGACTGGTGACACATACTTTAACTCTAGAAACTATTAGAAAACAGATGACATATAACTAGTGATAGATGGCATGTATTAGATAAAAGATATTAATTAATATGTAATTTTCAATAAACTTTAGAACAAATCCAGTTTTATTGTGGAGGCGTTTACTTTGTGGTACATCTTGAATATACTGAAGAAAGAAATCCAGTTTTACTCTAAAAAAAGAAAAAACAAATTAATGGTGACAGATACTAGATGACAAATGACAAATGATAGATGATAGAAAATAGATAGTTATTGATATATGACATACAACTAGTTGTGAAGTTTAGCCATAAACCGAATAGTAGTTTTATAAATACGTGATGGCAGTTGACACTTGATATTTAAACTTTTAAATGACAGTTATTTGGTGACAGATAATCTACAGTTGGAAAAGATATCAAATAATAGATGGTAGATGAATAATAACAAATGACAGATGATAGATTACAGATGACAGATAACTAATGGCAGGTGAATGCTCCCGGAAATGTGGGAGTCTGATGGTGGAATGTATGCGATAATTATTTTATTATAACCGAGTTTGCAGCTTAAGGGCGGACACTTACCCTGTATCGATAAGGAGCTCTCCCAGGTGTTTGTTTCTTCTCGTTTTCAACCTTCTCAAGGTTTCTCGGCGTTCTGCTGCGTGTCGATCTTACTCGCGCGCCGTAATAATTACAAGTATCTTTCTATGTGGAATTTTTTGTTTTGCATCCCTAAATACGCTAGCAAATGTTCGTGACAACACACTACAATAAACGCGGTAACTTCAAAATTAGTTGACCTTCGTGAATACCGAACATACTGCCCACCAAAATTCCCTCAAAAATATATGTGAATTTTCTACACAAACGACAACACAACACATTGATTACGACATGACAAAGCTTAAGGAAAATTTAAATTTGCCTATTGCTTGGTAGCAGATACGGCTGGTTCCATTAGAACCAGGATGCAACGATATGATTCTACCCAAATGCCATTGCAGAGGAGGAGCAGAGACCCGCTTAATGAGGACAAAATTGTCTACTAATAATGAAGGGGACAATTTATTCCATTTAGAACGCTGTTGGAGCAAATGGAAATACTCTGCATGCCACCTCTTCAAAAATCTTGATGGCAGCGTTGTAACAACTGTCATCGAGATAAATGATTTAATTTAACCAACTTAGTGTCATCATCTGGAGGTGCTGTCAAAGGCTCTAGCATGAGAAAGTGGTCTGGAGTTAGAGTCTGTAAGTCATAGGATCTGAACTCAGGGCACTGGATTTTAGAACAGCTTCAATCTGTGCCAGAACTGTGGCAAATTCTTCGAAATTAAGAGTTTGTTCTCCAACGACGCGAACTAGATGGGACTTAACCAGAGCTTCCCAAAGGTCTCCGAAATGAGGTCTCGATGGTGGATTGAAATGCCATTCAGTACCTACTGCACCAGTTCGTTTTCGGCAAGGGACCTCAATTGTTTATTCGCACCTACAAAATCGATACCGCAATCGCTATAAATAATGCTGTAGCGGCCAAGACGTACAACAAAGCGACGCAGTATCGCAACAAACGCATCGGATGATAATCTGGAAACCAGCTCGAGATGAAGAGCCTTTGTACAAAAACAAACGAAAATAGATATGTAGGCCTTTGCAAGTTTGTGGCCCCGATATTTTGATGTTAAAATAGAAAAGGGACCAGCAAAGTCCACCCGAAATAATTTTGAAACCCTAGCCGCTGATAGATCAACCATAATAAGGTTTATCGATGAAGAAATTTGATGGCGCGATGACAAGCTAATATCCAAAATTACTGCTGAATAAGAAATTGCAAACTTCAAGAGTCTGAAAGCAAATTATCTTTGTGTATCTGATCATTGATCAAACCCGTTAAGGAAGAACACCGAGGCAAAACCATTGGGATGCTTTTGATCATAATCTAGACTAGCATGTCGAAGCCGACCGCCCACCTTGACGACTCCCTTGAAGTCGATAAATGGATGCAATTTCCGAAAAGGTCTAGAACAAAGTAACGACGCTGCTCTTGTCTAACGAGAATGCATGTGGCTCAATATACCTTCACATTGGATAATGCACCAATTTCTCCACATTGACTCTTGAGTCTACGAATGATTCTTCTTTGGATTCCAAAAGGCTAGAATGCCTTAAATTTTCCTAAATAACGAGAACTTTGTCAAAAGGAAATCAATGAATTGTTGAACTATTTCTACTACAACCGTAACCTTTCTCACCTCCATTTGAGCAATTAGACAGGAAATAATGGTAACACTTTCTTTCACAAAATATTTTTTATTCGCTATATGTATACATTTCGAGTGCAAAAAATATTTTGTGAAAGAAAGTGTTACTATTATTTCCTTGTGTAATTATCAAATCTATCTTCACGTAACTCTCAAAACCACGTTTCCATTTGAGCACCAGAGCTAATATGGAATGAAGGTGGCAGAGGCCAAACCTCTGATGAGTCAGGCAACCAATTCGGTCCTGTCCACCACAAGGAGTGTGCGGTAAGATTCTTAGGTAAGAGACCTCTAGAGGCACAGTCGGCTGGATTGTCGTAACTAGAAACATGACGCCAAATGAAAGTCGATGTTTTATCTTGAATGTGGGTAACTCGATTGCTAATAAATGTTTTTCAACGATAAGGAGAGGAGTAAATCCAAGCTAATGCGATAGTGGAATCAGACCACGCAAAGGCCTCATTTTGATATGTAGCGCAAACTGACTCAAACAGTTAAACTAAGAGGATAGCAGCGCAGAGCTCCAAACGAGGTATAGATACACGCTTCAAGGGTGCAACCTTGGACTTTGCAGACATGAAATAGATAACAACATGTTCAATGGAGACGATACAAAAATAAATGACAGCCGCGTAACCCGCTTCCGAGTCATTACAGAAATCGTGAAGTTGGCACGAGGTGTAATTGTCGACGAATAAACCACGAGCGACGCAAATAATTTCGATTTATATTGTGACCATCGAAACGAGATATCCGAAGGTGGGATGTCGTTCGAGTTCAGTTCTAGAGTCCACAAATACTGAATCAGACATTTAGCGAAGAAAATGAGGGGATCGAAAATACGGGAAATTTCCGAGAGGATGATTCGTTTGGTACAACCTGTATCCTGTGAATTCACCTTAAAGGTAAAACAATCAATATCTGTCTGCCAATGTAGACCCAGAATTTTGACTATCCAGACAAAGAGAGTGGGCTGATACACATCAGTCAGAAGACCTTTCACATTACTTGCCCATTTTTGAAGCTTCAACAACGATATGAGTTGCTTTTCTAGAACTTGTGCTTTGTAATGATGACATCAACGTAAATATTTGTTAGAACCACTTGCGAGGCAGCAACATTTTTTTGGTGTTCTAGTTTAACTAGTTATAGAATAGTGCGTTGAGCTAGGTAAGGTGCCGAAGAGATAGCGTACATAACAGTATTAGGCTGGTACACCTCTAACTCTTCTTTAGAGAATCAATTTATATTTTTGGTGTTCCGAATGAACAAGGATTTGCCGAAACATTTGTTTAATGTCGACGGTGAATACCAAATCATGAGCTCTGAATCTTAATAATGTAAAAAAATGTCATTCTGCAACTTAGGACCAGTTAATAACATATCATTAAGGCTAATACCTTCATCAGATTTTGCTGAAGCATCGAAAACGACTGGAAAGTTGGTCGTATTACTATCTGGTTTTAAGACACATTAATGCAGAATGAAATATGAGTCTGAGCAATAGACAGGTGAATCTAGCCTTTGAATGTGTTTCGAGTCTAAATAATACCTCATTAAGTCAACATACAGTTCACGAAGGACAGGGTTGCGATCAAGACGACGTTCGAGTTATAAAACCGGTTTATTGCAACGGATTTAGAAGAAGTTTGTGAAGATTTTAAAAGATATTTTGGAAAATCTTAAGGAACATTTTATAAATATCTATAAACTCTGGAATAGTTTTCTAAAACTATATTTATGTTTGGTTTTGTTTTATATGTCGCTTCGACAACAAGGACAAGATTCATTCATTCATTCTACTGCAAATATTTTTTCGGTTTCTAGGTGCCGAAAGAAAGCCATGATCTCACCTTTCTTACTAAACACCAATTTTTGGAATTCTTTTTTTAGGCCTTTGTTTTATTAGAAAGAAATAATTTTAATACTAATTTTTAGAATTCTTGTACAATATTTTTAGGCCTTTCCAATATCTACCTTTGTTTTATTATCCGAAAAAATCATTTTAATACAAATGGAAAGTCGTGGCCATTTTTCCCACCAACATCAGCTTTGGAAATCTTTTACTTTTCTAATACTTGCTGCATCATCTTAGACATTTTTTATCATGGAGAAAGAAACACGATTACTCTGAAAGGTAAATTACTGCACAATTATGATATATGTTTTTAAGCCTTAAGGAAATATTAGTGCTATTAAAAAAAATCAAAAATTCTAAATTCCATAAACAAACAAAAAATGCTACAAAATTAAACAAAAGAGCAAAATGAGACAGGAAATGTCAAAGGTTTAGAAGAAAGTTTTGGAAAGTCTGGGAAAAGTTTAAATAAAATTTTACCACTTCAGAGGAAGTGTTTTTAGAGATGTTTCTAAAATTCAAACAAAATCAGACATTATGGAACAAAACAAGTGTTACTCTCCACGTAATATTAATATCTGTTTCCATCAAGAGTGTAGCGCAACAAGTATTAACTTTATTAAAATCAGATAGTAAATTCTATAAAAATTACTATTCTGCTCTTCAAGAAAATTTGAAGTCGTGGCTGAAAAACCTAGTAGCTTATGCCAATTTTTCTCCATCATTTACCACCCCTATCCGCAATTCAAACCAACATCCTTCCTTCAAAAAAATTAAATTAATTAGAAAATTTTGAAGGAAGTTTTTTTGAAGTTTTGAGATGGTTTCATAAAAATCTAGAAATTGAGAGTTCTTTTTAAACGTGAGTTTCAAAAATGTGCAACTAAATCAGGTAGGACATTTTAAATAAATTGCAGGATAATTCAATAGCAAAAATTTGTTTTCAGAATTTGAATGAAAAAATCTAGAATATACTAGAAATTCGATAGAAATTAAACAGCAGAAAATGATAAACACTGATAAATGAGGCAGAAAATATCGACGATTTAGAAGGAAGATTAGGAAGGAAATCTGGAAAAAGTTTCTATAAAAATTTAGTAGTTATTTACAAAAATATGTTTCCAAAAAAATCAGATAGAAAATTCTATAAAAATTACTATTCTGCTCTTCAAGAAAATTTGAAGTCGTGGCTGAAAAACCTAGTAGCTTATGCCAATTTCTCTCCATCATTCACCTATCCGCAATTCAAACCAAAATCTTTCCTTCAAAAAAATTAAATTAATTAGAAAATTTTGAAGGAAGTTTTGAGATGGTTTCATAAAAATCTAGAAATTGAGAGTTCTTTTTAAACGTGAGTTTCAAAAATGTGCAACTAAATCAGGCAGGACATTTTAAATAAATTGCAGGATAATTCAATAGCAAAAATTTGTTTTCAGAATTCGAATGAAAAAATCTAGAATATACTAGAAATTCGATAGAAATTAAACAGCAGAAAATGATAAACACTGATAAATGAGGCAGAAAATATCGACGATTTAGAAGGAAGATTGGGAAGGAAATCTGGGAAGGGTTTCTGTAAAAATTTAGTAGTTATTTACAAAAAAACAGTTTGAAAGTGTCTATAATAATTTAATAGTTGTTTACAAAAATATGTTTCCAAAAAGTCCAAAAAAATCAGTTAGAAAATTCTATACAAATTCTAGGATAATTCTGAGAAATATCAGCAACATTTCCCATTTTTTTAGAAAAATTTTTATAAAAAGTTTTTATAAAGAATGTTTGAAGAAGTGATATTTCCAAAATTCCAAAAAAAAATAAGTAGGAACCTCTAGAAAAATTACAGAATAATTCTGAGCAACAGCAGGAACCATTTTTAATGAAATGAAGTAGTTGAGCAGGAAATGCTAGTATCATTCCTAAAATTCCGTTGAAATATGAAAGGTTATCGATGCGAAGTGGTAATGATACCGAAAACCGACCTTTGTTGTTACGAGAATAGCTCTGAACAAAAATTAATTAATCTGGTGACAGTATTATGGCCTCTTGAGGAACATTTTCTATCTCCCATTTGATCCAGAGGTTCAGTAATAGTAGTAGTATTTATTTGTCCAATATGCTTACATAATCCTTCCTAAATAAAACATAACAACAATCAATATTCAGAACAATGTTGAATGCACATTGAAAGGCTTGAGGTTGGCGCCTAGATGATCTTCCATTCTTACATTAAGTTTAGTTGAGACTGTTGTTAGTGAAGCTCTGTATAATCATTTCAGTAACAGATTTGAGACAAAATGCATGGATTGGTTGAAGGTGTGGAAGGTTGACCTTTTCCATTATAACCCATCCGAACAAGGTATTAAGTGCGACTGGAGATGATTCATTTGGGCCCTTAAGGCGACCATCCAGAAGCACAGAAGGAAATATTTCTACATACATGTCAATATAGCCTGGATTAACAAAATTAGGATCAGCTAACTAACACAGATTGACTGTGTGATCCCACATTCCAGCGGAAATCTGGACAGAGGGCATTTGATCACAAATCTCATTTAGCACGATAGCTTCGATAAGCATTTGAGGTTTAATAAAGCAAGAGGTTTTTTCTCTAGGAGTAAGACAAGACATCTGACTTAAGCCGTGAATGAGACTCGACGAATCCCTCAGTGCCTTCTCCTATACAATGACAATGGGTTTAAGACGAGATATTGTATTTCTAGCAACACGAATTGCTTCATTGACAGAAACATAATCACACAGTTAATAAACAATTAGTTTAATAATACACGACGATAAAAAACAAACAAAAGCGGGAAATTCATAATTGGTCCTTCGCGAATACCGAACACTCGGACTCGTATCAATTATACAGTATGTAAACAATGCATAGTTTTCTAATAGTCAGAATAATAAGCTATCTATGAGTGAACATGAATATATATATATATGTACTTATACATAATCGATTTAGCCTGCAATTGAAGCAGTTTGTCGTAAAAATGCTGCTCTTGGTGACGTGCGTGCTGCTGCTGTGTCTGAATAGTACGATAGAATCCTCGAAAATATTATGTATTTTGCCGATGCCAGCGTACAGTCATTACGAGGGACCGAATCAGCTGATGCACACGATGGCCGAAAGAGGACACGAGGTCACCGTGATCAGTCCCTTTCCTGCTAGGGTTCATCACAAGAATTACAAGAATATTACTTTTAAGCTTGAAAACGTTTTCACAGGTAAATAATTTATTCACAAAATTATATTAAATCACCCAATAAAGGAAGAACAAGAAGACAAATGCTAAATATGTGGAATTAGTGGAGAAGAGGTTACACGTTTGAGTGAATGACAATCGTAAACTCTGTACTCCTGAATATTGTTCAAATTGTATGTATGTTTTTCCTTTAATATCATATATATCAGTTAATTTATATTTAAATAGATAAACAATAAACTAAGTTAATCCGATTTTGTGATCCCCCAAGGGTCTATTCTCAGGCCAATAACTATTTTTCATATTTTTTCAAGTTAATACAGTTTCGAGTTATAGATTAAACAATCCAAATAATATTTGTTGAATGAATTCCTAGATAATGATGTAAAAATCGAAACTAGTCGGAATAAATCGTAAAAAATGTGAAACAAACAAACCAAGTGCCTTTCTATAAACAACCCTTAACAATCCAAATAAGTTTAATCCTTACTTTACTTATTAAATAAGTTAATTCAATAACTTAAAATCGAGTTTATTTAAAAATGTTTCACTATGGATTGAGTGAGGAATTAATTAATCATATTAACTTAATTTGAAAGCTTTATAAATTGGTATAATAATTTTGTAATTCATACGAAAATTATGTTCAAAACCTTAAATTTGTATCCCTACTTTGCACCTCTAAGACTCTAACTATAAGACTCAAATAATAATTAAACACATTGTGTTAAAATTACTTTTACTAATATTTATTTTTTTCTGTACCATCAGATATTCTACGGGGATCCAACATTCGATCTATCATCTCAAAACTTTTGATAAAGAATAAATCATGAGTTTCTCGTTGTAAAACCTAAAACGTTTATCAAACAATTCAGTTCGAAATACTGTAAGCATCATTAAGCATTATACTGTATACAAAAATTACTTGCATTTACCATTTTATTTTGTGCCACAAATAATTGAAATTATATTACTATAGTATAGACGTATTTACTAAAAATATGCCGTGTTTCATTCCAAAGAACATGTTATGAATAACAGTTATTTACTGGCCTCGCTATGAAATTTATTGTTTATTATTGCACCGTTATCTTACAACAAATATGTAAGAATTAACAACTAATCATTATAAACAACTACTCAACGCCAGGCATTGGATTACATAACTATTAGCTTCCGACGTTAACACTGATGTAAACCTTTAATCAATTGAAGAAATTTGTTTTCTCCACAAAATAATTATCCATGTTGAATTTTAATTTCTACCCACATAATGTATCCATTCGCAGTGTATCCTTATTCCGAGCAAACTTTCATCGCAGAGTAATGAATTACTGATTGAGGTAGGTCAAGAGCAAGCATGGGCAATGAACTATTTATTAGCCTAGGCTAGAAGAACGCTAGGATAATGAATAATGTATTGGGATAGGTACATTAGAGCAATGAAAAATTATTAGCCTAAGTCAGGAGTATGATAAGGTAATAAATAATTAATTGGGATAGGTCAATAGTACGATAGGACAATGTATAATTTATTGGGATAGGTCAAGAGGACGAAAAAACAACGAAAAACTGTTTATCCTAGGCCAGGTGTAGGCTAGGGAAATAAATAGTTAATTGGGATAGTTTCAGAGTACAATTGGATAATAAGTAATTTATTAGAATACCTAGAGCATTGAATAATTTATTAGCCTAGGTCAAGGGTACGCCAGGGAAATAAATATATAATCGCGATAGATAAAGTAAAAATTAAATTAAATCACTGAAATAAGTACCGAAAATCATCAACAAACAGATGAAATTGATTAGTATCGTCAGAAAACAAATAAAAATCATCATTTAGTAGGTTAATTAACCTTCTAATTAACACAAAAAAGTTTCACCACAGGTTAAGTGAGAATTTAATTCATCGTAAAAATCATTAAAATAAATAATGACGATAATAAATAAACTTAAACAAATTATTTAAAAAAATACTAAACTTCGTACAGGAAAATTAAAAATGTTCTTCTTCCAAAAACAACTATTAAAAACGTTTAAGTTTCTCTAAATCGAAAATTAAATAACTGAAACACAAATTATTTTAGAAATTCGTTTAATATTTTTGCATTTAATAACTTTTAATTTACGTCACTTTGAAAATTCATCTACACATTTCTTCTGGTAAGGAAACAAATATTGTTATTGATAAATGGTAAAAGTACCATTAGCAAAAATTGTCTGTAGTTATGATGTAATAATTTTGACACTTTAGGTCACTGAAATTAGTTAAAAAAAATAATAATGATGAAATACATATATTTAAACAAATATTAAACAGAAAGTAAAGTATTTGTTAGGTGAATTAAAAAAAAACTAAAAAGCCACTTAACAAGAAGTTTCTTTGCATTGAAAAGATAGTAAGTGAAAAAATTATTACATTAAAAATTGTTATAAAAATATTTTAACTATAAAATAAATAATAAATAAAACGTCAAATGTTATATTGTATGAAAATGTCCATTCTTTATTTATAAAATTGTAATTATATATAAATAAAATAAAAACTTATTGATTTTATATAATTTTCGAATGCCTTTTTAATCAATTTTTTTGTTTCAAATGTTTTCATTAACACTTCAACTATTTATTTCATTACAAAAAGTAAAACTTTCAATTCAACTATATTTAGTCTTCGACTGCTTCCTTTGAAGATTTTAACTGTTATATAAACCAACCCAAAATTTTGAATATTCTGCTATATGTCGCCTGTCATTTATCATTTGTCATTTGTCATATGTCATTTGTCAGTTGTCAGTTGATTTGTCAATAGTCATCCATCATCTATCATCTGTCATTTGTCATTTAAGCCTTCTCAGTTGTCATTTGTCATTTGTTTATTTATTATTTACGAGTAAAACCATGATACATTGTTTACAGGAAAGTTAAAATATAATAAAAATACACAAATAAATTAAAACAATTTAGGAATAAAACATGTTAAAAATATGTAAAACATAGTAAATTTTAAAAAATAAACAAATATCTTTACCGCTTTATTTACCGGCGTAAATTACAATCATGTCATTTACGATTTGTCAGTTGTCATTTTTCATTTGTTATTATTTTAAGACTGCTTTTTTTATCTGTGATAAAACTTTAAATTGTTTTCTTAATAAAAACTGTTTGAGGCCATTGTCATTTGTAATTTGTTACATGTCGATTGTCATTTGTTATTTACTACTTGTCATTTTCATTGGACATTTGTTAATTGTGGACATTTCAGTTTTATCCTTTGTCATGTGTCATTTTTCATTTGTTATTTGTCATTGGTCATTTCACGTTTGTCATTTGCCATTTATTGTTCATCATTTGTCATTTCTCAATTGTGTTTTGTCAAATTTTCAATTACAAATCTTCCTTAGAAATTTTGCAATTCTTTGTAAAATGTCAATGCCGTTTTGACAATTCAAACTGTTCTATTTTTATATTGTGACTGTTTTTGTTAGCTGTGGTAAAATGTTTATTTGTTTTCTTAATAAAACTATAATGTTTTGAAGTCATTTGCCATTTGCAATTTGTCATTTCTTATTTAATACTTATCATTTCTCATCTGTTATTTGCCATTTGTCATTTCACATTTGTCTCTTACCATTGGTCATTTGTCGTGAGTCACGTGTCATTTGTCCGTTGTCATTTGTCAATTTCAATTACAAATCTTCCTGAGGAATTTTTGCAATTTTTTTTTTTTTTTGTAAAATTTTAACTGCTTTTTTTTCAATTCAAACTGTTTTATTTTTATTTTGTGACGGCCTTTGTTATCTGTGGTAATTTGTCATTTGTCATATGTCATTTGTTATTTATTACTGTACATTTGTCATTTGTTATTTGTGATTTGTGCTTTGTCATGTGTCATTTGTCATTTGTCATTTATCATTTGTCATTGGTCACTACACATTTTTCATTTTTCATTTGTCATTGGTCATTTCGCATTTGTCATTTCACATTTGTCATTTGCTATTTGTCGTTTGTCATTTCTCAGTTGTTGTCATTTGTCAAATTTTCAATTACAAATCTTCCTTAGCAATTATTCCTTTTTTTATAAAATGTCAGTGATTTTTGTCAAAAAGGACAATTCAAATTGTTTTATTTTTATATTGTGACTTTTTGTTATCTGTAGTAAATATTTATATTTTTCATAATAAAGCTATGACTGTCTAAAGTCATTTGTCATTTATCATTTGTTATTTACTAGTTGTCATTTGTCATTTGTTATTTACTAGTTGTCACATGTCATTTGACATTTGTTATTTCTTATTTGTCAATTTCAATTACAAATCTTCGTGAGCAAATTTGAAATTGTTTTTTTTTTGTAAAACTTTAATTGCTTTTTTTGACAAATCAAACTGTTTTATTTATAAGTTTCGACTGCGTTTGTTATCTGTCTAAAATTTTAATTATCTTTCTTAATAAAATTTCAACTGAAGTCATTTGCCACTTGTAAATTGCCATATGTCGATTGTCATTTGTTATTAACTACTTTTCATTTGTCATTGAACAATATTCATTTGTTATTTGTGATTTATCATTTGTCATTTGTTATTGATCACTTCACATTTATCATTTGTTATTTGTCATTTAGCATGTGTCATTTGTCATTTGTTATTTGTCATTTAGCATGTGTCATTTGTCATTTGTTATTTGTCATTCGTCATTTCACATTTGTCATTTTCCATTTGTCGTCATTTTTCACTTCTCAATTGTCATTTGTCAATAGATTTGTTGAATATATGCTCTTCGTATAGTTGAACCCGCAGAAAAATTAATTAATTTTCTTAGCAATTTTGCAGTTGTTTTTTTTGTAAAATGTCAACTGCTTTTTTTGACAATTCAAACTGCTTTATTTTTATTTTCTGGGTGTTTTTGTTATCTGTGGTAAATTTGTTTTCTTGATGAAATAAAATATAAAAATATAATAAAATAAAGTACGCCGAGACAATGAATATTGTATTGGGATAGGTCAAGAGCGCGCTATAACAATTTAATTATTTTGCATCATTTAAAAACTGTATCTTTTCCAGTATTTACCTCTACATTATTTTGCTTAATTTTAAAAACTGTTACAATTACAATTTTGTAGACACTTTTAAAATATTTTCAGTGCCTAGGAAGGTTAAAAATTGATTTAAGAACAATTATGATGGGATTACTCCCGAGTGGAAGAAAAAGTTGAAAAACTGTAATATCACTGCCAGCAGATTAGGGCTGAGATTAGTGATCATGTAGTACCTGATGCCGTCAACTCCTGGGGAGGAGTCTCTGACTTCCTGTAGCACTAGTTGTACTTCTTTATAAGAAAACGCCTCCGTAAGAAATCCTGGTGCATCTATGTCATAAAAAGTGAGATCGAACTGAGGTGCAACAAATCACGGAGTCAGAGAGAGAAAATCCACAATAGATCTGAAAAGGTCGCGGTGGAACAGGCGCTGGTGCCACCCATATAACATCTAACAGAGAGAGAAAAAGTTCATCTGAGAAAGTCGGATTAACAGAGATCGTTCTTAGTATAAGATCCCGTTTGTATAGTCTGGTGGTGTTCCAAATCTCTGCTATCGGAGTACCCTATAAATTCGTTCACAAAATTGCTTAAAAGAACCCTTTTTCTTTTTTTAAATGTTTTTGCAATGGTAATTTTGCTGGAATGAAGTAGTGTTCTGTGCCATGCCTATAAAATTCCTTTAATGCCTCAACTCTTTCCTCTTTAGCCCTTTGACTATCCCACCATACATTTTTTACGAGATGAAACTTGTGAGACTGGGAGATTTTTCATTCAAGAGGGTTATAAAGGAAGAAACGAATCAAAGTCATCGACACTTTTGGTATTCCCCTGTCTTCTCATTAGGGTTTCACTGGCAGCTGCTCTGCCTTTTTGTAGTTGAATCATATAATGCGTTCGGATCTGTTTAATGGATGGATTAGCCCTTAAGTATAAGAGCGGGAAGTGGTCGCTACCGTATGAGTCTGAGTACGAGTGTAAGACAGCCACAACAATCCCCTAAATCTGGGATGGTATACAAAGATCCATTATACTTTTAAAATTAGCAGACTTTTTAAATCTTGTGGAATAAAACTTTTCAGATATAATGTCCCAAGGACAATGATAATCCGCGATAATTTTGACTACCCGAAAGTGTGTTGCTTAGTAATTGCCCGACGCCGTCAGGCGGAGGGCAATTACTTAAAGCAACACACTTGAGGGAACTAGTCAAAATTATCGTGTATTTATCATTGCCCGAGGGGCATTCGGTAAGATAAGTTCTTGAATAACTTACAAAATATTTAAAGTTATTTATTATATAAACAATTTTGAAAGAACAATGATTAAGCGTGTAAGTTGGTACCTCTGTCGTATCGCTCCGTCTTTTGTCATAATTTGGCGGTTATGTTTTAATTCGTATTTCCTAACCTCACAAAAATGCTCGAACGGCCTCCGTAAGTATTCACTTTTAACCGTGTTTTCTAGTGTCGTTTTTTCTATTAACTAGTTGGTTCAACACATTCTATACCGAAGCGTGATTCGGACGGACCTGATTATACATTGACAGATCGATTGTATTTTTTAACTCAAGGGAAACTGCGGATATGGTATAAATGTCAACTTGACAGCCGGGAGATTATCGATAATTTCCCTAGGGAGCTTTTCAGTTCTCGGTGACATTGCCGCCTTAATTTTGAATAGCATGCAGCGTTTGTCAAAAATGAACGAATCTGATTGGTTGCTCATTAATGAAAGAACTTATCAACAAAATTGCAACTCCACCTCTACCATCCTCTCGATTATCACAAACACTCTTGTAGCCAGAATGTTTTGATGGGACTACCACGTTTCAGACAGGCATATAATATATAAAAATCATTCAAAAAATACACTTTTAACACTAACATAACGTACTAAAAGTAAATATTTTCTATTTTATAGAAGAAAAGGCCTCGATGTACGACATATTTCGCATACCTGTATATGAATACTTAAACGCCGTCTTTGCGATCGGGCTTACGATCAGCGAAGCTGTCTTCAAAGATGAGTCCGTTAGGAACCTGTTGGAATCCGAAGAAGCCTTCGACGTTGTGATATTAGGATATTTCTTCAGTGATTCCCTACAAGCCATCTGCCACAAATACAACGCACCTTGCATTATCTATACATCACTCACGTCGAACGCCTTCATCGATATCAAAATCGCAAATCCAACGCCTTTATCTTACGTTTCCGATTACTACATTCCATACTCTGATCAAATGACCTTCCTCCAACGCACTTATAATTGTATAATATACTGGTATTCAAGAGTATTCGCACAGTACGCTGTGTACCCAAAACACGAGGCGTTGATTAAAAAGTATCTCGGCTACAATTTAAAGATCAATGATTTGGTTCGAAACACCTCTATGGTGTTGAGAAATTCGCATGTGGCGTTTAACGGTGCCGTGCCTACAGTACCAAACTTGATTGATATCGGAGGGTTTCATCTAAAAGAAATAAAAGGACTTAGTCAGGATTTGAAGAAGTATTTGGATGAGGCCGTTGAAGGTGTTGTGTATTTTAGCATGGGATCCCTTCTGAAGAGTAGTTCGTTATCAAATGATCAACGCAACGTTTTGCTGAAGGTTTTAGGTAAGATCGGGAAGAAGGTGTTGTGGAAATACGAGGACGATACGCTGACGGGATTGCCGAAAAATGTCAAAATCGTTAAATGGGCGCCTCAGGTTGATGTATTAGGTAATTATTTTTTGATTTATTATTTTATACAGCATATTTAATCTAGTATTTTAATTTTCTAGCGCATCCAAACGTAGTACTATTTATTAGCCACGGAGGAGTATGTAGTGTAATCGAAGCCATCAACTACAAGGTGCCGATGGTAGGAATACCCGTTTTCGGTGATCAGGTCTCCAATATGAGGTTTTGTGAATCGCGCGGCTTCGCCCGAATTGTAACTTTCGAAAATTTGCCCAGCCTACTGGAAGCGATTAATGATGTTTTGACTAATAAAAGGTGATTGGTTTTATTGACCATTAAATTTTCAACCTTAAGATTTTTTGTTGATATTTAATGCTTTAAGGAGAATTAGATAATTTCTTGCTTTATCCTATGGGAATTTTCCAGAAGAAAAAACAAATTGGTAGAATTATTCTTGCAGACTTTTATTCTTGATACGTTTTGATTGTTTTATTTTAGAATTTTCTAGAAACTTTTAAAATATCAATAATTTTAAAGCACATATTGCTTTTGTTCTAAAGCTTTCCCAATTTTTTTTCTTGAAGATTTCGTATGTAGTCTAAAAATTAATAACATTTTATTTTTAATTTTTCCTTTTCAGCTATGTGGAAAACATCAATTTACAATCGAGGATTTTGCAAGACTCACCAATAAGCCAGATGGAGAAGGCAATTTATTACATCGAGTACGTGATCCGGTACAATGGAGCACCACATTTACGAGTACCGGCAATGAACTTTCCTTGGTACAAACACTACTCACTTGACGTACTTTTATTCCTAATTGTAGCACTACTCGTGCCCATAGTTAGTATTTATAAATGCGTAAATATTTTAATTAAAAGCCACGCCCATTTGAAGAAAGAGTAAATTCTGTCCCTGAAACAATTAATAAATATATTTACACATTAAACAAAATCCATTTTGTATTAATTTTTGCACGAAAACCGGTAACCTTGTCTTTAAGTAAACCACATTTTATAACAAATAAAATAGTAATTTCTGTTATTAGCCAATAATCAATAGCGGCAATCTGCACTTGTAAGAGTACAGAGTAAAGGGCGCCTTAGAGTTCGTGGCTAGTCAAGGGGACGTATTAACAATTTTTCGGGGCGATTCTGGCATTGGAGACGACCACACGTTGCAGGCGCGAGAGGGTAGAGAATTGGCCTTTCCAGGCCGAAAGGAGTCGAAGTGGCTAGTAAGCTCTGCATCGGAAGCTCTCATTCCTACTCCACGACTTCAGGAACTAGTACGCGAGTCAGGGTGCTCATCCCACTTTGGTCACGGGGATTTTTCAGCCAGCAAGGTCCCGTCCACCATAAGGGATGATCACATAATTCTCCGGGAAGTAGGGATAGACAGTCAGCCGGATTACTCTCGGAGGTAACATGATTCCATAGGGAAGGTGGCAGAAACTCTTAGATCTCGGCGACTCTGTTGGTGATAAACGTTCTCCTGTGAAGGGCTTTTCCAACGAACTAGGACAGAGCAACAGTAGAATCGCTGAAGCGAAAACATGATGGATTGTAATGTTGGAGAGTTTGTCGTGAAGAGAACGCATCACTTTATTGAGAAGATGTGCACTGCACAGCTTGAGGAGAGGAAGATTGACATTCTTCAACGGGGCGAAGAGAGCGATGTGAGGTCCACCGTGTTGATATGATATTCGCAAGCAAACAACGACGGCGAATCCGAGCTTTGAAGCATCAATAATCCAACGAGACTCTTATCGGCAGAAGATTTGCATGCGGAAAGATGGCGAAGAACAGAGATGGCTTCAAGCATCGGGAGTTCTGACTGAAACTAATACCAGATTCGAACCACCTCTTTTGGTGGCACTTCATTTCAATCCAGCTTCAACAGCCAACCAGAACCTTGGCACAAAACACCACATGACATGACACTTAATAGTAAATATAACTTTAAAAAAAATGATGACAAATATTTGGTCTCAGATAATCTATGCCAGTTGAACAAAAAGATTGAAAAAGATATTAAATGATAGATAGCAGATGAATAATAACAAATGACAAATGATAGATAACAGATGTTAATTGACATATGACAGATAACTAATTTTTAATATAGTTAGAGCAAATAACATAAGTAGTAGGTTTTTAAATGTCCGACGACAGATAACATATGACAGTTAAACTCTAAAAAAAGATGATAGGTAACAGATGATATATGATAGGTGACAGATGCAATATATAATTATGATAGACAACTAATTTTTAATAAATGTATGGATGTCAATAAATAAGTCAAGTAGTGTTTTTTTTTATTGTAATGATTTGTAATATTTGTAATTTTTAAGAAAGCAGACCAAATATTAATAAATAAATAAATAAATAAATGTGTGAGGACAGGAGAGAGATAAAAGATTTCAAATAAAATGAGAGATGTTAGAGGATAGATGAAAGACAATCTATAATTTGTATCTACTATCATAATTGATAATTTTATGACTAAAACATAAAAGTGAAGGTTAGTAAATTAATTAAGAAGTAGTTTTGTAGATGGCTGATGATAGATAACACATGCCGGTTTAACTTAAAAAAGATGGTAGATGAATTATAACAGATGACAAATAATAGACAACAAATTAACATATGACAGTATAAAGAGTAAATACAAATATTTTTGAGATTTTTATACCACTATTTATTGTAGTTTACAATATACAGGGTGACTGACGAAAAACCTTTGGTGCTGTATCTCGCTTATTTTTTTATCCGATTTTAATAAATAAAACATCAAATTAAACCATTTTTAAAAGACTTTAATAGGATCTGAACTGTAATTTTTTCTCGCACCCAGTTTTTGACAAAATACGATCAACATTTTTTTTTTAAATTGCACTGTATATATATTTTTATTGATTCGCAAGGAGATTTTTTTTCTGAATATAAAATTGTAGACAAATTTATCCATACATCAAACTTAAGTCGAGAAATTGAGGATTAAAAAAATGAATAAAAAGTCAAGTATCCATTGTAAATAATATACAGACCCTATTTTAAATGTCAAAAGTGACAGTGACAGCCATTGATACAATACTGCAACGATTTTTAATTATTTCATAATTAAAATGTTGCAATATTTCAAACACTGTACTAGAATTTTGTGCTTCTACAGAAATCGTTTTTCAGTTTTTAAAATCTTGCAACATTTTTATTATGAAATTATTAAAAATCATTGCAGTATTGTACCAATGACTGACACTGTCACTTTTGACATTTGGAATAGGCTCTGTATATTGTTTACTATGGGTATTTGATTTTTAATTTGTTTTTTTAATCCTCAATTTCTCGACTTTGGTTTGATGAATGGATAAAATCGTTTACAAATTTAGATTCAGAAAAAAATCTCCTTGCGGATCAGTACAAAATACATATACAGTGCAATTTGAAAAAAAAAAGTTGATCGACTTTTGTCAAAAACTGGATGCAAGAAAAAATATCAGTACAGTTCATATTATCAAAAATAAGCGAGATACAGCACCAAAGGTTTTTCGTCAGTCACCCTGTATAGCATCTCACTACCCTTAACCCTAACAGTTTAGAACACCCTCAGGAAAGATGAAAATATTTACGGATTTCTAATCTAGATCAACCAAATATAAACTCAAGGCCAACAAAAGGAAAACAAATGGAGAGAAGATAGAACAAAGAAGAAATAAATGAGAATAAAATAGTATAAATGTAAAAAATAAAGTATAATGTAGAGAAAAAGAAGAGAAGAACAAGAATAAAAACAGTCGTAGTCACGAATTGTAACTTTCTTAAAAGCTAATGTGGTTGAATATTTCAACTTTATAATCTAGTACAAAACAGGGAATGTGAACAATGAAGAATAGAAGGAGAACAAAGGTTTGAAAATGTGGAAAAAGCATGGAAGAAACGATTTAGGGAAACAGAATAGAGATGAAAAAATGTAGAGCAAAAGAAGGAAAAGTGAAGGAACTATTACTTTCTTTGGTAGATAATGTCATCAAATTCTCCTAGATAATTTAACCTCACGATCACAGGAAAGGTGAAAATCATCGTGAATTTCTAATCTGGATCACCTGAAGAAGAGCTCAATGTTCTCTTATCAACAGGAAAAAGTGAAGAAAATAAAGGGAATAAACACGAATTAGAATTTTCTTTCTGATGGCTAATTTCATTAAAACATCGCTATTTACAATCTAGAATACCTCAGAAAAGGTGAAAATCATTGAGGTTTTCTAATCCAGGCCTCTAGAAAAATGTTCAAGGTTCCCCTAATAAACAGAAAACAGTTAAGTAAAGAAAACTAATAGAAATAAACGTACTCACGCATTGCAAATTACTTTGTCTAATGTCATTGAAATCTCCTTGTAAACATCTCCCTACTTACAACCCTTTACGTTTAAAAACTAGTACACTCTAAGGATGATGAAAATTATTGAAAATTTTTAAATTTAGAACAACCACCAGACTTTTGAGTTACAGAAGGAGAGAAAGATGTGGAAATCTTACAGAAAATAATAGATGACCGAAGTACGTAATGATTTTGATCATTATTCCCAAAAAGACATTAAAGTAGTTGCTCAATAGTTTTGACAAATACCTAGTTGAGAATTATTATATCATATCCGTCGTCGAGGACGAGATGGTTTCCGTCAGTTTGCTGGTTGAGGAGATCCAGAATTTTGAAGATTATGCACAATCTGGTGATATGATTGTACATAATCTTTAAAATTCTTTATCTCCGCAACCAGCAAACTGACAGAAACCTTCTCGTTATCGACGACGCACATGATCTGCAACTTGTTGGTTCTATTTCGACGCCCCCTAGAGGAACACGTCCATCTGGATAGTCCTGACGGTCTTCTCCATCTCTTTCATATCGATCTCGTCGTACATAGTCTTAACGTCGACCACGATGCTGCTCTTGGCGATTAAAGCTGATTTCTTGAATCAACTAAAAAACAAACTCAATAGCTGTTCAAATACTGTCATTTCATAGTATTTGAACAGCTATTGAATTTGTTTTTAGTTGATTCAAGAAACCAGCCTTAATCGCCAAGAGCAGCATCGTGGTCGACGTTAAGACTATGTACTATGTATATTAATTATATATTTTTTCAAAATTAACTTCATTGACAAATGTCAGTCAACTTTAAATCTTTATATGACTGCATATACTTTTCTTATTCTTTATACTAGACATTATTTTTCTGTATCCAATCATGCCCAATATGTTGATTTTAATTTAATATTTACGTTAGAAAAAAAAAATAAATCTTATTCATATGATATTTTCATATAAATTTAGTGTGCCTTGAAAAAAATCGGAACAAACAAATGTCATTTGTTGTAAAGTAATGTCAAGCATTTGTTATTAGTCTGTGTTTAACAACAAATAACGTTTATATATATATAATCAGTTTAGCCTGCCTTTGAAGCAGTTTGTCGTAAAAATGCTGCTCTTGATGACGTGCGTGGTGCTGCAGCATCTCCATAGTGCGGTAGACTCCTCGAAAATACTATGTATTTTGCCGATGCCAGCATACAGTCATTACGAGGGACCGAATCAACTGATGCACACGATGGCCGAAAGAGGACACGAGGTCACCGTGATCAGTCCCTTTCCTGCTAAGGTTCATCACAAGAATTACAAGAATATTACTTTTAAGCTTAAAAATCTTTTCACAGGTAAATAATTTTATTCTTTTACAAAATTATATTAAATCACCCAAGCATACAAATGCTAAATATGTGAATCCAAAACTGATATACTAAGAATTAGTGGAGAAGTGACTTCTTTGAGTGAAAAACCATCTACAATCGTAAAATCCGCCCTCCTGAATATTATTAAAATTTTATGTGTTTCTGCTTTAATATCGTACATATCGGTTAATTTTTATTTAAATAGATAAATAATACACCTGATTAATTCGATTTTATGATCCTTCAAGGATCTATCCTCAGGCCAACAACTATTTTTTATATCAAAAACGCATGCATTATATGTAATACAGTTTTGAGCTATAGATTAAACAACACAAATAAGTTTACTTATTTAATAAGTTAATTTAATAAATTAAAATCGAGTTTGTTTAAAAATGTTTCACTATAGATTAAGTGAGGAATTAATTAATCATATTAATTTAATTTGAAAGCTTTATAAATTGGTATAATAAAAGTGCATCAAATCGTACGTAATTATTACGAAATTTATGTTCAAAACCTAAACCTAAACTTCTATCCCTACTTTGCACCTCTAAGACTCTAACTATAAAGCTCAAATAATAATGTTTAATTTTTTCTATACTTTCGATCATCTCAAAAATTTTCATAAAGAATAAATCATGAGTTTCTCATTGTAAAACCTAAAGGTTTGCCAAACAATTCAATTCAAAATGCTCTAAACATTATGCCTTATACCGTTCTCAAAAATGGCTTTCATTTATCATTTTATTTTCACAGGAAAAAGTGAAGAAAATAATAATTAAAAAATTTCGGTTCGATAGTATAGACATATTTATTAAACATATACCGTGTTTCATTCGTAATAACATGTTATGAATAACAGTTATTTATTGGCCTTGTTGCGAAAGTTTCTGTTTACGATTATTGCACCGTTATCTTACAACAAATATGTACAGCTAATAATTAAAACAACCACTCGTTAACACTAATGTAAACCTTCAATCAATGGAAGGAATTTGTTTTTTCCACAAAATATTATTATTATTCTTCCTGGGTTGTTGTCCATGTTGAATTTTAATTTCTACCCACATAATATATAGTTAAGTTTCACAAATTGTGAAATATGTTTTTAAAAAGTTTTATTTTACTATTCCCTAATGGATTACTAAGCATGTTGTAATCCATTTTACAAGAGCAAGAATTATACTGAATTAATTATGAGAGCACAAAATGTAGCGTTAGGAAAACTACAGATATAAGAATCCGCTTATTCAGCTTCGTGGATGACACGTGCGGGATATAATTCCTTCCTCCTTAGGTTTGAACGTCCACGTTCAATTTTGGCAAAGGTTGGATATTTTGAGTGTCCTCTTGATTTGGATCAGCCATCTCGATTCGAATGATTTTTCTTGGTTTGCAGAAAAGGTCGATTATGCGGCTTCTGAATTTGATGATCATGATAATGGTGAACACTAACGACAAAATTGCAAAGCTTGTAAGTCCCTAATGAATGATGTGAACCAGTGCTTCCAAATGTATGGGTTGCCGTTCCAGCTCCTCGGCTTCTTGTTGGAGAATTGCTGGGTTTTTAAGGTGCCTTAGCAGAAGTTTTGTTTCCTGGTGAAATTCCAATGTTTTATTCGGAATGCGGTATATCGGTATCTCGTATGTAGGTATAGTGTTCGCGTATATTGATTTTCCCATTATAATTCTGCAAGATGAACTGACGATATTTGTTCCTTGGATCCATTTTCTATTTAGCTGTCCATGACAATCTTCAATTATTTCTTGTTTCTTCTTCATTAGGGTCAAATAATTGTCTATTTCGTAGCACAGAGACAATTTGATAGTCATTAACAATTTTTGTAGTTTGGCACTTGTCAATGTTCGATGGGGTACAGTCTTCTAGTTCCGGTTGTTGTAGACACACGATAATGGTATGGAATGTTTGGCAGTCCTCATTGGTCCATTAATTTAAATAATTGATTCCAATTAAAAATGATTTTGGTGGAATGATTGCAATATCTTGGTAATTAGGTATAGGATAGATTTGGGAATAATTTGCAGAGAATGGTTTCAGGATGGGTATTTTGAGTAGAAACGTAATTGCTTCATCTGCTCATATTGCAATTAATTTTGATAATTCTAGAATTTTTATTAAGTGAGTGTTGTCAATATGCAATAATTGCGTTGGATTGTAAATTTTTAATAAGTAATTTTGGACGTTTAAAAGTTCATCGACATTTAATAATTCTAAATCAGGTATTTGTTTCCATGCCAGACTGATTGCTCTTTCAAGCTTTTGTAATGTTTTTAATAAACGTTCTGATTGATATACCTCATTTTGTAAGAATGTTCTGGTTTAGATTTTCAAGAAAGAGTTTTGTTTTATTTATATTTGACATTAAAATTTCTGAGTCAGAAGAATATCTTTTTGATAAGTGATTTGCAAAAGTAGTTAATTTATTTATTTGCTCTAGTTCAGAATTTTGGTTGTTATGTAATTTTTGTAAATTGTCATTAATATTATGTAGGTCGTCTTCATCAAGATTTCCGGTAATGAATTTGATTGCTTTCCCTAGAATGCTAACCAATGCTCTTTTAGATTTATAATTGAATTTTCTTAATAACAATTCGATTTCTTTACAGTTTGATAAAAGCTATCAAAGAGTTACTTTATCGATAGAGGCTTCGTTTTGTAAGGTTTCGGCGTTTGCTAGTAGTTGCTCAAATGCTATTTCTAATTGTTTTGTGTTTATAAAAATTAGAAAATTATGGTAATGATCAAGAATTTTCAACGGTCCGATATGTTCTTGAAAATAGCCGTTGTTATCAATCGGTTTGACCTGAAGGGTCTGGTTGTGGTGAACTTCGGTCACCAGAATTAGGAATCTGTAAAGAAGATGATTTTCTTAGTCATTTCAGTTTTTGAACATGAGATGTAGTATTTCTGGATTTTTGAGTTTTTCCAAAAATTTTATTCGATTCTTGTTTTTCAACTGTTACTTTTTCGTATTTGGGGTCAACTTTGCTAGGCTTGTTTCGGTTTATGTAAACGTCGCGATTCTCTACATTAGGAGGATCACCACGGGTTTCGTTGCGTTTTTCTAAAATGTTTTGTGCTAATTGTTTATTCTTTTGGTAAAATTTCTTGTTTTCTCTTTTCGTTATATTGTTCATAAACAGTCATATCTAAATCGAATTCTGGATTTTTTTCGTAAGGGCCGTATAGTAAGTAGAAGGGTGAAAATCCAGTAGATGAATGAATTGATTGATTATAAATTGAAACTGCTGAAATCATTAAATTTGACGGAATTTCGTTAGGGTTTTTAAGTTTTAAAATTCTTAATTTTTCTAATATGGTTGAATGAAATCTGTCTACGGGAGAATTGGAACTTGGATTATTTACGGTCGTAAAGTGAAGTTCTATTTTATTCATTTTACAAAATTCTTTGAAAGTATTGTTTTGAAATTCACGCCCCTCATCACACACTATTCTTTGTGGAATATTATGGTGAGAGATGTAATGTCTTAATTTGTTTAAAACTGTTAAACTAGTACCATTTTTTATCCAATACGCTTGTCCGTATCGTGAGAATAAATCGATGATCGTAAGAAATTTAGAATTTTGGAAAGAAAACGTGTCTATGTGTAAAACTTGTAATGGTCTTTTGGCTAATAATGGTCCTGAAAATTTTAATTTATATGGGTGTCTTTCATGCTTTGATTGTAAACAGACTTCGCATTTATTTATTACATCTGTTATAGTTTGCTTCATGTTTGGCGAGAAGTATTTTTCTTTTAAATGATTGTAAGACTCAGTTATGCCATTGTGATTTGAATCGTGGTATTCCATAACAATATCCTTTTGTTGTTCGTCGTTTATAACGTCGATAGAGCGTTTGTTGCAAATGAAGAATTTAACAGGGTCATTAAAGTTAATTTTACAAAGATTTTTGAATGGTCGTCTAAGTTGTTTATCAACGAAATAAATTGCATAGTTTGAATTTGGTTTTAAGGTTTCTTTCATGAATGTCAAAAGATCTTAATTGATTGAATTTGCTGTGATCGTTACTCTGTAATTATTTTTATTAAATGGTTTGGTAAAGCGATTTTTGTAGGTTTCGCCTATATGAAAAATGATTCGTTTAGAAAATATACAGGGTGAGTTTTTTTAGATGTTCTCTATGGGGATCTCGGAAACTATAAGAGATAGAGAAACGGTTAAATGGGGAAAGAAGTGTAGATTTACGAGACGAATAAAATTCCACTTTTAAAGTTTTCAAAAAAGTCAAGGACAACTAGATATTTTGAAAAAAGTAAAAAGTGTCAATTTTTTCAAATCAATATATCTCGGTTATTATAACAGATAGAAAAAAACTGTAAAGGACAAGGTTTTAGATACTTTTATGTAGATTAATAAAAAATAATCCGAAAATTTTTATCGCCATTATTTTCCGAGATATGACGCAAACTTACATTTTTTTAAATGGAAACCATAGTTGGCTATGGCCTTATTCAAAGGGTAATTTTTTTCTCTTTAATTCAATATGACATACGACATAGTTATTTCTAAAAATAAGTGAGTTATAGTCATTTAAAATTTTATTATATTATTATTAGTTCTACAAAGTTAAACAAAAATGAAAAACCAGCATAAGAATAATAATTTTGTAATTATCAAATGGCCTTCTGTATGTGGTATAAACCCATTTTCAAGAGGATAATACGTTTCTTACAAAAATATTGTGAACAAATGAATCGCGAATCACTAATTGTGGTATTTTTAATGGCCAAAATGAACATAGATGAACTCGAGAGAATCCACGAGTAGTTTCACAGAGAAAACTACAAATTAAATTTGGGATTAATCCATGGTGTCCATATATTTTTGAAAGTACACTAAGTGAAAATGATTACTTTCATTTTCTTCGGAAAGAAATTGAAGATACGCTCGATTGTTTAAATTTATCATTACACGAAAGATTGAAATGGTTCCAATATAACGGCGCTCCACCTCATAACATGTTGGCTTTACAAATTATTTAAATGAAGCTTTTCCTAATTCATAAGTGGAAAGAAATAAACCAATCCCAGGGCCACCTAGATCTCCCAATCTGCACGTTTTAGAATTTTTTCTGTGGGGTTATGAAAAAAACAAAGTATATGAAAAATCATATCAATCTGTGGAGGATCATAAACTAGTTGTTATTGAAACATTTAATTCAATTTACATGAGAATAGTCAAAAACGCCATAAATTCAATTTTAAAAAAATATAATTTATGTCATAATAGTATTAATAGTGGACTCTTTGACCATATTTTTTCAATATTAAAATTTCTCTCCCATTGATATATTGATAATTACAGAATTACTTTATGCTGTTGTTTCATTTTGGTTTATCTCTGTAAAACTAATAATTACAATATTGCTATTATTATAAACAACTGCAATTGTTTAACTTTCACCTTTTTCATGGCTACCCATTTTTTATTTATAATAAAATTTTAAATGACTATAACTCACTTATTTTTAGAAATAATTATGTCGTAGGCCATATTGGATTAAAGAGAAAAAAATTACCTTTTGAATAAGGTCACAGCCAACTATGGTTTCCATTTAAAAAAATGTAAGTTTGCGTCATATCTCGGAAAATAAGGGCGATAAAAATTTTCTGATTATTTTTTATTAGTCTGCATAAAATTATCTAAAACTTTGTCCTTTACAGTTTTTTTCTATCTGTTATAATAACCGAGATATATTGATTTGAAAAAATTGACACTTTTTACTTTTTTCAAAATATCTAGTTACCCTTGACTTTTTTGAAAACTTTGAAAGTGGAATTTTATTCGCCTCGTAAATCTACACTTCTTTCCCCATTTAACCGTTTCTCTATCTCTTCTAGTTTCCGAGATCCCCATAGAGAACATCGAAAAAAACTCACCCTGTATTTAAAAATTGTTCTGAAATTGGAATTGTTTTTACGTTATCACCGTCGAAAAGAACACATGGAAATAAAGAAAATAAACATTTTTCTGTCTTATTTATAAATGGCAAGGGCGAAATCGCTCCTTTTACAAATTGGTCCATTATAAAACCTGACAAAACAATTTGAGTTTTCTGACCAGCCTGCTGTTTTTCTTATGTGTTCAAGGCTCATTAAACACATTGGTGTTTAAGGTCTATAGCACTCAGAACCACCTTTATCCAATTTGCTAGAGTGTAACAGCCAACCACTTGTGGGGTTTCTTAGATGATACAAACAGTCTCTGTTCGCTGCCCCTAATTACTCTTGTCAGGTTTAAATAATCCTTTACTGATTTGACTACACAAATCTTCTCTTTTTTCCTATTCATTCTCTCCCTCTTTTCTAATGGAAGTTCTATGACCATCTTTTCAAGACCTTGGCGGATTTCACATGTTCATTTAATTCTTCCCCGAGTAGGAATCTTCCAATTTCTGTCCCACACAGCGTCTCCTTTAAATGGGGATTTAGGCTATTTTGAAGGACTGATCTCCTAACATTACTCTCACTGTGGATTACATCAGCTATTACCTGTCCCGCACCACTCAGTGTTTCGATTATAATGAGGTTATCATTATTGGGTTCTAGGTTTTTAATTTTTAATCGATAACGTCATTATTTTTTCAAAGCCAGCGAGCGTTGCTGCTAATTCGCCTTGAATTTCGCTGATCTTTGCATCCCTAGCCAAGTCGCCAGCGCTAACTTCCACCTTCACCCCAGGATCTAGCTGAGGAGCCTAAAGTATGGAGCAATTCTCTGGTGATGGGTATTTTTGTAATATCATTTTTAGACAATTTTCATCCAATCCATTCCGCGTAATAGCTTCCCAGCGAGAAGCAATTTCAGGAAGAATTACCTCTCCCTTTGTTTGCGGGGGTACCTGTTCCCCTAGCAGACATAAAATATTGTCTGGAAGTTGAACCACTGTGGATGAATCGTCATCTATAGGTTCTTTGTGTCAGTGTTTGCGGGCTTCTCTAGCGACTTCGAGTGCTGGTACTCGGGCATTAACGGGAGGAGTATTAACTGTAGAGGTAACTTCCATTGCTGGACTCACTTGCTGCTGATGATTCAGGTGAAGCGAGTAGTACAGGCCTGCTGGATACTGATATGTTTCCTAAATACCACATGAGGGGATTACTATGATTTCAATTATAAATTCAAAAGAAAAATAACCATTGAGGTTAGTTTAGTTGCTACACTCTCCGAGTGCTGCATTTATAGAAATCTCTTTATTTAGCAATGTGCTATACAACAATAAATTGAGCATAATGTATTGCTCATTTAACTGATAAACATAACTCTCTGAGCTCATTAAGTTATGCAGGATAATTTAGACTTTACAAGGTCAAATCTTAAACAATAAGAAAGACCCTGGTCAATAATAGTTGTAATAATAATAACTAGATTTATTAATGAACTGCCCTGCGTATCAAGAGCAGAAACGAATATTAATAAAGACCCTAACAAGTGGTCTGAGGGTGTTTATATAAATACTTTTTTTTATTTCGCCTGTAGAACACAATTCGGAAAGGTTAATAAAATGTGTCTTTCTGAATATACAATATGTGCGCAATAAAAAATAAAACCATTGAAAAAATACACTCATTAACTATTTTTTATCACTGTCATTAAAAGTAAATATTTTCTTTTTTATAGAAGACAAGGCCTCGATGTACAACATATTACGCGTACCTGTATTTGAATACTTAAACGTCGTCTTATCAACCGGTCTTACGATCAGCGAAGCTGTCTTCAAAGATGAGTCCGTTAGGAACCTGTTGGAATCCAAAGAAGCCTTCGACATTGTGATAATAGGATATTTCTTCAGTGATTCCTTACAAGCCATCTGCCACAAGTACAACGTTCCTTGCATAATCTATACATCACTCATGTCGAACGCCTTCATCGATATCAAAATCGCAAATCCAACGCCCTTATCTTACGTTTCCGATTACTACATTCCATACTCTGATCAAATGACCTTCTTCCAACGCACTTATAATTGTATAATATACTGGTATTTAAGATTATTTGCACAGTTCGTCGTGTACCCAAAACACGAGGCGTTGATTAAAAAGTATCTCGGCTACAACATAAAGATCAATGATTTGGTTCGAAACACCTCTATGGTGTTGAGAAATTCACATGTGGCGTTTAACGGTGCCGTGCCTACAGTACCAAACTTAGTTGATATCGGAGGGTTTCATCTAAAAGAAATAGAAGAACTGAGCCAGGATTTGAAGGAGTTTTTAGACGAGGCCGTTGAGGGTGTGGTGTATTTCAGCATGGGATCCCTTCTGAAGAGTAGTTCGTTATCAAATGAGCAACGCGACGTTTTGCTGGAGGTTTTAGGTAAGATCGGGAAGAAGGTGTTGTGGAAATACGAGGACGATACGTTGACGGGATTGCCGAAAAATGTCAAAATTGTTAAATGGGCACCTCAGGTTGATGTATTAGGTAATTACTTTTGGGTTTATTATTTTATATAGCATATTTAATCTAGTATTTTAATTTTCTAGCACATCCAAACGTAATACTCTTTATTAGCCATGGAGGAGCATTCAGTATAATCGAAGCCATCAAATACAAGGTGCCAATAGTGGGAATACCAGTATTCGGTGATCAGGTCGCCAATATGAGGTTTTGTGAATCGCGCGGCTTCGCCCGAATTGTAACTTTCGAAAATTTGCCCAGCCTACTGGAAGCGATTAATGATGTTTTGACTAATAAAAGGTGATCGTTTTATTGACCATTAAATTTTCAACCTTAAGATATTTTGTTGATATTTAAAGCTTTTAAGGATAATTAGATAATTTCTTGCTTTATCCTATGGGAATTTTCCAGAAGAAAAAACAAATTGGTAGAATTATTCTTGCAGACTTTTATTCTTGATACGTTTTGATTGTTTTATTTTAGAATTTTATAGAAACTTTTAAAATATCAAAAATTTTGAAGCACATGTTTTGTTCTAAAACTTTCCCAATTTTTTTCTTAAAGATTTCGTATTTAGTCTAAAAATTAATAACTTTTTTTTTTAATTTTTCCTTTCCAGCTATGTGGAAAACATCAATTTACAATCGAGGATTTTGCAAGACTCGCCAATAAGCCAGACGGAGAAGGCAATTTATTACATCGAGTACGTGATCCGGTACAATGGAGCACCACATCTACGAGTACCGGCAATGAACTTTCCCTGGTACAAACAGTACTCACTCGACGTATTTTTATTCCTCGTTGTAACGCTACTCGTGTCCGTAGTTAGTATTTATAAATGCGTAAATATTTTAATTAAACGTCATGCCCATTTGAAGAAAGAGTAAATTCTGTCCCTGAAACAATTAATAAATATATTTACACATTAAACAAAATCCATTTTGTATTAAACCGGTAACATTGTCTTCAAATAAACTACATTTTATATCAAATAAAATAGTATTTTCTATTATTAGTCAATAATCAATAGCGACAATCTTCATTTGTAAGAGTACAGAGTAAAGGGCGGCTTGGAGTTAGTGGCTAGTCAAGGGGACGTATTGAAGATTTTTCGGGGCGGTTCTGGCATTGGAGATGACTACACGTTGCAGGCGCGAGAGGGTAGAGAATTGGCCTTCCAGGCCGAGAGGAGTCGAAGTGGCTAGTAAGCTCTGCATCGGAAGCTCTCATTCCTACTCCACGACTTCAGGAACTGGTACGCGAGTCAGGGTGCTCATCCGACTTTGGTCGCGGGGATTTTGCCGCCAGCAAGGTCCCGTCCACCATAAGGGGTGATCACATAATTCTCCGGGAAGTAGGGATAGACAGTCAGCCGGATTACTCTCGGAGGCAACATGATTCCATAGGGAAGGTGGCAGAATCTCTTAGATCTCGGCGACTCTGTTGGTGATAAACGTTCTCCTGTGAAGGGCTTTTCCAACGAACCAGGATATAGCAACAGTAGAATCCTTGAAGCGAAAACATGATGGATTGTAATGTTGGAGAGTTTGTCGTGAAGAGAACGCATCACTTTATTGAGAAGATGTGCACTACACAGCTTGAGGAGAGGAAGATTGATTTTCTTCAACGGGGCGAGGAGAGCGATGTGAGGTGCACCGTGTTGATCTGATATGAAGTAAACAACGACAGCGAATCTAAGCTCTAAAGCAACACAGAATCCAACGAGACTAATATCGGAAGAAGATTTGCCTGTGGAAAGATAACGAAGAACAGAGATGGCTTCAAGCATCGGAAATTCTTACTGAACCTGATACCAGATTCGAGCGACCTCTTCCGGTGGCATTTCATCCCAACTCAGCTTCAACAGCCAACCAAGACCTTAACAAAAATACCACATTGCACGACACTTGATAGAGTAAGTTAAAAATGGTGTTGTGGCCATCATAATACTTTCCCTATAAATTTCTCGAAAACTATGACGTTTACACAAACATATTGTATATCTTAAAAGTAAAAAAAATTTAGAATCCATCAACAATTAGTAATTAAAGTTATCATGCATCTGTAGGGTGGGTGAGTGGCCTTTAACCCATCCTCCTATCAGTAAAACATAAGAGAGGGTTTTAATTAAAAGTTGTGAACAAACATAACATTATTGCAAATTCTAATAGATTTGTTCAAACAAATTTTTCAAATCATTATTGATGATGTTTTACTGATTGGAGGGTGGGATAGAGGCCACCCACCCACCCTACATATACATATTAACTTTAATTACTGATCGGCTCGCGGTTTGCAATAACTTTAATTACAAAATTGATGATGACAGTAATTTGGTGTCAGATAATCTGTGACAGTTGAACTTTCTAAAAGGATATCAAACGATACGAATAATAACAAATGACCGATGATAAATAATCGATGTTAATTGACATCTATTATAACAAATTTTAATAAACTTAAAGAGCAAATAAAATAACTAGTAGGTTTTTAAATATCTTACGATAAATAACATATAACACTTTAACTCTAAAAAAAGAAGATGGTAGATAACAGATGACAGATAATAGACAACTAATTTTCAATAAACGATATCAGTAAATAAATCAAGTAATACATGTGTAAATGTCTGAAGACAGAGGAGAGATAACAGATGTCAAATAAAATGAGAGATGATAGATGAAAAGTGAAAATCTATAAATTTTATCTACTTTCATATTTGATTATATTATTACTAAATCATAAAAGTGAAGGTTGGTGAATGGATTAAGAAGTAGTTTTGTAGATGGCTGATGACAGATAACACATAACAGTTGAACTTAAAAAAAGATGGCAGATGAATTGTAACAGATAACAAATAATAGACAACAAATGACAACAAATTAACATATGACAGTATAATTTTCATTTTTTTTAGAGTGAAAGTCAGTAAGTAAAATAAGTAGTAGATGCCTGGAAACAAATGACGCGTGACAGTTGAACTTTGAAGAAAAAATGACAAATGAAAGATAACAGATGAATGTCGACAGGAGATATATAAGGGATGTTAGATGAGAGATCACTAATGATAGATGACAGACGCCAATTGACATGAGATAGATGACCGATAGATGAATACTTTAATAGATGTCTGACAACAGAAAATATATGAAAGTCTGACTTTGAAAATATTCAAGATGGCCGCTAACAAATTAGTGATGACAGATGACAGATGAGAGAACACGAATGATTATTGATATGACAGATAACAAGTTATCAATAAATTACAGAGTTAATGTCAATAAATACATAAAGTACTATTTTCTATATAACTGATGATAGTTGACAGTTGACATACGACAGAAAACCAATTTTCTACCGATGGCAGAGGGTAGATGACAGAATGATAGATGACAATTTCAGATACCAGATATAAGATTATAAAAACATATATGAAACTATGTTTTTATAAAAAAAATCAAATGACAGATTATTTGCGACATTTAGGTAAATAGATGACAGACGAAAGAAAAATTGACATATGACCAAGTTAACGTCTTCGTTTGTCTTTTGATAAATGACAAGTAACAGATGATAATGATAATGGTTGACAGATGCCAATTGATATGAAATAGTAAACACTAAATTCCAATCGATTTTAAAATCACCTTCAGTAGTTTATAGATAATTGTTGATAGATGACACATGATACTAATCTTTCAGATGAAGAAGGACATATGGTAAGCAAATACTTTTTAATAAACATTAAAGTCCATACGATTAAACCATAAAGGTGCCACGGTTAACCCGGAGAGTTAAATACCTCCCAAGTGAATCTCGATTCCCTGTCTCCAACTGCGCTACGCTGATGAGATCCAAAAAGATCGAAACCGGTACGTGGCTGTTTTGACGAGGAACAATATTTAACATTAAAGTTATTTTCTGCGAGTAAATTAAACAACAGTTCTATAGATCGCTTATGATTGGTGAAACCTGACAGTTGGCATATGACATATGACGTATGATATAAGGTAGATAGATAAACAGATGAATTATGGCAAATAAGAAATGAAGAATGATGAATTATGGCAAATAACAAATGAAGAATGATAGATGACAGATGCCTATTGACTTTAAAGTTAGTAGTCAGTAAATAAATTATATTGCAGATTTATAGATATCTAATGACAGATGACACACGTCAGTTGGCATATTATGGGTGCTAGATGATATTTTGTAGATCACACATTATTAAAACAACTTTTTAGAGTGAGCTTCAGAAAGTTAATTAAGTAGTAGACGCAATATAACCGCAAAGATGTATACAGACGACATATGTTAAAATTTCTTGCACATAAACGTTGAAAACGAATATTCTATTTTCATATGTTTTTCGTTTTTTGGCCATAACTCTGCAACGAAAGATCGAATTTAAAAAATTCTTGCTCTGATAGTCCACAAATGTCGCATACTTATTGTAAACGATGAAAACGAAAATTCGATTTTCATTTGTTTTTCGTCTTTTGGCCATAACTCTGCAACGAAAGATCGAATTTTAAAAATTGTTGCACTGATGGTTCACAAATGTCGAATACTTATTGTAAACGTTGAAATCGAAAATTCGATTTTCATTTATTTTTTGTTTTTTGGCCATAACTCTGCAACGAAAGATCGAATTTTAAAAATTCTTACACTGATGGTTCACAAATGTCGCATACTTGTTATAAACGTTAAAATCGAAAATTCGATTTTCATTTGTTTTTTGTTTTTTGACCATAACTTCGCAATGAAACATCGAATTTATAAAATTCTTGCACTGATGGTTCACAAATGTCGCATACCTATTGTAAACGATAAAAACGAAATTTCACTTTCATTTGTTTTTCGTTTTTTCGACCATAACTCTGAAACGAAAGATCGAATTTTAAAAATTTTTGCACTGATGGTTTACTAAAGTCACATACTTGTTGTAAACGTTAAAATCGAAAATTCGATTTTCATTTGTTTTGGTTTTTTATCCATAACTCCGCAACGAAAGATCGAATTTTAAAAATTCTTACGCTGATGGTTGACAAATGTCGCATACTTATTGTAAACATTAAAATCGAAAATTCGATTTTCATTTGTTTTTCGTTTTTTGGCCATAACTCTACAACAAAAGATCGGATTTTAAAAATTCTTACACTGATGGTTACCATATGTCGCATATTTATAGTAAACGATAAAAACGAAAATTGGGTTTTCATTTGTTTTTCGTTTTTTGGCCATAACTCTGCAACGAAAGATCGGATTTTAAAAATTCTTACACTGATGGTTACCATATGTCGCATACTTTTAGTAAACGATAAAAACGAAAATTCGGTTTTCATTCGTTTTTCGTTTTTTGGCCATAACTCTGCAACGAAAAATCGAATTTTAAAAATCCTTGCACTGATGGTTCACCAATGTTGCATACTTATTGTATGTGTTATGGAATTTCATCATGTATCCGCCGCGTCAATTCAACACGTATTATTATATAAGATTGAACGATTGTTTGTCAATAAGCATATTGATAATATTATTATCGCCAATTATTTTTACGAAATCAATCAAATAAGAGATAAATGAAACAGATACGATAACAAACAAAACATACTAGGAAGTGCTCGTTATCATTTCATATTTTCTTGCATTAAAACGCATATGTTGCGGTCGGGTTATTTATAAACCTTGTGGGGGCCACAATAAGCGATGAATTACTGATCATTCGGTGCAACAATGCAGTCGGTTCTGTGCGTAATCCTGGCTGCGTCTGCCTTAATAATCGGCGTTTGTGATGGTGCGAAAATTTTGTTCGTGTTCAACGTGTACGCCTACAGCCATCACATCCTCGGCAGCCGGCTGGCCGAAGAGCTGGCCATCCGTGGACACGAGGTGACCATGATAAGTGGAATGAAGAACAACGACAGCGTGCCGAATTTTAAGAGCGTCTATTTGGACGGAATGCTCGAAACGTTCCGAGGTGAGATATACAATTGCAATTTGCGCGTATGTAAAATTCATCTGTTCAAACGTATTAATTAGCACTTCTTTGTTACACCATGACAAAATTCTTCAAACATAACAAACGTAATTTCCAGGAATTATTTTTATAAAACGTTTGGGAAAATTTTCCTATTACCTTATGTAAAACATTACAAAAAAGTACTTTTACAACACATTTATGAAATTATCAAATATAAACTTGTTTGTGTGAATAATACTTAATTTTTTCTTTTCATTGGGAATGATAATAATCATCCACTATCTATAAGGCAACACACTCAATTCGGATCTCATCATCATCTAATACGTTTAAGTACTTTTACTAAGCAAATTAAAACTATATTTTTGTTATTGTAGAAAAAATGGGAAACCAGGTATTAACACCGGAAGAGTCTAAATACATGCCAGCGTTCATTATGTACTTCTTCCTATCGAAATTCGGTTTGTTCATCAACGAGTTCACGTTCTCACACAAAAACGTGCAGCGCCATCTGGAGGAAAACCACAAGTACGATCTGATCGTTCTGGAGCACTTCTTCACGGACTCGCTGAAAGTGCTGTGCCACCACTATCAAGCCCCTTGCGTATACGTGAGCACGATGGGATCGAATCCTGCCATTAATTATTTGGTCGGTAATCCAGCTCCTACGTCTTATGTGCCTGATTTTTTCCTCTCTTACGGTGCGGAGATGAGTTTGTTACAACGGGCGCACAATTTGGCTTATCAAACATTAACCACGCTACTGCGCGGTTTGTATTTTATGCCGCAGCATCAAGCTTTGGTCCAGAAGTTCTTTCCAGGCGCACCTCACATCTATGAGATCTTAGGAAATACATCGCTTATTCTACTAAATTCCCATTTCAGTATTAACCAACCAGTCCCTCACGTTCCAAATATGGTGGAGGTTGGTGGGATGCATATTAAGGTAAAGTATATTTAATAATATATAAAATTATTTTTTTTACAAATTACAATTTGTAGGTAAAAAATGAACTTCCAGAAGATGTGAAGAAGTTTATGGACGAAGCCAAACACGGTGTCGTTTACTTCAGCTTTGGTTCGAACCTGAAGAGTAAAGATTTGAAGATGGAACTCAGGCAGGCTTTACTTAAGACATTTGCCAAATTAAAACAGCGTGTTCTGTGGAAATTCGAGGATGAAAGTTTAAAGGATTTGCCTGAGAACATAAAAGTTTCCAGTTGGTTGCCACAGCATGATATTTTAGGTAATGCCATTTATCAACAAAAGAAACGTTAATTACGTAATTAATTCCAGCCCATCCTAACGTTAAAGTCTTCATAACACACGGAGGTTTATTAAGTTTAACAGAAGCGATGCATTTCGGCGTTCCCGTTATCGGAACCCCGTTTTACGGCGACCAGCCGATGAATATGGCGGAGGTGGAGAGGATTGGCGTCGGTATTAAAATAGAATACGAAGATTTGAATGAAAGCTCGCTGACGAACGCTTTGAATAAAATTCTGAACGATAAAAGGTAAATTCAATAATACAATTCGTCAAGAATCTTATTTTTCTTGATACATTCATTTCTTAGCTATTCTGAAAATATGAAGAAGCGATCTGCGATCATGAATGACAGGCCCTTATCACCGATGGACACCGCAGTGTACTGGATGGAGTACATCATAAGACACAAGGGTGGTCTGCATATGCAATCCACGTCCGTTAAACTAGCATGGTATCAGTATTACATGGTAGATGCTGTGATATTAATTATAACCATTGCATCAGTTTGTATGTATGTGGTGTATTTTATTATCAAAACACTGTTTAAGAAAATGTGTTCAAAGAGGAAGCTTAAAAATGTGAAAAAACGACAATAACATGTAATCATTTATTGGTGTAGTAATTATTTAAAATCGTTAAATTGTAATTATGGTAGTAATTAAGTAATTTTTTATGATTGCAAATAAACATTTTTATAATTGTAGTATTAGTTTTTAACAAAATCTGTTCTACGGAAGATACCTTATGATACAAACGCGAACAAACTAGTCAAAAGGAAGAAAATACTTACCTAGTTTCTTATTCCTCAATTTCAAACAAATGTTCTGCTCTGCTTAAACTGCCTAAAACTTCCTCTCCTCTCGTGATCATTCCATTAAATTCCTTTAAAAACTTTCCTTCCTTAATTAAAACCGCAATTCATTATATAACTCTTCTTACAGCATAAGTTTTCACAACCGTAATTCCTCTATTCATTTTTAAAAACTTCGTTTCTGTTTAGCGTTGACAGTTAAGCTCTAACAAACTGAATCGTCAAAAAAAAAATCTGTCAACCTTTTCGGCACATTCATGCTCACCTCAACCAAAACGTCCGCTTCGCCCATGCGTTGAATGTCAGTGCCGGAAGCGGTGTTCTTCAGCCTGAATTCCGCCTTCCTCTTCTGGAAACAAGACGACCGCTCCTCGTACGTTCCCCAATAAAAAAAGTAGGCTCACACCGACGCTCCACGTCCGAACTGACATCTCTCACTTTCGCAGTGCTGTGTGAAATGTCAAAAAACCAACTACTCACGTAATTAATGAAGAAAACCGCACATAACACCTCAAAATTAAATCCAACAAATTTCGTCAGGTACTTTAACAATCACATAAATTTGTATAAACACGAATGATGATGACATACCCTACAAATTTTCGTTATATATTCTTCCACATCTTTTATCAACTACTTAAGCAATGGATTTTTAAGTGGAGTAGAATAATTTTAGTGGTTTATTATAATTAGAGTAAATAATCAACTTATTATTTATTGTTTAGACGCGTTTTATCAAGAACAAGCAGTAACAATTCAAAAACAACTTTGGACACGAATGAAACGGAAAAACCGATGGGAGCTCGTGATAAAATCCCAATAGATTTCGAGCAGGAACTATCCCTCATCAAGAAACAGGTCAGCAGTCTACAAATTACAGTCAACGCCATGCAACGCGACACCGAACGCAAAGAAGTCGCCATAGCCAGTCTGTCCAAAGAAAAGGAACAGCTCACCGTCGACCTAAAGAAACAAAAAAGGTCCAACGTCAACCTCAAGCAGCAACTGGAGGACGAACGCTGCTACTACTACAAAGAAAAAGAACAATTCTGCCAGGAAATGAACACCGTTAAAAAGATGAAGCAGAAATGTTCCAGCAAAGAATCCTCAGTTAGGGACTTCAACGAAAACAATTACAAGAACGAAATCGCCAAGTTGAAAGACGATTTGAGCAAAGCGTCCGAGGTCAACTACAATTTAAGCGTTAAATTTATGAGGATGAAAAACACAAAGTCGTGTTTGAAGCAACAGATGGCGAAAATGAAGGAGCTACACGATTCCGGTGTTCAGGAACTTCTGAAGAAAGTCGAGGCGATTAAAAAAGAACTAGATGGCGTTGTTAACGAGCAATTCACCAAACCGATTCCTCCTAGTAGTAAAAAATATTTACAAGTAAGTTAAATATAACCAGCAAAATTATCAATAAATATTCATAAACATAATCCACAGGTTTTAAAACACAACGGTACTTTAATTCACGAAAATCTTTGCCTACAAGTAGAAATAGACAAACTACACCTAGAACTCGAGAAACAACAAATGCTCCAATTAAAGAACGAATCCAACAGCAAACTAAAATTCATCCGTAGATCAACAGAAGGAAGCAAATCTAGTAAAAAGTCGATTTCCGAACGTAACGACAGCACTATATCAATAGTAAATATAAATAACAACTCCAAAACAAATATAGATAATGGATACATATCGACATCAACAACGAATAATTCAAAAATAACAGAAAATTTATTAAACACCGTAATTAATTCATACAATCCCATCCTCACCGATGAAACTGTAAATGTGAACGGAAACAATCCTTTCAACACAGAGGATAATTTAAAGAACACAAATCAAGACACACAAAAAAACGTAGACCCAACCAAATACGAACTGATGAACGTGTCAAATTCCAACCTATCGTCACAAGTGAACGACTCGGACCTATCTTATTACACCTCGGTCAAATGTTGCCAGGCCTACAGGACACAATCGGCTCCTGAAGTGGTGCAAAACACACAAGATTTAACTTAAGTGTAAATAGGTGATTAAATAAAGAATAAACTTTATTTGAACGATTACAATTCAACTTTCAGCTTGACGTTGCTTAATATCTGTGAAATTGATTCCGTAACGCTCGTCACTAACTCATCCTCGCTCGACGACAATTCCGTCTTGAATTTTGTAAGGATGCTCACCAAATTATCTGCAAAAATTAAATTCATTATAAAAATAATATACAATTTAAAATAACACCATACTTGTATAACTAGGTCTGCAATCTTCAACTAACGCACTCATAGCGGTGACACTTTTTAAAATTGAATCAATTTCCTTCCCCTCGACCGTAATTAAATCCATAAATAGTTTATTAACACTCTTACAATAATCCAAACTAAGGAGCTTATTTTTTAAATCGACGTTTTTATACTGTAGCAACTTCTCACTATCATCACTCTCATCCTTTAACACAAACTCGTGCTCCATCATTAAATCATAAAGTAGGGTCACAATCCTCAATCTAAGTTTAATATCACCCGAGTCTAAAACCTCCAATAGGGAAACTAATCCGGCTCCTTCCACAAATTTTAATTGAGCCCAAGGAAAACGCCGTAAAATACTTCCCAGTGCAAACACTGATTTATACTTAACATCTAAACTCTTATCCAACAACATACGCTGCAACGTGCTTAAACAACCCGTTTCAACTGCATGTATTTGCACCTTGGGATTATTTTGAGCTAACGAGCCTATTAAAATTAACGTATGAACTTTAACATCCACACTAGACGTATTCAGACTTTTATAAATCACTTCTTTAAACCCGTTGAGTTTAACAAACTCTAAAGCGTTGTCGTATTGATGGGCTAAGTATTCCAAATCTTTTAAAATCCATAATATTGTGCCTTTGGTCTGATGCTCTTTGAAGTCGACGAGTAATCCTTTTAATATTTCCGCGTCGCTCTTTGCAGCTATGTTCAAATCACTTAAATCTTCTTTGATTTGCTCGTAAGATTTGAACTTCGGTTTCGATTGTAGTTTGCCTATACTGTCGAAGTCTTTCGTTACTGTAATCGCATTCATTTTGTCGTCTTTCTCGTTCTCGTCTAATAATTTCGCTTCCGTCACGCCGGTTTGGAAGTTTATACGTACGTGGAGGCCTTTCGGTATTTTTTGTCCTAAAATTTATTGGGATTAGTGTACGGTTTTAATTTTGCACGCACTAACCTTTTCTAACTGTTTTCCACTCATTCGTCGCCACGAAAACGTCGTTTTCCTCATTTCTTTGGTCTTGTGTGTTAATAGTAGGGAATATTGTGAGATAGAGCACGAATAGAAGGAGGGTTTTATTCATTTTTTGATAGTATTTTACGTTTTAATGTAAATTATTCCACTGGATATGTAATGATATGTTTTGCTTTGATTAGACCACGTGTGCTTTCTTTTACCACGTCAATTTTTTAAATATGTAATGTTAATATATTTATTTAATATTTTCTTATTGTTTACGTATTGTTTCAATACTGGGTTATAAATAAAACAGTAAATTTTAATTGTGAAAATGGTTTGGTTTAAAACGTTATATCTATTAATGTTAATTCATTGATTTTATTGGACATCTATTGGGGAAAAATAGTTTGATACGACGCTGCCATCTATTATAAAATGTTGTAACTGCTTTTGAAATTTCCTTTTGATGATTTAATGTTTAATAAGGTTCGTTTTATTATTACTATTTATAATTGAAATGTGATATTGGTGATATTAACTGAATAATAAGTATGGTTATATCGTTGATTGAAATATTTTAATAAACAGTTATATTTTAGTTACTAGCATCACCTGGTGCCTAAAATTTTAATCAGGTAACCATAGAGAAACTATTTTTGATTCTAATAGAAAAGATTATAGTTTTCAACATCTCAACGCCTTATCTATCAACCAGATTATAGTTTTGTTTAAAATTACTACTTAACTTCCTTTTCATGTTTTGGTTTATAATTTTATAGACACATTTATTTATATTTTCATGAATATACTTTAAACACATTGTGATTATTAATTGTGTTTAATTATTTACTATTGTAGAGCACTGCCGTACCAACCGCAATGCGCCGGTAAGATCGCGCCCTGACGGGAGCAGTCGTTTTGCCACCGCAGCGCAGTTCGTCACGCCACGCCACAACGAGTAGCGGCATTCCTTGACGGCAGCCATTATTGCTTCGTTACATGTTTCTGCCGGCCGACACGACGTTAAATTCGAAACATACAATTCAAATTGTTAGTTGTTATTTATTGGAGTCAATAAAGTGTTAAGTTTTTGTACGGGGTGATTTATTTACATAACCGTCACATCCCTACAAGTTGGTGACGGCCCGACGTGATCCGAAAAAAAACGTGCTCCGTAAAAAACGCGCCCCGCGATCGAATTCACCGGTTCGATTTAATTTTCTCTCGTGCCGCGTCGCGTAAAATAATTCGAACAGTTCTACAACGTGGGATTACCTACGAAAAATCTCGCTAGGTATTCGCGAGCCGTGCGAGAACGACGGCGACGCAGGACGTTCGAACGTCACGAGTGCCGACGACTTAGTGAACACATTCCACGCCCAAAAACATTCACAATGAACGACAGTGCCAGTGCCATCAACGAGCTTGCAAACAACCACCGTTCTCAACTCGGCTGGCTGGCCGAGGTGAATGAGCTACGAGCAGCCGTGCTGCAACTAGAAAAACGAATATCGGAGCTGCACCAGAACCAAGGTCAACAACGAGATACCCGCCGCGGACGAGATGCCAGTCGCAACCGTCACCGCAGCAGGGGACGGCAACATACTCCGGCCCGCAGCAAGGACCGTCAGCAGGACACGTGCTACTACCATCGGACATTTGGTAAAAACGCGCGAAAGTGCCGATCGCCGTGCAGTATGTCGAAATCGGAAAACTAGGTCCCCCGCCAACACTCCGGGCGGTCAATGGCGGGGACTTTACGCAAAACCGCCTAACCCTAAGCGACCGGAACTCAGGACTCACCTTCCTAATAGACACAGGTGAAGACGTTTCGGTTATTCCGCGCCGGTGCTCTAAAGGTCATCCCAGGACATCAGACCTACGTCTTCACGCAGCCAACGGGGCTGAGATCAGAACGTATGGTACCAACAGAATCGTTTTGAACATTGGCCTGCGCCGTGCAATCGCCTGGGATTTCATTATCGCGGATGTCTCCCGACCAATCATTGGAGCCGATCTCCTCCGAAAATACGGTTTGGTAGTAGATTTGCAGGGCAAGCGATTACTTGATCGCATAACCTCACTGTCCGTAGCCACAGGTTACACGACCTCCAGAATTCCGACCATATCCACGTTCGCCCGAACAAACGACGTCTACGCAACCATCCTTGCGGATTTTCCGGACGTAACATCTCCTTCAAAGCCACCTGAGGTGTCCAAGGATGTTCATCACCACATAGTCACAGAAGGACCGCCAGTCTACCAACGAGCACGACGCCTACCGCCAGGCAAGCTCCAGGAAGCGAAACGCGAATTCGCCCGCATGACTGAGCTGGGAATCTGTCGGCCTTCAAAGAGTCCCTGGGCCAGCCCACTCCATCTCGTCAAGAAAAAAGATGGGACATGGCGCCCGTGTGGAGACTACCGGCAATTGAACGCTGCAACAGTTCCAGACAGGTACCCTATTGCTAACTTGCAAGATTTCTCTCACAGACTCCATGGATGCAAAGTTTTTTCGACACTGGATCTTACGCGCGCCTACCACCAAATACCTATGGCGCCCGAGGACATCCCGAAGACGGCGGTGATTACCCCCTTCGGCCTCTTTGAATTCGTCGTAATGACATTTGGACTGCGTAACGCCGCTCAGACATTTCAGCGTTACATTGATTCCGCACTCCAAGGTCTCGATTTCGTATACTGCTACATTGACGACATCCTTGTAGCGTCAAGCACTCTACAAGAGCATCAGGACCATCTACGCCAGATCCTTCAGCGCCTCCAGGACTTTGGCCTTACAATAAACCCCTCGAAATGCGTCTTCGGAGCTTCGCAGGTCAACTTTCTTGGCTTCACAATTGATGCCAACGGCACCAGGCCCCTGACCGAACGCGTGCGAGCGATCGCCGATTTCTCGCTGCCGAAAACCATCTCCGACCTTAGACGATTTCTAGGTATGCTCAATTTTTACAGACGCAGTTTGCCACATGCAGCCGAGGAACTATCACATCTAACCGAGTGCCTGCAAGGAGCTCGAAAGAATGACAAACGTCCAGTTCCATGGAATCCAACCAGGGAGGAAGCCTTTCGACGTGCCAAACAACTCTTGGTAGATGCGATATATTGCATCACCCGGACAACAACGCAACGCTCGCCATCCACAGCGATGCATCAGACACAGCGATGGGAGCAGTCTTAGAGCAGTACGTCAACGGAGAAGCGCAGCCACTAGCGTTCTTCTCAAAGAAGTTCAGCGAAACTCAACAGCGATACAGCACCTACGACCGAGAACTGCAAGCAGTCTACAGCTCACTTCGCTACTTCAGACAGCTGGTTGAAGGAAAACGCCTCATCATTAAAACCGACCACAAGCCCATTGTTTTCGCCTTCAGGCAGAAGGCGGACAAAGCATCTCCGAGGCAGCTGAGACAGCTAGACTACATCGGCCAGTTTACGACCACCATTGTCCACGTACCAGGACAGGACAACGTCGTCGCTGATGCACTCTCTCGCGTCGAAGCCATTGACGCAGACCCAGTGGGTGTGTCAACCTCAGAGATAGCGTCAGAGCAGCAGTCTGACCAGGAACTAACTGACCTACGCCAAGGAACCACATCCTTGAAGCTACAGCCACTTCGCCTGGACGGGACGGACGCGATTGTCTATTGCGACACGTCAACCGACGAAATCCGCCCCTATGTACCGACCACCCTCAGGAAACGAGTCTTCGACATGGTACACAGCCTATCTCATCCGAGCGGCAGAACCACAGCGAAACTGATCAGAAAAAAGTTCGTGTGGCCGAATCTCGACAAGGACATCAACGCCTGGGCGAAGACATGCCTCCCTTGCCAGAGAAGCAAGATCGGACGCCACAACACACTTCCGCCAGCACGATTCGAGGTACCGGATGCCAGATTTGGTCATGTCCACGTCGACATCGTGGGCCCTCTACGCATCTCCGGAGGCTGTCCATACCTTTTGACCATGGTGGACAGGTTTACCCGATGGCCCGAAGCAACGCCGATCCCAGATGCCAACGCACAAACAGTTGCTGATGCGTTCTACAGAACGTGGGTCTCGCGATTTGGAGCTCCAATCACCGTGACCAGTGATCAAGGAACACAATTTGAGTCACAGGTATTCAAGGCATTAACTTACCTGATTGGTTCCTTCAGAACACGAACAGCTCCATACCACCCTGCAGCCAATGGAATGGTAGAGAGGTGGCACCGAACCCTCAAGGCTGCAATCATGTGCCACCAGGCCAACGACTGGCACGAAATTCTACCTACCGTCCTACTCGGCCTGAGGACGGCCATCAAAGAGGACATCGGCGTGTGCCCAGCAGAGCTCGTATACGGCACGACTCTGCGACTGCCAGGCGAATTTATCGCCGACGAAGATCCGCCACCGGAGCCGAGGATTTTCGCAGAAAAATTCCGCGAACACATGCGGAAGCTGAGGCCAACCCCCACTGCACATCACGACAAAAGAAAGATATTCGTACACCGGACGTTGTACGAATCTGAATACGTCTTCGTACGCGTCGACCGAGTCCGCAGACCCTTGGAACAACCGTACGAGGGGCCCTTCAAAGTGCTAAGTCGCCCTTCCGACACAGATTTCAAGGTCGACATCAAAGGTCGTGAGACCGTAGTGAACATCGATAGACTAAAACCCGCGTTCCTGTCAATACACGACATCCCGGAAGAAGCAGCTCGGAAACCCACAGCAAACCAGTCCGCAGTTGGACCATCCGCAGCTAACCAAACTGTTAGTCAACCGCAGGAACCATCCCCAACGACGAGTATCCGAACCTATCCTGGACCGAAAACGAAAAAACGGATCTCATTTGCCTAACTACAATACCTTATTGTATGCCATTTTTAATCTACATTTACTTTCTTTCCTCAGATTATCGTGACCCAAGTCACTCGGAGGAGGGTAATGTAGAGCACTGCCGTACCAACCGCAATGCGCCGGTAAGATCGCGCCCTGACGGGAGCAGTCGTTTTGCCACCGCAGCGCAGTTCGTCACGCCACGCCACAACGAGTAGCGGCATTCCTTGACGGCAGCCATTATTGCTTCGTTACATGTTTCTGCCGGCCGACACGACGTTAAATTCGAAACATACAATTCAAATTGTTAGTTGTTATTTATTGGAGTCAATAAAGTGTTAAGTTTTTGTACGGGGTGATTTATTTACATAACCGTCACATCCCTACACTATACTTGATACCAGCGTCATCTAGTTCATTGAATGCTAATTTTTTTTATATTTAGACTACTATGATAAACTAATAGAAGCACTTCATATAACTTAAATAGAAATAGAGCGATCTTTAGAAATTCTTTTCATTTCACTTTTGATTTATTTATAGATTAACTTACTTCATAAATATAGAAGTTAGTTTAAAATTTAGCATTAGAAATGATACTAGCTACATCTGGTAGGTGTAATAGTAAACTATTGAGACAGGTTACTTCAAATTGTAATGTCAATGGATTACGCGATTGCCAAGATAAAATTATTTTCTATGGCCATAACCATAGAAAGTTAGTTTTTATGGCCATAACCATAGAAAGTTAGATCTAGAAAAACTAGCTCAGATCCTAACCTAAATTATTTCTGTGTTTTTTAAAACTTTTGTATACATTATTTATTTCACTTCATTTTAATAAGCGTGTGTAGATAGTGGTGATGGTTTCTTCGTTATATATTAAAGTACAGCATTATAAAATCCTCTATGTTTACACCTTTAAACAGAATGTTTAAATTTTTTGATCACAGACAAATTTTGAATAATTTTATCAATATAAGAAGAATAAAACTGATCTGTTCTGTATTATTATAAATAATAACTTCACTTCTCATTGGCTAAATTTTTAAATAACATTATGGTAAATCATGCTTATAAGAACATTACTCACTCGTATGGAAATAAGCATTCTTGAATCATAATTGTATATTCAGTTGTACTTTTTACAAACCCCATTAATCTCAATTACAAACACATCTGCACCGAAATGCAAAGTAAACACGAACACATGTTACGCATAAATAAATAAAACTGCAGATCTACATTATAAATACAGACAGCGTCTCAAGGATGGATTTGATGACAGAAAGAATATCAATAAATTTAATGGATACAATTTATTAAAATAAATAACAACGTTATTATTGTATATAATAAAAATTGATTTAAAACCTACAATAATTAAGTATACTCATATAAAATGAATACTACACAGCGAAATGATATATATACTGAGCGCAACTTCAACACCCTCAAAATACTCGAATGGTAAATAAAGATTTAAGTTATCGTATAATTGAGACACATGCTCAATATATTGTATTTACTCTAAGTATGGTGTAGAAAACACGATCGCATAAAAATACAGTCTATAAAATAACTTAAATGACCGAAACTAACACAATTCTAAAATTAAGAGCACTTGATAAACACAGTCCTAAAATAAAGTTTTTAAGTGTAATCGACCGCAAGTACACATATTAATTTACATATTAGATACACACGTGCCATTATTAAGTAAAAAAATAGTATCTTAAGTGCGCGTTAAAACTGGATCGTATAACAATGATATAACAACGATTTTTGTTTTTTATAATGTAGTAAAATACGTTCTAAAATTTCGAATTGTTATTATTTTTAAAAGCAGTCATAGTAGAAAAATCTAGGATTGTACTAGAGGATCAGGGTGTTGGGGGGGTTTTTAAGGAAGCGATGTTATTATTATTATTAATTTTTTGATATTTATCACCTCAATTTATTTTGTTTTGAGTAAAGCACTTAATTCCACGTTTTGATTATGATTGTGTGCGCGCGCTAGTCGATTGTTTACGCGCGCGTTTCTTTGTGCGATGGCACACAATTAGTATCAATTATTTTGACCTTAAACATATGTTCGGCTCGTTGTGACTCTTTTTTTAAATTACAAACAAGAAGGGAGTGGAAAAGTCCATCCCGGACACGGTTTAAGCGTTTCGAAATCACATTGTTTTTAGTACTAGGATTTTTTGTTTTGAGTTGGACTAAAGCTTGCTGGTGTCTGTGATGTTGTTGGGTATAGACTGATCCTTTTCGATTCGCGCAGGTGGCGTAAATGATTTTCCTTTGAGGATGTACTGGATTTCTTCTAACGTCTTTCCCTTCGTTTCCGGGATGTAGAAAATTGCGAAACACGCTGTTAATATGCAGGAGGCTGCGAATATATAGAAGGGGACGTGAAGGCCGTAGAGCTCGCTGAGGTATTGATATAAGTAGATGGAGATACAAGAGAAGATCACGTACATGGCATCTGATAAGGTCATGCCCATGGCTTTAACGCTTGTAGGGAAGAGTTCTGCTGTTAGGACGATGGGTACTAGTCCTAATCCGCACTTGAATGCAATAGCATACAACATCACAGCCGCGATAGGCACCCAGTTATACTCGGTAACATCAGTTCCGTTGCTCTTCACAGCGAAATACGTCGCTAGTGTCGTTAATGCTAATCCAGTCAATAAACTGGAGGTGGCCAATAGTACTTTTCTACCCGCTTTATCTAAAATTGTAGATGCGGACATTGCAGAGATTAACATTACTACTGAGAATATAATTGCAGCAGTCTTCGAGTCGATGATAGCGGCGGCGTCGTTGATAATCGTGTGTAGGTTCATCAAGATCACAGAAATACTACTGAAATGTTGCGCCGCGTTTAATACCGTCATGATCAACATCGCCTTTCTATTGCTTTTTACCATAATCAAATCTTTAAAACTTCCCGTCTCCTCCTTTTGCCTATCCACGGCGGCTTTAATCTCCTGCAGTTCTTTATCGACGTCCTCGCAACCTCTTAAAAATTGTAGTGATTTCTTCGCCTTATCCTCCTTTCCTTTGATGAATAAGTAGTACGGGCTTTCAGGCATGAAGGGTAGCGTGAAAATCTGTACCACGAGGAAGAGGGCGCCCACCGCTGATGATACCGGAATGGACACGAACGGTGCCACCGAGTACACCACCAAGATACCGATCAGCATCATGATGTAGATGATGGAAGCGAGGAAGCCGCGGAATTTTTGATCGGCTATTTCCGCTATGTACATAGGTGCTGATACGAAAGCGACGTCGCCGGCCAAACCGGTGAGGATCCTGGCCACGTACATCATGGCCTTATTGGTGGACACCGCCAGCAGTATCCAGTGCAGGAGGTTGGTGAACGCCGCCAGGATGATGGATTTCTTACGGCCGAACTTGTCGACGGCGTAAATGGTAATTGGAAGACCGACTATGCCTCCGATCATGTAGATCGATTCTAACCAGACGATATCTGATTCTTCGATTTCTACTGGCGTGTCTGGTGATTGGAGGATTGGTATTACCGGGGAAGCCCATCCGTAGCTCATGCCATCGGAAATTGCACTAATTGTTGCTGCAATAAAAAAAAAAGTTTATTAGTTTCAAATGTAATGTTTTAATACTTAAAAGCATTATAAAGGTATAATCTAACATAAATCTTCTATAGTTTTTTTTAAAATTAGTTTAAATTCAATTATATATTAAAAATTGTTGACTGAATGATATCCACAATTACTTACTTTACCATATGATTAACATTGACAATGTGAAATGGCTTTCATGGAAAAACAAGTATAATTTAAATAAATCATTTTGTTGTTGTGTGCTGAGAGAGATCAACTGGGTTTCGCTAAGCAAATAGTCTCAGTACAATAATAACAGTAATGATAAGAAATAAAATTCTTAGACAATTGTTTTGAGGCGTAATTGTTTCCAATTGAATAAAGGGCAAGAAAGAAAGGAATAAATAAAGTTTACAGAATTGAGATCGTTCAGGAATTCAGGAATCTTTATGTTTCCAATTGAATAAAGGGCAAGAAAGAAAGGACTAAATAAAGTTTCCAGAATCGATATTGTTCAGAAATTTAATCTCTAAGCTTCAGAATAGTTTTTGGGAAGTAATATTTAGTTTCATGTGATTTAAAACATTTTAACTTATAAAACTATTGATGAACTTTTGCATTTTAGTTCGTTAATGAAAAACAACCCCGACGAAACTATCCGATCGATTCCGTACGAAAATAGTACAGTGTAAACGTATTCCACCCTTTGTGCGATAAATTTAAACAGGGTGCGGGCTTTATTTGCACGTTTTTTGACCTCCTTCCCATGCATGTACGTACATGCATACGTCGGGCGTTAATTATTCAAAAACCCTCGGCCCTTCTCCTTGGGTGTTTCACACATACACACGTATGCTTTTCATGTTGTAAACTTTTATCACCGACTGGGGATGGAATTATGTACATACACGTACACGTGATTCGCTTCAGGTATTTTTCAGTTTTTGGTTGGAAACGTGCAAAAGTGACTTTATATCAAGGTCACGCGTATGTAAAGGTGTTCGTTTTAATTGGCAATAATCTTTGGTTATTTTTGGTCGAAGGTCGCGGTTATTTTCATGAGTTTTTGGCAGCGTTCGCACGATCCCACTTCGGTAATTTGCGGCCCGGGGCAACGACTTTCGCGATGGATTTTTCTTTCGCCAGTTTCGACAACAACACACTTTACGCGCTTTTTTGGGGTGACGACTTGTGTTTATCGAATGCGCACATTCACATTCTGGACAGATGATGAAATCATCTCAGCTGGTTTTAGCATTTCGATTAATCGAAGTCTGGCGAAGAAATTATAAATAATTAAAATTGCAACTTCTAAAGAAATCTGGATAGTAAAATCTAGACAACAATTAATACTTGTGTTTATAATAGGTAAATAATTGTTAAGCACTTTGGTTTATGTTTGGGAAGTATTTGATATAACAGATAGACAATAAATACTTAGGATGTCAAGTTGGAGATCATACAAACGTAATGATGTGAAGCTACAAAATTGCAAGTTAATAATGATGTTAATAAGAACTCCTTAAATGAAGGAGTAAAAGATCTAAATATCAAAGTTAACGTTTTCCAGGACTTGACAGTAAAGAAGAGTCCAATGGATAACGAATTTTGTAAGAGGAAGGCTACGACTATTTTAGATCATTACAGATCAGAAAATAGTAGATTTTTGAATTTAAAGGAAGCTCTAATTATCTACAATAGATGTAACGATAGATGAGAAAAGGTTTTAAAGGTTAATTAATGCCAAATTAACTGCAAAATTTTTATTTAATTTACTGCGCTTGAATTGTTTATAACTTGTTTTCGAAACCTTTTTGTTATCAGTAAAAAAACAATCAGAATACATTAGTGTAAAATATCTGCAGCTTTTATAAGTACCACCTCAAAAGAAATTAAAGTATTTTTGAGATGCAGCTATTCGATCATAAAACCATTTGAGTTTTTTTGTGATGAATATCACAATTTAGACTATTTTATGAACAAATAAATACCATTTTAGGGACAAATCTAATAAAGAAGTAATTACTAACATTCTAAAAGTAATTACAAAGTGTTGAAAGGTGCGAATCATCTAACAACGCTATTAAATATGTGTAATCACACTCTGTTTTGGATTATGAGTTCATTGTTGGCATCTGTTAATTTGAAATATAATACTGAGTAAAATAACCATTTGCGGTTGTAAATTGTGGTTTCGTTACTAATTGTGATTACAGCGTGTGAGTAATTTGCCTGCAATTTATACGTTTAGATTTAATGCTGGACATTCGGATATGGTTATTAATTTAATACGCTCTTTGATCATTATTCATTAATGTTTAGTTAAAGAAGAAGCTTTACAAGGAAATGAATATAAATTATATAATTATATTCACATTACAAATTAAATTCTGAGAAATTAGAAGTCTCTTAATTGTGAATGAACAAATATTAAAAATCGTTAATATTAATTGAAAAAAAAAGATATTCAAAGTGTACACAATTTTGAAATAGAAATATAAAACACTAACAGTTTTTATCACAGATTTTTTGATTCTTCAATATGAACTGTTTTTTTTTTATCAACGACTTTTAATCAATCCCAACTATTGTTAAATTAACTTTGTTAAATAAATAATAATTCTTAGAGTAAAACCTATGCGTGTGTTCTACTAATTGGAGGGTGGGATAGGCGCCACCCACCCACCTTACACATACAAAAATACTTTAATTACAAAGTTCGTTTCGGTGTTAAGGAATATAATACAAAAAGCAAAGTTTGAGATTGAAAGTTTATGGCATATGTAGGGTGGGTGGGTGGCACCTATCTAACACTTCAATTCGTAAAACATTCCCAACTATTTCATTAAAATTGATTTGAGTAACAAACCACATTACTCATTTTTAAACCCTAAGTTAATATTGAATTAATAATTTGATTACAACTTTGTTAAATAAATAATAATTCTTAGAGTAAAACCTATGCATGAGTTTTACTGATTAGAGGGTGGGATAGGTGCCACCCACCCACCCTACATATACAAAAATACTTCAATTAGAAAGATCGTTTCGGTGTCAAGCCGAATTTTTTTGTAAAAAATGTTTAAAATTTGACTTTTCCTTCGCAAATTATCCTCAAACAAAATCAAAAATCGATTGAAAAAGGAATTTTGCATTTAGCAACAAATTTTCAAAATCCGTTCATCCTTTCATAAGATATAAACAAATGAACATCGAAACTTATTCTTTTTTACTTGCATCAATATGCATCCGTCAAAAACAACAGTTTTATGCAAAAAAAATTAATATCGGACGTAAATGATACGAAGCCTCAAAAACAATTAAAAATACAACTTTGTTGACAATAACAAATTACTGAACAATGTTTTAAAATATACTCTTAACTTTGTAAGATATAGACAAACATTTAAAATAAGAATTGAGCATTGAAACTCATTTTCTCGAGTGTATCAAAATCTATTTGTCAGGGACAAAACATTTTCTGAAATTATTTCACAACCTGACGTTTCGTTCTTAAATTAACCTAAAAAATAATTCAAAGTCGTATTTAAGCTTTTTAAGCATGCACGTATATTCTAAAGAAATTGAGCATCGAAACTTATTTTTTCACTTTTCAATTGTTTCATGAAGATTGTAATTTTTTAATTGTTTTTTTTAACGATATTTTAATATTTTCAATTGTCTGATTATATTGTGCGAGATTTTCACTTATTTTCAATCACCAATTGTCATTTTTAATAGTCTTTGCTTGTTTGTTTTCCAAAATTTTTTTAGGACATCACTTATTTTAAATTAATTTTCTGCGATTTTATGTAACGATTTTCAATAGATCTTTTATACTGAACTTGACATTTTCAATTGTGAATTTTGCTTTTTCAATTAACTAAATATAGGGTCCATTAAAAAGTAATGTGCATTTTTTTTGTAAAATATTTATTTATTGGTCGTAATTTTGTTTTTTAAAAAGAAAATATTCTGAGATGAGCTTCAAGAAAGAAGACTTTCATGGAAGAAAGTGTTGGTACGAGTGGAAGAACGCTTTATTATGAACTCTGCCATTTCCATATGTGATTGAAATTTTTGTTGATATGAATGGATTTTATATACAATTTTGGAATATTATGTAAGCATATTGGAACAAATAAATAAATAAATAAATAAATGGATATATATTCTATGAGAAAGAAAATTTCAAACATTCAAAAAACATAAACAAAAATCTAAAATAACAATTGAATATTAAAACTTATTTTGAAAAATTTTTAATTGTTTCTTAACGATATTTTGATACATTCTTAATAATTTTGTGTTTTAAAGCATCGAAATATATTTTACCAGAAATATTTGAACTCATCCTTTCAAAAGACATATCTGAAACTTAAAAAAAAGCAATTGAACATCGAAACTAATTTTTTCACTTGCAATTTTCAGTTGTTTCATGAAGGTTGTTAATTTTTTTAACGATATTTTAATACTTTCCAACTACCTGATTGTAGTGTGCAAGATTTTAATTGCTTTTCAATTATCAATTGTCATTTTCAAAAGTCTTGTGTTTTTACAGATGTTCTAGGAAATCATTTTTTTTTTAAATTAATTTTCTGCGATTTTATGTCACGACTTCAAATTAATTTTTCATATTAAACCTTTTTTTTTGCCATTTTCAATATTGAATTTTGTTTTCTAGATTATCGACATAAAAGGTCAATTAAAAAAGTAATGTGCATTTTTTTTGAAAATATATATTTATTCGTCGCATATTTCCGCTCATCGATTCAAAAGACACAAAAATAAAAAAAATTAAACTTATTTTGTCACTTGAAATTTTTACTTGGTTAATGAAGATTGTCAACTTTTAATTGATTTTTTTATTAACATTTTAATACATTTTCAATTATTTTGCTTTTAAATCATCGAAATATATTTTGACTACCAGAAATTTTTGAACTCATCCATTCAAAAGATATAAAAAAACAATTGATCGTCGAAACTTATTTTTTCATTTGATATTTTCACTTGTTTCATGATTTTTGATTAGTTTTTTAACAATATTTTCATACATTCTTAATAATTTTTTGTTTTAAACCATCGAAATATATTTTACCAGAAATATTTGAACTCATCCATTCAAAAGACGTATCTAAAACTCTAAAAAAAGCAATTGAATTATTTTTTCGCGTTCAACTTTCAGTTGTTCCATGAAAGTTGTTATTTTGTTTAACGATATTTAAACACTTTACAACTGTCTGATTGTAGTGTGTAAGATTTTCATTTGTTTTTCAATTGTCATTTTTAATAGTTTTGCATTTTTGCAGTCACGATTTTTGATTAATTTTTCATATTGAACTTTTCTAAATTGAAATTTACAATTGTGAAGTTTGTTTTCTAGATTATCGACATACAGGGTTCATTGAAAAAGTAATGTGATTTTTTTTGGAATACATATATATTTATTCATCGACATATATTCTACGAGAAAGTTTTAAAATCCCTTCATGCATTCAAAGGACATAGACAAATATCTAAAAAAACAATTGATCATCAAAACTTATTTTGTCACTTGCAATTTTCACTTGTTTCGTGAAGATTGTCAACTTTTGATTGATTTTTTAAAAGACTTTTTAATACCTTCTTAATTATTTTTGAACTCATCTATTTAAAAAAAAATATAAAACCCTGTAATAAAAGCAATTGAACGTCATAACTTATTTTTTCACTTAGAATTTTCCGTTTTTCATGAAAACAATAAATTTTCTTTACATGTGTCTAATTGTAGTGTGCAAGATGTTTGCATTTTATTTGGCTTTCAATTATTAATTGTCATTTTTAAGTCTTTGCTTGTTTTTTGTTTGTAGATTTCTTAGGATATAATTTATTTTAAAATAATTTCCTGCGATTTTATATCATGATTTTCAATAGATTTTTCATACGAACTTTATTAAATTGACATTTTTAATTGTTAATTTTATTTTTTAGAAGATCGACATACAGGGTCCATTATAAAAGTAAAGCGTATTTTCTTGGAAAATGTGTATTTATTGATCGTAATTTTGTTTTTTAGAATATCGACGTATATTTTACGAGAAAGTTTTGAAATCCCTTCATACATTCATAAGACGTAGACAAAAATCTAAAAAAATAACAATTGAATATCAAAACTTTTTTTGCCACTTTCAATTTTCACTTGTCAATATTGAATTGTTTTTTTAACGATATTTAGATACATTCTTAATAATTTTGTTTTTTAAAGCATTGAAATATATTTTACCAGAAATATATGAACTCATCCATTCAAAAGACATTAAAAACTAAAAAAAACTTATTTTTTGCTTGTAGTTTTCAGTTGTTTTATGAAGGTTGTTAATTTTTTTAACTATATTTTAACACTTTCCAACTGTCTGATTGTAGTGTGCAAGATTTTCATTTGTTTATCAATTATCAATTGTCATTTTTAATAGTCTTGTATTTTTGCAGATTTGCGATTTTGTCACGATTTTTAATTGATTATTCATATTTAACCTTTTTAAATTGACATTTCCAATTGTGAATTTTGTTTTTTAGAGGATCAATATACAGGGTCCATTATAGAAGTAATGCAAATTTTCTTATATAATATATAATTATTGATCGTAATTTTGTTTTCAGAGCAATGGCATATATTTTACGAGAAATTTTTCAGATCCGCTCATTCATTCAAGATATTTATGTATCAGCATGCAATAAATATTATTATTATGGAAAAAAAAATTGAACGTGGAAACTTATTTCTGCATTTGAAAATTTCAGTTGTGAAGATTGTCAATTGTCAATTGATTTTTATTAACGGTATTTTAATAATTTCCAACTGTTTGTTTGTAGTGTACAAGACTTTTAATTGTTTTGAATTATAAACTGTCATTTTTAATAGTCTCTGCTTGTTTTTCTTTGCAGATATTTACGGAATATTTTTTTTCTAAAATTATTTTACGATTTTCAATTGATTTTTCATATTGTACCGTTTTTGTAATTGACAATATTGATTTTTCATATTACACTTTTTTTAACTGGCAATTTTCAATTGTTTTAGGGCGTTTTCTTAAGATTTTTGTATTTATTTAACCGGCTGCATTGGAAGGATAGATTCTTTTTCACATTTCCGTTCCCATTTTACGCCGCTGCGATGGATAGTCACGTCACAATAAAATAATGCGTATTACTTTTATAATAGACCCTGTATATTCACCGAGAATAAGAAATTATTTAAGAAATTTTCAAAATATGCTCGTTAATTTTTAAGATATAAATAAAAATCTAAACATAACAATTAAACATCGAAATTTATTTTTTTACTTGCATCAATAAGGATAATAATTTCCTACAATTTAAATCTGACGTTGCGTTAACGAATTAATCTCAAAATTAATTAAAAGCCTAATTTTGGAGCATCGACGAATATTCTAGGAGACATTTTTGAAATCCGCTCATCTATTCAAAAGATGTAGACAAACATCTAAAAACAAAAAATTAAATTGAATACCGAAAATTATTTCACTTGCAACTTTCATTTGTTTCGTGAAGATTTTTAATTTTTAATTGATTTTTTACGACATTTTAACAAAATCCTGTCTTCCAGCAAAATTTTTAATTATTTTTCAATTATCGACTGACATTTTAAATAGTGTTTGCTTGACATATTTTCAATTGAGAATTTTGTTTTCTTAGAGGATCGACATACAGAGTCTATTATAAAAGTAACATTTCTTGTAAAATGTATTTTTGTTGATAGTAATTTTGTTTCTTAGAGTATCGACATATATTCTATAATAAATTTTTGAAATTCGCTCATCCATTCAAAAGATATAGACAAAAATCTAAAAAAAAAAAGAATTAAACATCGAATCTTATTTTGTCACTTGCAATTTTCATTTTGTTCGCGAAAATTGTCAATTTTTAATCAAATTATAACGCTTTGCGATCGATAGTTGCGTCACAATAAAATCATGCGTATTACTTTTATAATAGATCCTGTATATTCACCAAGAATAACAAATTATTTAACAAATTTTCAAATTATGCTCTTCAATTTAAAATATATAAACAAGAATCTAAAAATATCAAAATCGAAATTTATTTTTTCACTTGCATCAATATTATGTAATTCGCCTAGGGCAATAATTTCCTGCAAACATTCTCAAAATCTGATGTTTCGTTAACGAATTAATGTCAAATTTAATTAGAAACCTAAATTTCTTTTTTTTTTCTTGAGCATCGACATATATTCTACGAGACATTTTTGAAATACGTTAATCTATTTAAAAGATATTAACGAAAATAAAAAAATAAAAACAATTGAGCACCGAAACTTATTTTTTTCATTTACAACTTTCACTTGTTTAAATTGATTTTTTAACGATATTTTAACAGTTTCCAACTATCTACTATTGTAGTGTGCAAGATTTCCATTTGTTTTTCAATTATCAACTGCCATTTTTAATAGTCTTTGCTTGTTCTTTTTGCAGAATTTTTAATAATTATTTGTTTTCAAAATACATTTTCTGCGATTTTCATTTGATTTTTCATATTTAACATTTTTAAATTGACATTTTCAATTGAGAATTTGGTTTTTAAGAACATCGACATACAGGGTCCATTATGGAAGTAATGTGCATTAAAAAAAACATATTTATTGATCGTACAGCTACAATTTTCTTTTCTGAATGACAAATATGTAAATTGGATATAAATTTCCGTCAATTAATGTTATTGGGTCTGAGGAGAAGAATACATAGCTGTGAAACTCCGTCTGCAAGTCTTGTGAGTAATATTTTTGTGATTATTTTATATAGTTATGTTATGTGTAGTACTAACAGAACATTGTAAAGTTTAAATAAATAAATAAGTGCTGAAAATTCTTCAAAATACTCTTCCCTAGCATCAATGCACTTGCGAAACTTTTTTTCATAATGTTTTTTTGTTATGTTTTTTTTATCAATTTGCAGTTGTTTTTATGATTAAAAAAATATTTCCACCTGATTATTACTTTAATAATTTTCTTTGTTTTTTTGTTTTGTTTTCAACCATCAACCGTTAATTTATTGCATTATCTTTTGTTTGCTTTTTTGTAAATTTGCGTTATGATTTTTAATTGGTTGTTGGTCATTTTTTGGATTTGATTTGGTCGCTTTCTGGTGATTTGTTTTAAGATTTTCAATTTGGTTTCGTGGTTTCTCCATGTTTTTATTTAATAATGGTCAATATTTAATTTATTTTTTACATAGAGTTTTTTTTCTTTAAGTTTCATCTATCAATTTGCAGTTGTAAGGGTAATTTTTGTTCTCTAAAATTTCAATTGAATTTAATTTCCGATGGTAGATAATTATAAAAATTTGTTTTGTTTGTTTTTTGGTTGTTTTCAATTACTAAGTGTCATTTTTTTTTGTAGATTAATGTCACGATGTTCAATTGTTTGTTGATCACTTTTTTGGATTTGTATCAAGATTTTTTATTTTGGTTTCGTGATTATTTAAAAAGTATTTTCTATGTTTTCATTTCAAAATTGTTACAAACATAATAATGAAGTTTTGTAATTAATTTTATTCCAAACCACGAGACTATCAGCAATTGAAAGTTATATGTATATGTAGGGAGGGTGGGTGGCCTCTATCCCACCTTGCAATCAGTGAAACATCATCAAAAATTATTAAAACAATTTGTATGAATAAATCTCTAAAAATTATTTTGTGTTTATTTATATTTTTACAACTTTTAATTAAAACCCTTGCTTATGTTTTACTGATTGGAGGGTGGGATAGAGGACACCCACCCACCCTACATATACATGATAACTTTAATTGCTAATCGTTAATTATTTTGCTGCTAAAAACAATCAAACCCTTTATGTAGTAGAAAATAAAACAAAATCAAAATTTAAGTTTAAATATAAATGACTTTCCTAATCTTATCTAATTAAGATTTAAAGTCTGCCCATCCATTACGCATCAAATTTTTACTAATTTACCCACTCAAAAATTTCACCTTTTTAATTTATTTTTTATTCAAAAAGTTTCGTAATTAATTTTATTGGAAACCGCGAGACGATCAGTAATTAATGTTTATATGTATATGTAGGGTGGGTGGGTGGCCTCTATCCTACCCTCCAATCAATAAAACATCTTCAAGAATAATAGGGAAAGTATTATGACAGCCACATCACAATTTTTATTGTAACGCTTAAACAATCTATGGAAAAATCTTGATAATAATGTCTTAATTAATATAATACTTAATTATTAAAGATAAACAGAAGTTAGACAAAGCTATCGTGTCTACAATAGAATTAACAAGTGGTATAAATAGAGACCGCCTTATATTTTATTCCTAAGATTTGAATTGGATTCCTTATTTCTTCTTTCATTGACAGCACGCGAAAACTTTATTTCCGTTAATTTCTAACTAGTTTTCTAATTAAGATATAAAAGTTTATATAGTGATCGATAATTCCGTGTCTACGAGAGAATTAGCAAGAGGTATAAAAAAATCGTCTTATATTTAATTCTGTAGATTTAAGAACGTTCGTATACTGTTTTCTATTTAATAAATATTTTTCTTATTATTTCTTATCACGACATAAAGTTATTTATTAAATAGAAAAAAGTATGCGAACGCTCTTAAATCTACAGGATTAATTATAATACGATTTCTATTTATAACTCTTGTTAATTCTACAATACAATAAGAATTATTTAGAAATTTATTGTTGAGTTACGTGAAGATATGATTAAAACTTGATTTAAACACTAATGCGTTCTTCACAAGTAAAATTGTGTAATTTTGAAGAAAGTGTTAGTGTTTTAATCAAGTTATAAGAAGTGTCTCCTAGAAAAAATTCAACTTGAAAATGCTGATCAAGAAGAGTCATTTCAACTTAGACTTCCAATGCCAACTTGATAATCTACAACATAAGTCGACGAAGTTGGCGTTGGCCATTAACAAAAAGGTAAAAAAAACTAAAATAATTGAAACTTTAAAAAAATTGTTGAGATGTTTGTAGATTATGTTATTACAAATAAGGTTAAAAATAGTTGAAATTTGGAAAAAAGTAGTTGAGATAGTTAATATCTTCCTTTTTTTTATTAACCAACGCCAACTTTGACGACTTATGTTGTAGATTGTCAACGAAGCTGGCTTTGAAAATCTAAATTTCAGTTCCGAGTTAAAATTACTCTTTTTCATTTTAGATAAAAAAGACTAATTTCAGCTCAGAACTGAAATTCCGATTTCCAAAGCCAATTTCGTTGATAATATAAAAAAGTCGACGAAGTTAGCGTTTCCTATTAGAAAAATAGTTTTTTTATAACACATTAAAAAAAATTCTTTGTCATAACCGCTGGGGATTTTAAGATACGAATTCTTGGAAGTACTGAATAAACATAGTATACTTACGATCACAATTATTTCCTTATGCGCTCAAACATTTGCATTTGCTGTTCGCGTGCAAATTAATTAATTCCAGCTAGACGTGACCGCAATGTGGAATAGAGGGGAAAAAATAGTCCAATTTCGGCATCGATTGATGGAATTATTCACGCTTCTAGCGTAAAGGAGTTTTTCCTCGGCTGGATTTGGTTGGTGATTCAGTTCTTTGTCAGCGTCCGCCTCGAAGGATCGCGAAAGGCACGTGCACGTGTTCAAGGTCGACGCGCGGGAAACTCCCGCTCTGCCAGCTGGCAACTTTTCCGAACGATGCTCGTTTACAATGTGTCTCATTTATAATCGGCAATTATGCAAAAGTTTAATGTGTCTCGGATCGATAGCGTATGTTGCAAGAATGTTACCTTCGATTCAATTCAAATTTTGATGAAGATGAAGAATGTAAATGTTTGTTGGTAAATTTTTATAGGATTTACAGGTAAATAATGGATAATGGATGAGGTGTTAGTGTGTTAATTTATCCAAAGGGTATCTACCAGAAGTCTGAGTAGTTCTGTTATATAGCGTATTGTTATCAAACTTTGATTTATTCTCTTTTTTTGTGACTTAGGTATTAACCATTCAGTCACGACAATTTTTCTCTTTTCTTTTAGTTGTTTTATATAGTTATTTATCATGTTCTTGTACGAGTATAATTCCCATTTTGGAATATATAAAAAAACTACTATATTTTAACTAATGATAACGTTTTATTTGTAAAGAACATACCTTAAACTACTTCTGTACATAGACACCTAGCAAATTTAAGCATTTGACAAGTTTTTGTATCCCAGCTTCATATTTCTGCGCCGCTAGTGTATTAAGATACGTAATCTTTCTTTCCTGCCAAAAAGTCTTTGCGTTTTGTAAACAGATGTTAATCCGAAGAAGCTAAATCTAGACTATAAGGTGGATGGTTGAAAAGTCATCCGTAATGACTGTGGGTCATCCTGAACTCTTGTCATCATGGGTGTTCTCTCTTTCTAAGTTTAAATAAAAACACCATCGTCGATCAGATGCATTGTCAATTGAAGGATGTGTGTGGAGAAAATGTTATGGATGAGTTATAACATTTTCTCCACACACATCCTTCAATTGACAATTAATATCACAAGGTGGTATATTTATTGCGTTGAAAAATCCCCAACTTCTATATTTTCTTGAACATTATAAACACTCACACAAACAGCATAGTCAATACCGACAAGAGGCAAATTTACACACAGACAGCTAAAATACAACTGAACATGTTAGCACACATTCGCCAGTGCTCCGCACGGAGCAAACGAGCACTATACTACCATCCCTCGTATGTTAATATTAGAAAATTGTTGTGTTCAGTTTGCAGACGTTTCGATGATTATTTTTCAGTAAATTTACCTTTTTCAACATTTTAAAATGTTTTCTCTTTTGTATAATAATGAGGAAAATCGGTATTTATTGTTATAAATTATTTATCACATGAGTTTAAAAATAATCTTCTAGATAACATTTAAATCAGTCGTGGCGTCTGATGCCATTGTCAAACGTCACGGGCGTGTTAACGAAAACGTGCGAATTTTAATAAATACATATCTTTACATTACCAATTCTAATATTTACGAAAAATATTTTTCTTAAGTAACGAACCTCATCAGCCTTTGGATGTGTTTATTATATTTTATTTATGATAATAGAAACGAATTATCATACCGAACACTAAATTATACATACAAGTTTTCAGGGTGTATCAGTAAAGCATTTACAAACGTTCAAGACAAATTTTGGAATAGATAATACACATATTTTTTCTTCCGAGCCTCTTCTCATTAGCCTACTTGATTTACTTCAATTTCCTCACTCTTCTTCTTTCCTCGCAATATCACTACTTCCTGTTCTTCCAGAAGATTTTGAAAATATAGTTAAAGCTTAGATTCCTGTTTAAATATCAGATAAGTTTACTAAAACATAAGTTTAACGATTCCGAACATAGTTGTATTTGGCGCAGTCGATAGGATATTGCGAATAAACTGCAATTGTAAAATTATTTGGAATTTTAGAGCTTCAAAAAAGCTACCAAATTTTTAGGAACCATTGAAAATTATTAAACTCTCAAAACAATTGATTTTGTTTAAGTTAATTTCTTAATTATATTTAAAAAATATATACTTTGTTCAAGTTGATTCTATTGGAATTAACAAACATATAAGATCTTGTGGTTATAAATACTAAATGGTTGATTGATTTTTCATTTAACTCGTGGTGAAACATTTTTTGATTATCTTGATTGATTAAAACAACAAACTGCAATTCTTTACAGTTGTTTGAAATTTTTAATATTACACTATTAAACTTTCACTAGCTTGTACTCTAATTTCTACATAGGATCAGTATTGACATTGAAACTTGAAACTAGTAAAAATCTGTAACATAATAAATTTTATACAATTTTAAAGAATTGTAGATAATGTTAAGATTCCCGTTGATATATAACACTAGGTTTATTAAAGTTCATCGAATCCGAACATATTTGGCGCAGTCGACAAGATATCCCAAATCCCAATCTAAATTCAATAGATTTAGATCTATGAATAAAACGCTTACTATGTTTTTAACCACTATAATTAATAAATTATAGTGGTTAAAAACATAGTAAGCGTTTTATTCATTGTTCATTATGAATTACCACATAGTAACGGTCGCAACCATCATTAAGATTTAGATCTTTCAAAAACCTGCGACAAAATGATGAAAAAGATATTGAAAATTTCTAGAAAAGCTTCCAGGAAAATTTTGAGAGAATAAATACACTTGAAATTCTATAAATCCACAAATGAAAAATGTACAAATCTAAAATAAAAAATTGCCAAATATTTTTTTAAGAGGAATTGGAAATTTCTAGAAATCTTAACGAAAAAAAAAAAACAGAAAATTGATAAATTTAAAATTTTATCAATTTTCAATGCAATTTAGAAAATACTACAAAATTAAGAATGTAAAAGAAAAGAGAGAAGAGAAAAATAAAATTGTATACATTACTAAAAAATTCTTGGAATTTAGAAGAAAAATGATTTCTATAAAGAAAAAACTTCTTGAAAACTAGAAGAGAAATTATTGTAAAAAAGACGAAAAGTTTTCAAGAAACTTCAACAAAACGATGAAAGAGTCGCTTGAACATTCTAGAAATACCCAGAATAAGTTTCTAGAGAAATTTTGGGAGCGAAAGAATAAAATCACACATACACTAGAAATTTCGAAGTAAGAAATTTGCAAGAGAAATTCTTGAAAATTGCAATACAAATGGTAAAAATAACTTTTTTTTTTAAATAAAAGAGAAGGTGTTGAAAGCAACCAGAAAAAAAATTGTTGCAAGCAAGAAGAAAAAAGAGTTTTGAATAACTCATACAATATGTGACAAGAGAAATGGAATTTCTAGTAAACTCGACGAAAAGATTTTAGAAAAAGTGGATAAAATTTAAAAAAAAAATACTTTTATTGGCATCAAAACTTCAACATATAAAAACAAGATTTTATTCAAAATTGATATAAAAAAACTCTATTTTATTTTCCCTCCCTCTCTTAAATTAGTTTCACCAAAACTTTTATATCAGCTCCAACATTTCTCAACAATTATGTTATCTTCACTGTCACTGTAATTTGTCACTGTCACTTTTATCCCTCACTGTCATCTGAAACTGTCACTTGTTGTTATAATTTATCATTGTCATTTTTAGTTTTGTCTGTCATCAAATAATTTATCTGTCACTGTCATCTGACATGGTTATCTTTTACAGTTATTTGCCAATGTAATCTGTCACTGTTATTTGTCACTGTCACTTTCATCTGGAACTGTCATTTGTTATTATAGTTTGTTACAGTCATTTTCACTTTCGCCTGTCATCAAATAATTTTCCTGTCACTGTCATCTGTCATTGTTTTTTTCCCACTATAATATGTGAGAGACATTGTCACTATAATTTGACACTTTCGTTTTCATATCATAGCGTCATCTGAAACTGTCATTTGCTATTGTAATTTATCATTGTCATTTTTAATTTCGCCTTTCATCGAATAATTTCATTTCACTGGCATCTGTCATTGTTATTTTTCACTGTTACCTGTCGCTGTAATCAGTCACTGTCACTTTCATCTGTCGCTGTCATTTGCTATTATAATGTCATTGCCATTTTTAGTTTTGCCTGTCATTAAATAATTTATTTGTCACCGTTATGTGACATTCTTATTTCTCACCGTTACCTGTCACTGTAATTTGTCATTTTTACTTCTCATTGTAAATTGATGCTATCGCTTTCATCAGTCACTGTCGTATCATTTGCTATTATAATTTTTCACAGTCATTTTTAGTTTTGTTTGTCTTCAAATAATTTACTTGTCATTGTCATCTGTTATTGTTATTTCTTACTGTTATCTGCCACTGTCATTGTAATTTGTCACTGTCACTTTATCTTTCACTGTCATCTGAAACTGTTATTTGCTATTATAATCTATCATTGTTATTTTTAATTTGGCTTGTCATCAAATAATTTACTTGTCACTGTAATTTGACATTGTTATTTCTCACTTCTACCTTTCTTTGTAATCTGTCACTATCACATTCAACTGTCACTGCCATTTGCTATTATAATATCATTGTCATTTTCAGTTTCGCCTGTTAGTCACTTTTATGCCTCACTGTTTTTTTTAATTTTTGCCGGTCATCAAATAATTTACCTGTCACTGTCATTTGTCATTTTTATTTCTCACTACAACCTACCACATATCATTGTTATTTCTTACTGTTAATTGTTACTGTAATCTGTCAATGTCACTTTCATCTGTCACAGGCATTTGCTATTATAATTTATCATTGTTATCTTTAGTTTTGCCTGTCATTAAATAATTTACCTGTTACTGTCATCTGACATTGTTATTTCTCACAGTTAACTCTCAATGTTACTTCTCATTGCAATTTGTCGCTGTCGCTTTCATCAGCCACTGTCATATGAAACTGTCATTTGCTATTATAATTTTTACGGTAATTTTCACTTTCGCTTCTCTTCAAATAATTTATTTGTCATTGTCCTCGGCCATTGTTATTTCTTACTGTTATCTGCCACTGTCACTGTCACTTTTATTTCTGACTGTCATCTATAACTGCCTTTTGCTTATTATATTGTATCATTTTTATTATAAATTTTGCCTGTTATCAAATAATTTACCTGTCACTGTCATTTGACATTGTTACTTCTCACTGATGCCTGTCACTGTAATCTGTCACTATCACTTTCAGCTGTCACTGTCATTTGCTATTATAATATCATTGTCATTTTTAGTTTCGCCTGTTACCAAATAATTTACTTATCATTGTCATCTGTAATTTGTCTCTGCGACTGTCACTGTAATTTGTTACTGTCACTTTTATCCCTCACTGACATCTGAAACTGTCATTTGCTATTATCATTCATCAAATAATTTACCTATCACTGTAACTTGTCATTGTTATTTCTCACTGCTACCTGTCACTGTCACCTATCATTGTTATTCCTGTCACTTTCATCTGTCACTGTCAGTTGCTATTATAATTTATCATTGTCATTTTTAGTTTTGCCTGTCATTAAATAATTTACCTGTCACTGTCATCTGACATTGTTATTCCTCACTGCTACCTGTCACTGTCACCGATCGTTGTTATTTCTTACTGTTACTTGTCACTGTCACTTTCATTGCTATTATAATTTATCATTGTCATTTTTAGTTTTGCTTATCATCAAATAATTTACCTGTCATTGTCATCTATCATTGTTATTTCTTACTGTTACCTGTCACTATAATCAGTCACTGTCACTTTCATCTGTTACTGTCATTTGCTATTATAATAAGTATTATTGTCAATTTTAGTTTTGCCTGTCATTAAATAATTTACCTGTCACTGTCATCTGGCATTGTTATTTCTTACAGTTACCTGTTACTGTAATCTGTCACTGTTACTTCTCATTCAAATTTGTTACTGTCTCTATAATCTGTCACTTTCATCTGTCACTGAAACTGTCATTTGCTATTATAATGTGTCACAGTCATTTTCAGTTTCGCATGTCTTCAAATAATTTACCTGTAACTGTCATATGTCATAGTTATTTCTCACGGTTACCTGTCACTGTAATCTATCACTGTAATTTGTCGCTGTCACTTTCATCTGTCACTGTCATGAGAAATTGCCATTTGCTATTATAATTTGTCAGTGTCATCAAATAATTTACGTGTCACTGTTATCTGTCTTTATTATTTCTCACTGTTTTCTGTCACTGTCACTATAATTTTTCACTGTCACTTTCTTCTCAAACTGTCATTTGCTATTATAATTATTCATTGTCATTTTTAGTTTCGCTTGTCGTCAAATAATTTACCTGTCACTATCATCTGGCATTGTTATTTCTCACTGTTACCTGTCACTATAATTTGTCACTCTCACTTTCATATATCACTGTACTATTATAATTTATCATTGTCAATTTTAGTTTCATCTGTCATCAAATCATTAATTTTACATCACTGTCAAGTGGAAGTACTAAAATGATAGTGAGAGATGACATTAATAGTAGATAGTAGCAGGTGATTTGTCACTATCAACTGTGAGAAATAACAATGACAGTGACAGGTAATTTTTATTTCTCTCAGTTGACAGTGACAAGTCACCTGCTACTATCTTCTATTAATGTCATCCATCACTCTTATTTTTGTACTACCACTTGACAGTGGTGTAAAATTAATGATTTTAAAATTTATGAATTTGGGTACTTATAAAATAAAACGAAAGTTTAAATTTTCTGTTGATGTACTTTTTCTTTCGATCGGATTTTCCTTTATCGAACAAAATTAAAAATATAAATAATGAAGATATAATAAAAATTAATTTAAATTTTAAACTAAAACACTATCTTACTATTCTAAGCAACTTTTTTAATTTCATTTTACTTTATAGTACTAAATCAAATGAAAATGTTGACGTTATTTTTCACATTTATAGTAAATTTATTTAATGCAAATTTTATTATTTTTTTAATTATTCTAAATTAATAATCTGTCAGGATCATCTCTCTCTCGTTCCCATCTGACATTGTCATCTGTGACTGTCATTTGTCAGTGTTACTTGTTGTTATTATCTGTCACTGTTACTTGTCATTATTATCTATCACTGTCATAAGTCACTGTCATCTGTCACAGTCAGCTATTAACATAATCTGTCATCTAACACTGTCATTTGTTGTTTGTCACTGTTATCAGTCACTGTCTTCAGTCACAGTCACCTGACACTTTACTCTGCTACTGTCTTCCGTCACTGAGTTGCGATCGTTATGTTGAGAGTTAGACAATTTCTTCATCTCATTTCTATTTATTTCCCAGGAGTTGTTCTGCTCTCTCTCTTTCTACCTTAATGCAATTATAATGGGCTTCTCACACGCATCCCACATCTTTCACGCCAATTGGAAGTAGCATGAAAACCATGAAAAAAATTTTAGCAATCCAGAAAATGTTGGAAAATTCTTGGAATTTAAGAGAGAAAAAAACCGCAAATGATTTTTCTACAAATATAAATTATTCAAAATAATACGGTAAGGCAAGATTTGGTAAAATAATATCATAAAATGAAAGAGGAATTGTTGCAAGAAGGTGTAAAAAAAGTTTTTGAAAAAAAGAAAATTTGAAGTTCTTCTTATAAATTTAGAAGAGAAATTCCCGAAAAATTCCGATGGATAAAGCTAGAAAAAGTAGAACATTCTTTAAAAAAATAGAAGAATTGTTGCAGGAGTAAAGTTTTCAGAAAACCAAGACGAACATTTTTGTAAATTTCTAAAAATCTCCGATGGATAAAGTAAGAAAAGGTAAAACATTCTTGAAAACCAAAAAAATAGAAGAAAAATTGTCGCAGGAGTAAAGTTTTCAGGAAACTCTAAGGAAAATTGTTGTAGATTTCTAAAAAATCTCGAGAGAAAAATTAAAAAACTATAACTTTAGGAATGTGAAAGTAAAAATATCAATATAAGGAAATTTAGGCAGTAGTTCCCCTGAAATTCTAAAAAAGCGAGAAAATTGAAGAGTAATTACTGTATAAGGGAAACATTGTACTTTTAGAAAACTTTTACTATATATGGCAAGATTTCTAAAAACAAATCTGGAGGAAAATTTCTATGAAAATTCTGAGAGAATGGAAAAAATGATATTCTAGAAACATAAAAATTTATGGAAAATTGTGGATCTAAAATGAATAGTTATCTAATATTTTTTCTTAGAAAATTGGTTAAGACTAAGCAAGAATTGTTAAAACTTCTTGAAAATAAAAAGGGAAACTGCCGCAAGAGAGGAGGAGAATAGATTTTAAGGAACTCTGGCGAGTGATGCTGAAAATATTTAGAAATCTCAAAAAATTGTCTTGGAATATACAGAGAAAATGGAAAGCATTAAAAAATTGAAAAGAAATTATAAATAAATATATAAATAAAATTAACTGCGTCAACGGCTTCTAGATTTTAAACGACTTAAACGGATTAATACGGGCAGTAATGTCTTAAAGCACCTTCTTCTGAAAAAAAAAATTATAAATCACCTTTTTGGTGATATGATGGTGAAATTTAAATATTATAATGAATACAAATAAGAAGTATAAGACTGAGAAGCATATTTTAGCTTGTAGAAGACTACAAAAAACGTTTGTTGTCGTACACCAGCTCTGCAACAGATTTCTTCCCAGAAAAAATGCACCCTATATTCCCAAATGGTAGCTAACAGCGCTAGAGGGTCGTACTTTGGCGCGGTTAGTCACTTTTTCCCATCGTCCTTGAAGGAATACAATTCTGCCTCATAAGTACTGCCATCTGAATTGATTTTATTAAATTAAACACTTATTTATTTGCTATTTCAATCCTTCGTATCTCAGATCATCTTTGTGCATGTTTTGAGTCTTTTAATAACTTTTTTTTGCTTTCTCGTTTTTGATATTATTTATAGTCATTTACAATATTATTATTGATAAATTTTTGGCACAGCTATTTGTGACGGTAATATATTGTGTAGAAAAAATAATCGATTTTCGCAACTGGCACGCGACCGCGAATTTTTCCACGCGCTTCCTCGGAAAATCGAACTTGACCTTTACTTTGCGAAACTCTCCGGCAATGTCCCGGTCGAAATTAGAACTTTTCTGGGTCGCACGACTATTGTTAACGATCGATTTTCCGGCAACATGCAAACAGAGCGTTCGCCCCTGCAACCCCCGAATGAGAAAAAAAAACCGTTGGCGTGTAGGTGCTAATGGTGCCCCGACACAATCACGCATCGTTAAGGGAAAATCATTGTCTTCGAAATTAATGGGAAATTAATTACGATAGGATAAAAAAATGTGTGTATATTTTAGGGAATAAGTTTAAATAATTTCATAACAACTTAATTGATTATGGATATTGCAAAGTCGCACATTTTTAGCGTTGTAAATCTAATCACAGACCTAACTTCACTCTTAACTTTTCTGAAGATTATAAACACTCATATTAACAGCACAATCAGTACTGGCTAAACTAAATTTGCACACAGATAGCTGAAATACAACTGGATCTATATAATAATAATAATCTTTATTTAGCAATGTTGCTATCTAATATACACTATTCAAAATATTCAACACATAACTTAAACTGAATGTTTCTCATCACTTGGTGAAACATTATGTCAATGAACTGCAACTGGACATGTTAGCACACATTCTGCTGCTCTCTATTCGCCACGGTGCAAACCGATCATACTTTCCTACTAACCCTCGTATTATGTCACAACATTTCCAGAAATTTCAAGAGTACTTGTTTCAATTTTCAACCCTCTCTGGATGATTCATATCAGACCACTGAAGTAATCATTGTAAAACAAATATAACTACTACCGAGAAATCCCTTTTTGCTTTTTATATAAAATAACATTAATATTATTCTTAGAATTGGGGAATTGCACTGAAATGTGCGTCATAGAGGAATTAAAGGTAAATTAAAATAAGCATAAATTGTTAGTTCATTTTCTACAACGACCTAAGGACATTTTATTATTAAATTAATCAATAAATAAAGTTAGGTAGGTAATAATAATTATGCTTGGTCGTAAAAATAATACAAACTAAATTAATTAGTCTTTACAATGATTTTTTCTATACGATGAATTAAATTTTCACTTAACTTGTGGTGAAACCTCTTTATGGTAATTAGAAGGTTAATTAATTGACCTTAATTTTTTTTAGTATATTTTTGACTAGACGAGTGTGTTTTTTCCTCATTAATAAGAAGTAATAATTTTGTCTGTACAAAGGTAGACCACTTGGGTGTAATTATTTGACTCATAAAACCTAATGAAGTGCACTTAAAGGTGAAGTATATATCTGTCTATACGATTATATGTTTTTTTTTTTTTGGTATCTCTCTATTGATTACTGACGAATACCAGAAGTAATCATTTTGCCCAGCGGTGCAGAAAATGTGATCGTGTAAAGAAACATTCGAACGTTTCCTGAATTTCGTCATGTTCAAACTGTAAATAATATATATTCAAAAAAAAACTTAAAGCAAGAAATGAACATTAATTTAACAACAATACGTACGAAGATTGATTGAGGAGTGCTGAATTTAGACACAAAAAAGTATGCAATACACTTCCTCATATAAGAAGCTTCATGTTATACAATTAACTAATAATTTAAATTATTAGTTGATTACTTAAAACGGCCTAATCAACGTTTTATTATTATATAATTCAAATAGCTAAATTAAAACCTCCGTTCTTTGTTCAGGATAGAAACCATTAATACATATTACATTGCTTATTTGATTTGATTTAATTTAAATATTTATAAACGGATTCACCTTAAAATCTTCAGATATTATAAATTAGTATTCGTAATATTTGAGCTACGATATAACTCAAATATTGTACGAGGGTGGATCAAATATAAACTGGATTTTTTAAATTTATCGGTCGCTAATTGAAATGTTACGTGTGGTACCTCTGAATATATTGGAGGTGATTGTCAAGGGGAAGAGAGGACACCGATTTATTTCGCTAATGCTTATTGCCGCCAGTAGCACCATTTCTGGGGTTGAGGTACATACGTCTGTTCAGCAACGCATGTTCATTAAACTTTTGACGCGGAAAGACATAAATTCTTCCGAAACTTTTCGTCGACTGATTGCACAGTTCGCTGATAATACGCTTCCGAAAACAGAACTCTACGAATAGCATTTTTTTTAAAGAAATGGAAAAAAAATGTGTACAAAAAGCGAAGACTGTTCAGAAAAATAAAACATAATACATACATACGTTTTTGAAATTAAATTCCATTTTGTATTTGATTCACCCTCGTATATTCATAATTTAAAAAGCTTTGCAATCGATACCGCGTATTGTTGTTAATACCATCTTTTTTTTCGAGTCATTGTGTCATTTCAATATTCTTTTATAAACGAACACTATTGAATTGTTTTGTTATGCATATTTAATATGTCAAACACGTCGGACCGTGCGGACATAGTTGTAATTCATTTTCGATCGGACAGGCGAATAGATTATTCTGGCTTTGCATAATCTGAAAATAATTGGATCGGCGACGGACTGTTTACCGTGTTAATACCAAAGAAAACATATTTTTTTTGGCCGCCACCGTTTTCTAAATTTATCGTCGTTACAAAAATGAAAATGTAATCAGTTTTTGTATGAAAATAAAGATGTAGAATTATTTTTATTAGATGTTATTCCAAACAAAAACTGAAATATTTATTCTTATGCAACTCGATTTGATTAATATTCGACTTATTAAAACATATTGGATTTTTAATAAAGATGAAACTAAAAACAAAGGAATAAAATTTGCCTAGATAGGTTAAAGTTTGACCCAAATAAAAATAAATTCTTCATAATAAAATAAAAACAGTAAATAAACTGCAATAAACAACAATAGAGAACAAAAACTGGAGTGACAATTCAGAATATGACGGGTTAGAGATAAGAGATAACAGATAATAGACGACAGATGACAGATAGAATTTGACAGATTAGATATAAGAGATACTGTTATCTCTTATATGACAACAGATGATAGATGACAAATAACATATGATAGTAGGCAGATGATAAATGACAGACGACAGATGATAGATAATAGATGACAGATGATAGATGGCAGATGACAGATGAAAGACGACAGCTGACAAATGACAGATAACATATAACAGAAAACAGATCCCATACATTGCAAAAGGGAAACGATTATAAATGTGTTAATAAAAAAATTTGAATAATTTAAGAGTTTTAATTAATATTTGATTTAATTAGTTTTAGCAAACAGTTGGTCCTAAAAACAATTGAAAATATTTTACTTACAGTAGACATTGAAAATATCATAAAAAAGTGTTTTTCTTTTTCATCTGAGATCTTATTATTGTTTTTTAAGAAAACATATCTAAATACTTTTAAATTACTTATTAAAACCGTTTTTAGTATATTTTCAGTTGTTTTTTTCTTAAAAAAACAATTGGAATTTGACATAAAATAACAATTTGAAAACTTTTGTAAATACAATGCAAAAATATTTAAAAAATAACTTAAATATTTGGAAATTTAAAATATAGTTGATAAATAATTTAAAAATTGTTAATTTTCATTAAAAACTGTGTCCAAACAATAAAAATAATTTAAAAATACTAAAACTAATATGGAGAAAATTGATTAATGGTTGAGGCGTTCACTTCGTGATACATCTTGAATATTTAAATAAAGTATAACTCACTTTGTTAATATCACACTATTTACTTAAGTTTGAAAATGATCAGCTGTTGATCGAAACTCCAGTCACTTTTTAAATAAATAGTGTGATATTAACCAAGTGAGTTTTACTTTATTTGAATAATATTGAGAACTATTGGAAGAAAAACTTGAAAAGAAGAAAACGCTCTAAAACAAACCAACATTTCCTCGAAAATGAAACAATTAATTAATTTTTATGGTAAAATTTTCACCGAATTTTTTATATCATATTTCTTAATAAAGAATTGTTAAGAATTTTTAAATCTTCAAATTCTTAACAATTCTTTATTATGAAATATGATATAAAAAATTCGGTGAAAATTTTACCATAAAAATTAATTAAAAACATAAAAAAGGTTGCTTGAAGAAACAGTTAAAACGTTAAGCATTAAAGAAAAGTAATCTGACGAATTTCACGTAACTCAATCATTCAATTTATTAAAGAAAAGGATTAACTAATTCTTGTATGGTGGCGGCGTTTACTTAGTTTTGATGACAATAAACTGTCTTTGGATTTGGTCAAGAAATATTTTTAAAAACAGTAAAATTTCAAGTTTCACAATTGGAATTTTACTAAAGACAAAACAAAAACAATCAAAAATGTATTAAAACAATAATAATAATAAAAATAATAATAACTGAAAAAGTTGTTAAAAAAAAGAATTGATTGATTGATTCTTTAAAAATCAAAAAAGAAAAAACAATAACGCAATTGAAAATTTGCCATAAAAGGAAAACAATCTGTTAAAACTTTATAACGTTAAAAAACAAATAATTATATTTGTTTATAAACACAAAGAAAAATTCCACTATTAAAAATGACGAAAAAAACAGTTGAAAATGTGTTAAGAATTAGTTTTAATAAGCTAAAATTTAAAATTAAAGCAAATTATAGATAACTTCAGACAGAAACAGTTGAGTTTTTTTGGCATATTGCTTTATTTAAAAATATTTTAGAACATATGCTCAATAAATTGAAAACAGTTTGCATTTAAAACGCTTAAAGACGAAGAAATTTTACCTTGAGAAATAAAGATAAAATAAAAAAATAATACAAAATCGTTAAAAAAATAATTATTTTAAAGATAAATAGAAAAAATAACGAGAACGTCTTAAAAAAAAATTGGAAATTATCATTTCTTGGATCTTAACGGCGTTCACTTCGTGCTACATTTCAATATTAAGAATAAAGAAAACACTTTTACTTTTTTATACCACTTTAAACTTTATTTTCGTTTAGTTGTATAAAAAAGTAAAAGAAATTATTATGATCAATTGGAAGGAAAATCAATTGAAAATTTACCAAAGAAAAAAAAAACTATTAAAACTGCTAAAAACTAAACAGTATTAATTTTCTTAAAAGAATTTTGTAAACAATTGAAGATTTAAAAAAACGTTCAGTTTGTTTAAATATTTTCATATTTATAAAAAACATTTCCTTATTAAAAATAGTTTGGAAAATGTACTCAAAGAATTAGTTTAAATTACACCATTAAAAAGTAAGCACATAAAAAATGTGTAGAAAGTTGTTTAAAGAAATAATTGATTTTTGTACGAGTTTTACATTAAACAAACATAAAAACTACAATAAAAGAATCTTTAAAATATATATTAAGACAATATTTTTTTCTTAGTGAAATAAGAATTACAAAAAGAACATTTATTCTAAATTTCTAAAACAAAAATTTAAAATTTGATTGTAAACATTTAAAAGTTGGCAAAAGAAGATAATTTTGTAATTCTTTTGAAGCCAAACAAATGTCTTATTTCAAAATCAGATAATATTGACAAAAGAAAATCAGTTGGAAGTTTTTTTATAAAAACAGTTTTAGCATTCTAAAATACAAATAGTTATTTTACTACAAAAAAAATTAGGCAATCACTACAAGATAACTCAAGAACAGTTGATAAAAAATAATTGGAATTTTCTAAGAAGATAAATCATAGTTGAATAGTTCAAAGAATTTTAATTTTTTTAACAATAAAATTACCCAACGAATAAGAATATTGTCAATTTTTTTTCTCATTCAATTCAATTCATAAAACAATTTAAAATTTGCTTAGAAACATTTAAAATTTGAGAAAAAAACAGTTCATATATTCCTATAAAAAATTGTCAATGAAGAAACAAACAATTAAAAAAATGAATATTAATAAAAAAATTGTGAAATACTGTTTTATAAAGTTAAAATTGTAGATTTACGAAATGTTTTCGAGAAATACTTTAAATTTTTAATGCCAAAAAATATCAAGAAACTCTTGAAAACTTTCTCAAATAAAACAATTAAAATTTGCTTAGAAACAGTTGATGTTTGAGAGAAAAAAATTGAATCATTTCTATAAAGTGTTGTCAATGAAGAAACAAACAATTGAATGTTTAAAAACATTTGAATATTAACAATAACAAAACAGTTATAAGTTTGTTAAACAAAACAAAAAAGTTGCAAGCAATTGAAATTTTACCACAGAAAAAAGATATAGATAACTTACTTCTAAAGAAAGAATCAGTTTAATTTTAGCAGTTATAAATTTACCACAAGAAAGAATAAAAATAAGTTTAAGAAATATGCACAAAAAATAATTTAGAAATAGTTGACATTAAAAAATGCTTAAAAATAGTAGACATTTTACCTTAGAAAATGATTGAATAACAATAGAAAAAATATTAAGAAAATATTAAAAGTTGTTTTTTTAGTGTATTTTGACTGCATTTCCTTCCAGTCAAAAATTAATGGAGAAAATTATAACAATGCAAATTTTCTCAAAGAGGAAATAATTGTATTTTTAGAATATTCAGATTTTTTCAGAAGTTATGCAAAAATAATGTAAATACGAAGAATTAAATTCTCACTTAATTAACAATGTAAATATCTGGATTAATTGAGTTACGTGAATATAATAATAACTTGATTAAAACACTTAAAATAATAAAACCTTTCTTCTCTTAAAATAGTAAAGAAAGGTTCAATTAAAACACTTAGAAACTGTTCTTCACTTAAAATAGCGAAGAAGGGTTTTTAAGTGTGTTAATCAAATGAAAATATTCTTAAAACATGTTAGAACAATTGGAATTTTGCAAAAGAAGGAAGAATATAAATGATACTTCTAAAATGTTTCTAAAACAGAACAATTTAATAATAATTTACTTAAAAACTAATAAAATTTGATCATAAAAAACAATTGAAAAATCTTATAAAATCATATAGAATACAGATACAGGGTAAGTGGGTACAATTCACAAATAATAATAATAATAATTTATTTCTTAACAGATTACTCCAATTACAAGAGAAAATTATATAGTATATATAAATAAAAATATATTGTTTGTTATTTTCAAAGGAAAACAAAAACAACGTCAGGACACTGATAAATTAATTGCGATACGAAACAAGTCCTTAATTTACAAATCCACACCTGTTGTATATATATTTCCTGAAGAATGTGGAACTATTAATTTTATTTTAGATCAAAATATGCTAAAAACTTGTTAAGACTGTTTAAAAACAGTTAAAATTGTTGTTAACTTCTCAAAAAAAATAAAAATATTTTTCTGCAATTTCTGTAATTTCTTTTCCAGTTTTTTTAGAATTCTCGTTCAAGTTTCAGGAATTTTTCAACAATTTCAATAATTATTCTTCAATCTTTACAGATAAATGCTGAATTCTCAACCATTCTTGCTTAATTTCATCGGATTTTTCTAAAATCTTTTCTTCAAGATTTTTTTTTGTATAATTCAATATCTGTCGAGGCAATAACCAGGGAAGTAGTTGTTTCAATAAGTAATTTGTTTTGTAGTCTTAGTAAAACTAAAAAAATATTTACGAAATATTTTTGAGTTTTTATTATTTGTTAATTTTCTACAACGTAAAGGTTTATATTTTATTATTTAAGAATTTTAGTATTTGCTAGAAATGTCTCTTTAACATATTTAATAGGAGAACTTTGTTTTCTACAAAATTTCTAGAATTATTTTCCAGTGCTTTAGAATTTTCTAGTAATTCTTTATCCAGATTACATGAATTGTCTAGCAATGGCTCTATTTATCAGTTTTAACATAAAATATTTTTCTAAAACTAATTTTTTTTTCTAAATATCCACAGTTTTCTTTTAGGGGTCTTGAATTTTCTAACAAATTTTTATTTTCTAGTTTTCTAGATTCTCTTTCAAGATCGTTTTGTATTTCATCGAGATTTTCTAGATTATTTAAATTACATTTAAAAATTCTTGTATATGCCATCAATTTCTTTTCAAGATTTATATAATATTCACTACGAATTACAAGAGTTATCTTAAATTTCTAGAATATTCCTCGAGTATTCTAGATATTTTAATTTTTATAGGTATCTAAAATTGTTTAGCATTTTCTACTTTAATTTTTCTAAAATTTTTCACAAGAAATATATGAATTCTAAAAACATCTCTAGTTTTATTTCATTGGAGGATTCTAGTAAATTCTAGTATTTTTCAACAATTTCTTTTCTTGATTTCTAAAATATTCGTCTAAATCCGACAATTCCAACTTTTAAGCAATTTATTTTCAAGATTTTATCATTTTCTAACAGTTTTTATTATAATTTCTCGAAATTTTTAGAAACTTTCTTAAAATTTCTAAAATGTACAATTTCTTCTTTAAATTTTTAAAATTTTTTCAAAGGCTAGCATTTTTAATCTATAATTTTCTTTCAGGGTTCTAGAATTTTTGAGTAGTTTCTCTTTTAAATATATAGAATTTTTCGGATATAGATATATTGTGTTAGATATTTTCGCCCCAGATAACCGTGGTTTAGCCATTTCTTTCAATTTCATTTTAATTAATAATTAATTTAATAAACCTATGATATATAAATTACTTTAAGCTTATTTACGATAATAATAAACGATGATTGGCACATTAGAGCAGTAATTGATAGATTTGCATTGCAAATTTAGCATTGATTTAAAACCACATCAATCATAAAAATAATAATAATAAAAACGCGAACACAAACTTCAAGGTTTTAGAATACATATAAAGATGTTTCTTAGATTATCACCAATTAACAGTTCAGGTATTAATTACAATATTGTGATTCGTGTAATTATTTATTGCATAATATTACCATTAGTTAAGACGCTGTTGATGGTAAAATGTTTATTTATTCACCACAAAATTAATATACAAAAATTATTTGTATACGTGGAAAGGTTACAGGTTTTTCTGGAAATTGTGTATTTTAATTGTTTCTGTAATAATCGTGTTTCCTTCTGCATAAATATTGTTGTTTGTATTTCACCATTTAAAGTTGATAATGGCTCATTCGCAGAAAAGTTTTTCTTAGATTTGTTTGCTGTATTAAGTAGAATGAGCATGCTTCTTTTTCTTAATCGTGCCCTTTCTTTATTGTATTTTGTATCGTCGCCAAAAATCCTATCGGAAAAATTCATAGCAATGTGGTTCCCCAAGTACTCTCTATCTATGGGGTTGAGTGGAAGATCACCTGCAAGCGTGAACTCGCCCGTCAGCATGGTATTAAAATTATATGGTTTTTTCCTTCGATATTGTGAATGTCCCGTTATTTTATTTATATATATATTGTAACCATGTTTGATAAAGTTTAAATAAAGAAAAAGATATTTTGAATGTTTGTAACAACTAAGAACTACACTGATATAACCTGTAAGGATTATACTTTCCTCACTGTAATTCCGCCTCCCCATCATCAACATCATTATACTGGCCAGAGCCAAAGCACAAAATCTTTATGCAGCTATTAATAACGTTATTAAAAAAAAAACTTTGTAATACTAATATTTAATTGAAGCAGTACAATATATACTAATTTAATTATTTAAAATTTACGATTGATTAATTTGTCTTCATCATGATTAACTCACAGTCTCGCTGAAAAAAACCGGACTATAAATCAGTACAATCTGTCTATTCCGTTAAAAACCGCTTTTTTTACTCGAATCAAATTCTTGCATAATCCACACAGATTTTTTTCCCCATTACACTTCTTTTGTGCGCCCTGCTAATTTGGATAATTGTTATTCCGCAAATTATCATGTTGTGCTGTTGCTAATGGCCAAACGTGAGTGCTTTGGGGTCAAATGGATATTGTTACAGTAATGGATGTGATGATGATGATGTATATGTTTATATGTAAATGTGTTCGAATTACAATTTAATTTATCTCTGAATGATAAATACTACTGCTACGCTATTAACAAATTCCATCATATAAGTTTTTTAGTAGAGAATTGGGAATTCTAATTATAATACAATTAGCATTGTATCTTATTTAGCCTGAAGTGATGTATTACGTAATATGGATACACTTTTTTTGGCTAAATTTTTTTTAACAAATAAAGATGTTAAAGTCTGCACCAGTTTAATTACACCTGATTATAAATGATGTTGCATTTATAGTGCACTTTTTACGTGGTGGTACAAAATATTGGGTTGAGCCTTAAGTCATTTCAGTTTTTCACTATAATAATCAAAGGCGTTTTAGAAAGAAATAATTTTATTCAGTTATGTATTGACCTTTCTTTTTCGACAACCTTTTGTCATCTTTCGGGCAACATCATGATGCCGCGCTCAAAGAACTTCTTCTATTTCAGACACTATTATCTGAATAATGAATATGGATTTTCAACACTTAAATGTCTCAACAATCAATCAATTGAATTATTTACCATTCAAAAATTTTGCTAAGAACGAAACAATAAGCAATCGAACGGTGCAAGGTCTTGTGAGTGTGGTGAAGAGTTCATCAAATCCCATCCAAGCTCCAGCAACTTTTGTGTGGTCTCATATTGTCATGGTGGAGTATAAAACTCTTACGATTTGCTAACTTTGGCCGCTTTGGTTGATGGCTTCATTCAATTTGTCTAATTGGTGGCACTACATAGTCGTATTGATGATTTGGTTCTGTAGTAGAAGTTCAAAATTAATGTTGCCTTTGCAATCTTACCAAATTCAGAGCACAACCTTTTTTTGATGGATATATTTGCTTTCGAAGTGGTTGCAGTAAGTAGTAAAACAATTAATAGCCATCACAAAAAGAGTTATTTATTATTCAAATAATTTTGGAATTGTCGAAATTATACAGACCACTCTGTAATATTATTTTTAACCCCTGTTTTAAAAATAGGCCGAACATAAAAAGACTTCCATATTGAGGGAAATGCACCTTGAGTTAATGGCATAGAAAACAACTTATGAAGAGGTATAAACAATGCTGAATGGTATAACCTAAGTATTACAATTCCGGCACTACCATTAATGTCAACATTCTGCAATGCTGTCTGAATCATTGAAGGAGAAATTCGTCCATACTTAAATGATTTAATAACGAATTAAGATGTATAAGTCAAAACCTTCACACATTAAATGATATGAATAAAGCCTATACGTCATGTGAATTGAAATTAAGGTTAAATAAATTTCGGACTATATTTAGAACAAACATAAAGCAAACCAGAAAATATGGGACAGGTAAATATACTTATCAAGCTCCTAACCAGTCCAAGGTTATACACTGATAAATTAGATAGAAGAATATTTCCAAGGATAAGAAGTGCAATAATTGTAGAAACTCATGGTCTTCCTGATATAATTTCGGTCATCAAATACAAATTTCTGACTCCCTAATTTTGATACTAACTGAAACAACTCTCAAAAAGCTACCCAGAAGTTAAAAATTAGCAAATGTGAAATATTAAATGTGTCCCTACTTAATAAAACAATAGAGACCGGCCAGTTTCCTGATTCTGGCCAAAGTCCTTCCTTTATTAATAATGACAGGCCTATATGTGTTTTACCTGTGCTATCCAAAATACTTGAAATAATGTTAAGGGATCAGATATTGAATTACTTTGAAACGAATCGAAAAAACTGTAAGGAATATTACACTTGAATGACAAAAATCTGAACCTGCTTAATATTTTCTTTATCAACACTAGTCTTTGGAGACCAGAAACTGGAACAATACTGCAGCTGTGGGCGAACAAGAGCATTATAAAGAAGGATTCATGTGCGATAGTCACAAAAATCTATCCCGTTACGTTTAATAAAAAAAGCTGATAGGATTTGGCCACGATATTAGAATTACGAGTTGAACAGTTTAAGTTAGTATTAAAGTCAACGCCAAGGTCTTTAATACAGCTGACTCGTTATAAAGGTTCGCCTAGAAGAGAGTAGTCATATAGCAATGTGTAGAGAGGGTAAACACATTGCATTTTTATGGTTAATACCAGCTTATTTTCATTACACCACTGCCCAAATAATAGAAAGTCAGAATAGTGTAATAACGCATCTTCCATTGATTGAACTTTCATAAAAAAATTCATATCAAGCACTTTGCATTTTAAAAACAGCTCAATACATCATTAATGAAAATATTAAAGAGCAGGGGCCCTGGCTAGGAACCTTGCGGAACACCAGGCGATACGTCAATAGAAAAAGACACAAGCATATTGAGTCCTGTCGGTCAGATATGATTTTATGCAGTCTAATAGGGTACCGTCAATACCGAAACAACGTACCTAATTTATGAAGCAAAATCTTATGATCAACACTATCAACGGATTTCGAGTAGTCAGTGTAGATAGAAACCTGACATCTTCCTGCAAAAGCATCGACAATATTCTATACGATTCCTAAACTAAAATATTGGCCGAATTCGATTTTCCTGTTCTTAAGCCATATTTATACATGGATATTGAACATTGATAAACTACTGTTAAGTAAGACACAAATATTTTAGACACAATTGACAGAACAGATATAGGTCTATAATTATCGACATGTTTTACTTCACCCGATTTGTAAATCGGTGTAATAAATTCACTCATCCAACATTTTGGAATTCTTCTCGTGGAAAGTGATATGTTTGTAATAACCGTACATATTTGCAATATTGATGTTCCCATACAGGGAAGCAATAACAGCGAGTTCCAGCAAATAGACAAGATCTCTGACGATCCTGCACAATTAAATATTTTCTGCATGTCATCCAATACTTAAGATGTGGACCTCATCAAGTTAAAGAACTGAAATTTTCTATCAACACAGGAAGGCACAAATCTTCACCCTCTCATTATTGCATAATATTAAGCAATGGTGAGTTTGTTGAGAGAAATTGGTTGATTTACACAGATTATGCCGTTTTTTACTTTTGCTTTTTGCTGCTTGTTTGATAATTCGTCTTCTAATGATTGGTCTAAAAAAGGTTATTCTGACTTATTCTTGTGCGTGTGTTCACAATGCACGAAAAGACTGAAAATCACAGAAACTCTTTCAGAAAATAGAAAGAATTTGACACTCGTTTAGAAAAGAACCAAACTATCGATGCCGAATATCAAAAGATTGTGGATTTGAAAATTCAGTACTGGAGAAGAGTACTAAAAAGAATTATTGCAATAATTAGACTATTGGCTTCACAATACTTAGCCTTTCGAAGAACAAGTGAACATTTATTTCAACCCAATAACGAAAATTTTCTAAAGCTAGTTGAATTGCTTGATGAGTTTGATCCAGTTATAGAAGAATAGGTTAGAAGAGTTCAACGAGAGTCTGATAAATGATATGTGATTTAACTAAGCAATAATATAATATATAACAAGAACTCATACATTTGATGGGAAATTATATTTTACGTAAAATTGTAGAAATAACAAATAAGGGCTAAATATTTTTACATTGCTGCTGATTGTACCCCAGATGTAAGTCATACTGAACAGCTTTCATTAACAATAAGAGTTGTCAATCCAAAATCAGTACGAAATTGACAATTTTTTTATTGGTATTTTTGAAGCAACTAATTCAACAGAACTAATTTTGTCTTTTTTGAAATAAATCGGTTGTGAGTTGAAGTGGCTTAGAGGGCAAGGCTGTAACAATGGGGCTAGTATGAAAGGAATCAGAAAAAATGTATAAAACAGAATGCCTGAAAAGTATTCGCAAGCGTTCTATGTTCCTTGTACATGGCACTCTTTAAACCTAGTTGTGAATGATGCAGCGTCTTCTTCTACAGAAAAAAAACATTTTTTCGGTTGTACAAGAACTATATAATTTCTTTTCTGGTTCTACAAAGCGCTTGGAGATGTTAAAAAGAACGTGTTTCACAATTAACTCTCAAACCACTGAGTACTACTAGGTAAGCAAGCAGAATAGATTCATTAAAGCCTTTGCGGTATCAACTTTCAACTTTGTGAAGTATATGATGTATTATTCGTGATGCAGAAACTAGAGTTAAAGCAAACGGATTGGCAATAAGTATGAAAAAATATAAGCTTGTATGTGGTGTATTTCTTTGGCATGATATTTTATTTGAAATTTATTCAGTCTCGAACCTATTGCAGTCTGTAACTATGAATATATCGGATTGTACAAGGATGCTAGCAGGCAACTCGGAATTGAACAGATGAGAATTGCTGCTAATGAAATGGCTGAAAATCTTAAGTGTAGCATTGACTTTCCGACCGAAATTGAAGTTTGAGCTAGAAAGAAAAAGCGTCAATTTGACGAAAAATCTTCAAAAGTTCAAACGAAATGATGCGATGTTATCCGTACGAAGAGAATCTGTCTGGTTGAAATCAGTTTCGTTACAACAGAAGAGCTCAGTGAAGGGGTAGTGCAAAGAAAAGATTAATCAATTAAAAATACAAATTGAAACGAAATCCAGAGTTACAGAATAAGGGAGTACATTCAGTTACTTTTTACCACATCACGCAGTAATTAAAAATAACAAGCTATGGTGGCAAGGTCCTGACTTCTTAATATCAGGTCCTAAAATACTTAAAACATTTTCACCGAAATTTGAAGAAAACGCAGAATTTCAAGCATTGCTAGTTGCCCAAACAGATTTGATACAAACTATTATAGTTAAGGCTACACAATCATATAGAAATTTGTTTATGAGTTATGGTTAAAACTTGATTAAAATCACTAACACTTTTTTTACAATTAATTTTTATTTCGCTAGATGCTCATTTCAGGTTCTGAGTTATAAGCTATTGATAATGGGTGCATAGTACCCGAAATGTACATTTAGCGAAATAAAAAATAATGTTGAAGAAAGTGTTAGTGTTTTAATCAAGTTTTACACAATCATGTACGTTTGCCAAAGAAATCTCTCAAATTAAATCCAATCAACCACTGGATACTATAATCCAGTTAAATCCATTTATTGATGGATCGGGAATTATTCGTATGGGATGTAGATTGAAGTACGCTAAACTACTGCATGATTCAAAATTTCCTTTTTACAAGAAAAAAAAAACGAATCTAAATATTGATGGCATTCGTGAGAAGCACGTGTTGGTGGCTCCTCACTTTGGCGACATTAAAGCAACCAAACGATTTTTTTATAAAATCTCTGGTAGTACAAATTTAATGTACGATGAGTTCTTCACGTCAACTCAACTGTCAGATGATTCAAATGATCTAACCTTCCTAACAACTGGCCATTTTTTATATTGGAAGAAATTTGCATGCTTTTCTTGAGCCAAATCTGAAGCACGTAAAGATTGCTAGGCTATCGCGCTGGCAACTTTTGCAACACATGTCATTAAAATATGTCTAATATAAGATTAAAATATGCTGTATTCAAGCATTAAAAATATAAAACGATACAACATAAGGTATACTGATGATAGAGAATCATGGGTTTGAGTGGAAGATCCTTCCTCCGCCCGCCTTCTTTTCGACTAAATCTTTGAGTATATTTAGATATTTTATACTATAAATTTTCTGTTATTTTGTTAGAAAGGAGTAAAAAGATGTTAATAAATAAGCAAATAACAACACTTTTGGGCTAGGTAGCGAAAGGAATATCTTTATGAGTTGCAAGGCCTTCGTCATCATCTGTTCTTCCCCTGGAAGTCGGACAACTTATCCTCATACATGAGAATAACATATTACCAAGTCGTTGGCAATGATGAGACTGGTAATACTGAAAAAAAGAGTTACATTCTGGAATTATTCAAACAACAGAGATTCTGCACATTTTTGGCGAGGAAGTCTTAACAGAACCGGAAGGTTTAAATTCTTCAGTTGGCGATAATGAAGATTATTCTGTACACACAACGGATATATCAAACGAAGGAAAGAACATCGAAGACAAAATCACGCTTGACGTTGTACAAACAACCGAAATTACAAAGAGCTTTGAAAATGCAGATGAAGAAATAATTCCAGAAGTAGGCGAACGTTCTTCAAATTCAACACAGAACGAAATTAGTCAGCAGGAGTTAATATTTTCAGCTTGTGATTTTGAAGATGTACAAACAACGGAAATTCGTAATGATGAGAAAATAACTACAAAAGTAAGCAAAAGTTCTTCAAATTCAGCACAGAACTAAATCACACTGCAGGATATCGAAGAAGATGAAACTATATTTCGTAATTTGCAACAATGTAATTATATACCGAATAATAGGAGATTTTGTTTAAATTTAATATTTACTAATATAATAATAATAATGTGACTTTATTTTCAAAGTGTCAAAAATTTGTACAAAATAGGTAATATTGATGTTTCTAAGACGGGTGATTTTCATTTTCCCTATATAGTATAAACAGGGGAAGTATTGTTTTCGTGCATACTAGAAGAAACGTTTTTAGAAAATACTATAAATATGTATAAATATATACAGGATGTTAATAATACGTCGTTACACCCGAAAATGGCAGTTAAAACTCGTTAAAACAAACAACTTTTTTCAGTTCCAATTTGTAATTTGGTGCTCCGGTTCGGAGTTATTGGAGTTCTTTTGTTTTTCTAAATATCGCTGTAATTCCCTTATTTCAAGGGTTATTCTAAAAAACCAAAAAGTTTCAAAAGTAACTTTAGGCTCTCCAACACATTTATACTTACAATTATTTTTTGTTGTTTCAAATAACAAAATTTCGACCGATCAAAAATTTCAAAACATTTTGATAACCACTCCATCAATTTTTGAAAGTAAAACATTTATAAAATCCTTATCCTATCTACTAAAAAGTTGTCCTAAACATTTTTTTAAATATATCCAAAAAAACGTCTTTATTCGGTTACTTGATTTACATATGAGTATTACGAAAATACAATACACAAATGTTTAGAGAGCCGAAAGCTACTTTTGAACTTTATGTTTTTTTTAAATAGTCCTTTAAATAAGGGAATTATAGCGATTTTTAGAAAAAACAATTATTATTATTATTTTTATATATTTTATAACAGCGTTAATAATGGATTAATTTAAAATTGAGTTATTTCTGTTTTGGCATAAAAATTTTGCATTTAAACCAAATGATGTTTTGTAATTAGATTATTATCATCATAAAGAGATAATGTGGATTAATTTGAAGTAATTGACAAGTGTCTGGTAATTGTTTTAATATTTTTTTAACGGCGTCAAAAATAGATGAATTTAAAATTGAGTTATTTCTGTTTTAGCATAAAATTTTTGCATTTATACCAAATGACGTTTTGTGATTAGCATCTAATCATTATTTAGAGATAATGTGGATTAATTTGAAGTAATTAACAAGTGTGTGGCAATTGTTTTAATATTTCTTTATCGGCGTCAAAAATAGATGGATTTAAAATTGAGTTATTTCGGTTTTGGCATAAAAATTTTGCATTTATACCAAATGACGTTTAGTGATTAGCATCTAATCATTATTTAGAGATAATGTGGATTAATTTTAAGTAATTAACAAGTGTCTGGCAATTGTTTTAATATTTTTTTAACAGCGTTAAAAATAGATGAATTTAAAATTGAGTTATTTCTGTTTTGGCATAAAAATTTTGCATTTATACCAAATGACGTTTAGTGATTAACATCTAATCATTATTTAGAGATAATGTGGATTAAACTAAAGTAATTGACAAGTATCTGGCAATTGTTTTAATATTTTTTAACGGCGTCAAAAATAGATGAATTTAAAATTGAGTTATTTCTGTTTTGGCAAAAAAATTTTGCATTTATACCAAATGACGTTTAGTGATTAGCATCTAATCATCATTAAGGGATAATGTGGATTAATTTAAAGTAATTGACGAGTGTGTGGCAATTGTTTTAATATTTTTTAACGGCGTTAAAAATAGATGATAGATATAACTTGTTAATTCAGGAGGATCTCTGCAATCTTAATGAATGGTGCAATCTAAATCGTTGATGAGGATGATGATCTCTATACTTATCAATAAAAAAACACGATTTGCAATTGAAATAACATCAATTCTCGCATTATCCGACCGTAATTATAACAATTATTGACGTTTCGTCAATAATTCACGTGCATTACCTTCAATGACCCGACAATGTTCCACATAATTCTGTAATGGTGAAACGTTACATGATTGAATCGACCTGTCGATGTTTATATATGTGTGTTCTCATGCAATTAAACGTAATTATCTGAATTATCCAATTGTGGCGGGCAGATAAGACAATAGAAATTAAAAATAAGAAATTGGATGTGAACGATATTAAATATTCACACGTGCTATGATTGCGTTCAACGACGCAAGGGTTATAATTATTTTATACAAATTATCTTTATACATAAATATATCTATGGTATTTCACAACACATTTATGAATTCGAAGTTTTAGGTAACAGATAAATCTTAGCGATTATTAACTAAAGTTTCCTTTTATTAATTGCAAATGTACATTTTGGTCACATCGTGTTTATGTAATGTACATTTGCACTTAATAAAATTTGAGAAGAAAGGAGACTCGTATTTAATTTAATTGTTAGTGCATCTTCAGTGCATTCATGTAATTATTGCTATTCTACAAACCTCATGTATATATATGTGCATCTTCACGTAACTCAAGAATTATTAAACTTGTAGGGATTGGTTTTGATGTTTTAAGAATGATGATTTTAAGCCTTGTTCTGGACAGCCACAAAAAAATCAAAGGCAACGAATCGGAGACATTATTTAATCAAGATTTAAAGAGAAGCTTGCTGAATTATTAGAAGTTACTCATTTAGTAGTTTTCATACGGTTAAAATTCATAAGAATAAGCCTTGCTCTGGACAGCTATAAAAAAATTAAAAGCAACGAATTGGAGGCATTACTTAATAAAGATTTAAAGAGAAGCTGAATTATTAGAATTTACTCAATTAGTAGTTTTCATATGATTAGTTCAAAAAGTCTTATTCACTGGAACTAACAGAATTTTTCATTTGCTTTTTTTTTATAACGGATAAAAACATTTACAATAATGACATAACACTACAATAGCCATTTATAAAGAACAAGTATTTTAAGGAATCGAACAGCAATGATAATTTTATGACAGGAATCTCGTTTCGTTAGTCATCGAACGTGTTTTAAAATATACATTGGAATTCAGCGATTACGTCTTTCCGCATAATGATATTAAGTTCAAGGAAATCTTCAGATATTTTACAAAGATCGTACGCATATTGTTATACTGATAAACTAATTGTCTTTTAACTGCCACTATAATTAGCTATTCTGTAGTAGTAAAGCTAATTGTGACAATTAATTGATAAACGTAAAATTATAATAATAATAATAAAATAATAGTTTTATTTAAAGGAAAATCCCCTTTAAAAAAGTATTTATTTTGCATGCAGAGAAAATGTAAATTAGAATTTTTTTTAGAAGATTGAATTACTGTTTCCTGTCAACAAAAGTTACAAAATGGTTTCAATCTATTTTGAATCTCATCAACGCAGTTGATTGTCGGTGGTTAGCCATTCTAAAAAAAAATATAACCATAGTTGCTACCTTAATTGTATTACCTTGTTACAAGATTAATTGTCTAACAATAATTAATTTATTAAAACTTAATAATTCAGAACTTATCAATACTTACACTGAATTCACTATGTTTTAACCACAAATAATTATTTGTGGTTAAAATATAGTGAATTTTTCAATTGAGTGTAAGTATGGATTACCACGTAGTAACGGTAGCAACCATTCTCTTTATTACAAGTCAATGTTACTTTTTACCTTAAGTAAAACAAATAATTTATACAAATGACCAATAAAATTCATTACTTATGTATTAATTATCTGAATATATACATACGTATTTGCATAATTTTGTTATTACAATAATAAAACTTCGTAAAAACATATTGACAATAGGAAATGAATAACTTATATTAAAAAAAAGTAAGTCGTAATTGGTCTTGTTTACGCGAAACGTAATTATTTATTTTATATCAATAATCCAGTAATTACTACCATTCGGAAATTCTCTCAAGGTTTGCATTGGGAAACACCTACCACACATTCTTCTCGTCTTGTAATTCGGTTAGCGAAAACCCGCGAGTTCTGGAAAGTCGACGAGGAAAATATGATAATTATCGTGTTGTTCAGAATGGACAGTTTTCTATGAACGACCTTTAATTGGATTTTATTTAATATTATTCAAATCACGCAGATTGTAATCATTGACAGAGGTTTTGTGAATATTTTGTGGTTAAGAAAATCTGTACATAATATCTACACTTTTTATAAAAATTCAAGAAAGGTTTAAGTGTTTTTCTCAAAGTGATTATTATCTTCAAGTAACTCAATCAATCCAAATAATATCTACGACTGACTATAAAAAAAGCAATACATAATATTACAATTTTTATTATACATATGTCCATGATTATTATCTTCAATATTTTCAAAGCATTCGATATTTTTTGGTGTTATCTGTTATCTTTCAGAGTATTCGTTTTTTGTAGCTGTTACCCGTTATCTGTTGTATATTATATGTTTTCTGTTATATATTATCTGTTATCAATAATTTATGTTCTGGCGTCTTTTATTTTAACTATTTTCTATTGCCTATTATCTGTTATATCTTATTAGTTTTCTATTGTATGTTGTCTTTTATCTCTTCTCTGTTAAATGTTTGTTATCTCTTATACGTTATCGGTTATTTACTATTTTGTGTCGCAATAGAGTGTACAAATCCGAGGAACACTTACTGGAGCTTGTATAGAGTGTGCTTAAGCGTGCGAAACGACGACCTACCTCAACATTCAGAACTAATAGAGCTAGAAACAGCAGTGGCTTTGCTTCGAAATAGTATCCTAAAGGTATATGAATAAAGAGATCTTCCTCCAGAGATGTAACCTGGCGGAACAAGGATTAAGGTTACCTCAAGATTCAAGCCAGAATACATTTTAACAGTTCAAAGAAAACAGGAAACTGAGTCGAAAAAATTGAAAAGGAAAACATTTTGTGGTACAATTCTAACAGCCACGCTTCACAAAGCCCTGTCCAAAAACCACACCAACAGTATCGGGTTAAGAAAACAGGAAACTGGGATGCCTACAGACAAGCACGGTGAAAATATCATAGCGAGTTGAGAAAATCGAAAAGGAAAGCATGTAGAACGTTATGTAATACAATTCCAACAGATAGGCTCCACAAACACTGTCCAAAGACCACCCCAACAGCATCGGGCTAATAAAAAACCTGATGGCAGTTATGCAAAGGGAATCAAGAAAAGCCTCAGTTTCTAATTTTTAAATCAATCACACCTGAGATTAAGTGTTGACAATTTATCAAAAGACTGAAAGTAATTCTCGTATTTTTAATTCGAGTTTTGAACGCCGCCATGTTGTTTCAAGTTTATCTTACGTCAATTGTTTTAATAGTTGGTTAAAACTACGTTCATAATTTCTGTATTTTGTAATTTTTAAACTAATCACACGCGAGATTAATTGTTGATAATTTTTCAAAACACTGAAAGTAATTCTCGTATTTTTAATTCTAGCTTTGAGCGTCGCCATGTTGTTTGAAGCCATCGTACGTCAATTAGTCTAATGGTTGGTATAAAATACGTTCATCCTTTATAGGTTTTGTAATTTTTAAACCATTCACAAGCGAGATTAATTTTTGACAATTTTTCAAAACACTGAAAGTAATTCTCGTATTTTTAATGCAAGTTTGACCATCGCCATGTTGTTTCAAGTTTGTCTTACGTCAATTATTTTAATAATTAGTGAAAAATACGTTTATCCTTTATTGATCCGGTAATTTTTAAACCAATCACACGCGAGATTAATTGTTGGCAATTTTTCAAAACACTGAAAGTAATTCTTGTATTTATAATGCAAGTTTTGAGCGTCACCATGTTGTTTCAAGCCATCGTACGTCAATTATTCTAATGGTTGGTATAAAATGCTTTCATCCTTTATAGGTTTTGTAATTTTTAAACCATTCACACGCGAGATTAATTATTGACAATATTTCAAAACACTGAAAGTAATTTTCGTATTTTCAATTCAAGTTTTGAGCGTCGCCATGTTGTTTCAAGCCACCGTATGTCAATTGTTTTAATGATTGGTAAAAAATACGTTCATCCTTAATGGATTTTGTAATTTTTAAACTAATCACACGTGAGATTAATTGCTGACAATTTTTCAAAACACTGAGAGTAATTTTCATATTTTTAATTCAAGTTTTAAGCGTCGCCATGTTGTTTCAAGCTATCGTACGTCAATTATTCTAATGGTTGGTAAAAATACGTTCATCCTTTATAGATTTTATAGTTTTTAAACCAATCACATGCGAGATTAATTGTTGATAATTTTTCAAAAGTCTGAAAGTAATTCTTGTATTTTTAATGCAAGTTTTGAGCGTCACCATGTTGTTTCAAGCCATCGTACGTCAATTGTTTTAATGATTAGTGAAAAATAAATTTATCCTTTATGGATTTGGTAATTTTTAAATCAAGATTAATTGTTGACAATTTTTTAAAACACTGAAAGTAATTCTTGTATTTTCAATGCAAGTTTTGAGCGCCGCCATGTTGTTTCCAGCCATAGTAGTCAATTGTTTTAATGGTTTTTGTAATTTTAAAAACAATCACACGTGAGATTAATTGTTGACAATTTTTCAAAACATTGAAAGTTATTCTTGTATTTCAATGCAAGTTTTGAGCGTCGCCATGTTGTTTCAAGCTATCGTACGTCAATTGTTTTAATGGTTGGTGAAAAATACATTAATCCTTAATGGAATTTGTAATTGTTTAAACCAATCACACGTGAGATTAATTGTTTATATTTTTTCAAAACACTGCGAGTAATAATTCTCATATTTTTAATTCGAGTTTTGAGCGTCGCCATGTTGTTTCAAGTTTATCTTACGTCAATTGTTTTAATGGTTGGTGAAAGATACGTTAATCCTTTATAGATTTTTTAATTTTTCAACCAATGACACGCGTGATTAATTGTTGATAATTTTTCAAAACACTTAGAGTAATTCTTGTGTTTTCAATGCAAGTTTTGAGCGTCTCCATTTTGTTTCAAGCCATCGTACATCAATTGTTATAACGGTTAGTGAAATATAAGTTTATGGATTTGGTAATTTTTAAACCAATCAAATGCGAGATTAATTATTGACAATTTTTCAAAACACTGAAAGTGATTCCTGTATTTTCATTGCAAGTTTTGAGTGTCGCAAATTAAAAATGGAATACAGATGGCAGATGACAAAATACATATGATAGTGACATATAACCTATAACAGATGACATATGACAGATGACAGATAACAAATGACAGATAACAGATGACAGATGACAGCCGATAGGTGGGAGATGACAGATGGTATATGTTAGATGTAAACTTACAGATTGCAGATGACAAATTATTTCTCATAGATGGCATAAAACTGATGATAGATGTCAGATACCAGATGATAGGTTCTCATAGAAGTAAGATTATATTTTCAGACTCATCTTAAAAGCTCACTATTATTTGCTTCATTGAGGCGTTCGAATATAAATGACAGAATAACTAGATGGCAGATAATCGATAGAAAGCTCTCCTAAAAGCATATACAATTTATTTGATTAAATAGTCAATTCATAGATGACATACGACAGATAATAAGTGACGGGTGACAGATAACAGGTTAGACATAAAGTATGATAGATGGTATCTTTGATTTATTTAAATTTAAGATGAATTACAGATGGGAGGTGACAAATTACGTACTATAGATGACAGATAACAGATGACAGATGATAGATGATAGATGATAGATGATAGATGATAGATGATAGATGATAGATGATAGATGATAGATGATAGATGATAGATGATAGATGATAAATGATAAATCATAGATGATAGACGATAGATGATAGATGACAGATGACAGAATGCAGATGACAGATGACAGAATGAAGATGGCAAAAATAAATTTAAGCAATTTACTTAATGAGTTTTGGATTTGATTTCATTGTATTGTATTTAAGTAGATTTAAAATTAAAGACATGATATGTGAAGCGATAGGTAAGGGGATTTACAGATGATATATAATAAATAGGATAGCAGATGACAGAAGGCAAAAGACAGGTGGCACATGATAACTAATATGTGATGATAACTCGTTATTTGAGATATGTTAAATATCATTTGTCATCTGCCAATATTAATCTTCCATTTGTTGTCTGACAAACTAATCTAAATAACTAAATCTACCATCTACGACCTACCTTCTATTATTTATGATTTATCATCTGTGATCTGTGAATCGATCCACAGCTCTCGTCTCTAATTTTAAATATACTCTTTTGCCATCTGTCATCTTCATCTGCCATCTGTCATCTTTCATCTGTCATCTGTCATCTGTAATCTGTAATCTGTCATCTGTCATTTGTCATCTGTTATCTGTTATCTGTTATCTGTCATCTGTCACCTGTTAGCTCTTATCTGTTATCTGTTATCGATCATCTATAATATATAATTTGTCATCTGCCATCTGTAATTCATCCTAAATTGAATTCAATTAAAGTTACCATCTATCATTTGTCATCTGCTATTTGTATTAGTCATTTATCAATCTGCCATCTGAAATTTATTATTTTGTATTAGTATTCTCTATTTTTTATTTGTTATTTGTCAGCAGTCATATTATTATGATAGTAATTCCAGTGCAAAGGATTTTTCATTATAGCTTTGGTAAATATCATATTTGTATAATTGAAAATTATTTTTTTCTAAATTTACAAGAATGTCATAATGATTGAAGGGTGAGATAGTGGACACCCACCCACCCTACATAGACATGGCAATTCAAAGTTAAAAACTACTTTTAAATTTCGCAACGTCAACACTAACATTGAAGTTATTTCTCGAAAACGAAAGAAGTGATAGTGTTTAAAATGAAATTGTGTAAGTAGGGTGGGTGGGTGTCCACTATACCATCCTCCATTTTGAATAACATAATCCTGATTTTTATGCAGAATAATTGTCGAAGAAAGAAAATATTTTTGTAATAAATAATGAGCAATATTTCGTATTATTAAAATGTTTACTACTCGAATGTTTTAATGATTGGAGGGTGGGTTAGTGGACACCCACCCACCCTACATTTACAGTTTAATTTTAATCAATGTCACTGCTTTCGTTTCCAGGAAATAACTCTAATGTTGGTATTGATGAAGTAGTTTTTTAGTTTGAATTTTCTTATATATGTAGGGTGGAGTGGTGGCCACTATAACACCCTCCATTTTTAATAATACAATCGTCAGTTTTATAAAAAATAATTGTGCAAAATAGAATATTTATGTAATAATTAATGTGTAAATATTTGTATGTTAAAAAATTAATTTTTGAAAATTTACGCGAATGTTGTAATGATTGGAGGGTGGGACAGTGGCCACCCACCCACCCTACATATACAGTTTCATTTTAATCACTGCCACTCGTTTCGTTTCCAGGAAATAACTTCAAATTTAATATTGGTGTCCTAAAATTTAAAAGTAGTTTTTTAGTTTGAATTTCCTTGTATATGTAGGGTGGGTGGGTGGCCACTATCACACCCTCCATTTTTAATAATTTACTCGACAGTTTTATAAAAAATAAATTGTCAGAAAAGAATATTTATGTATTAATTAATGTGTAAATATGTGTATGATTAAACAATAATTTTAGAAATTTACGCAAATGTTATAATGATTGGAGGGTGGGATATTGATGACCCTACATATACAGTTTTATTTTAATCACGGTCATTTGTTTCGTTTCCAGGAAATAACTACAATCGCCAGTTTTATGCAGAATAATTGCTAAATTAGAAAGATTGCATTATGACATCTGTAACCGTTAGAATTACAGTTACACAAAATCTGCACATGCTAATTAATCCCAAGCCGATAACACTTTGGTAAACACCGTCGTGATAATCTGGCTTTAACACGTCACCGACAATAAACAAGATAAGCGAAATTTTCGTGTTGCTAAATGAACGTCTTATTTTTACCCACTGTAAAAATGTCATAATCCAGACTACAGTTTTTTTCACGTGACATAGGGAAATGTGAAAATCGTCACAGTCACATTGCATAACGTGTGATTACGGGATTTCAATTTTATCTGTTTGTAAAACAAATACGTTACTTAAGTTTTTTTTTTCGTGAGATGTTCATGCAATTAAGGCCGCATTATGATGTAAATGTAAGGTAATCCCTATACGCAGATTATAATTAAAATTAGAGCAGGAAACTGGAGCGTGTATTTATTAAATGCAGGGATTATTAGAACAAATTGTAATAAGGGTTGCTGGGTGGTTGTAATGCATCGCACGAAGCTGATAATCTTTTTAGGACGGACGCACACAATATAAAAATTAGTATTATTTATTTCCTCCTCATTCACTATGATGTAATATTAAAGTTAATAAGTTGTCTAAGCTTTGCTCTAACATAATAAACGAATCTAAAAAATTTAACTCAATTACGTAAACGATTATTTATATAAATACAATAAAACCAAAATTTTGATTATGGAAATTTACATTTAATTGGGAGAAGTAATAATCTGAGTATTACTTCTCGAAATTTAAAAAATTTAATCCATCACAGCAAGTATTCTTTAATCTTTAACATATTTAATGACTATTCTTTGTAATTCATTTCTTAATATTTATATAAAACCTAAAATATAAACTATAACTGATGAACAAACCAAGTGTAATTTAATTTAAACCTTCATCAGTAATGGTTCAAAATGTTTCACCAATGATAAATTAGAAAGTGATTCAATAAAAACTAAAATATAAACACTTATTAATTGCAATTATATATTTGATTGTTGAAAATTATCGAGTTTAATTTCATCATCATCATCATCATTGTGTGTGCAATAATATATTTACAAATATATTTCTAAACTGCATATATAAATATAAGAAATGTGTATGCCAATTGTATAATCATCGAGTGGTTACTTTGATTACAACGTGTTGTTGGGTGAAAAATGTTAATACCAAAGTGCGTCGAGTGAATTTCCTTTCACCAAGAGAAACAGATTTCACCAAACAGGTTTTCCTTTAGTGCCAATGTACTATTCTATTATTTATTATTTAAGGGATAACTTACTAAAAGTTAGATGATGAAAATTAACTTATTAACATAATATTAAGAAACATATACATGATAACGTAATTGATTTAAATAACACTATTGTATCCTTTCTTCATACTTTATTTTGTAACGCTTAGACGAAAATTTTGAGTCTATTTACATATTTTTATTATAAATTTTGTGTTATTCTGTTAGAAAGGATTACAGAGATGTTAATAATTACATAAATAAATAAATATATCTCATTATGTGTTATAATATGGATTTTCAACTAAGTGCCTCGTCAATCAGCTTAGATATATATTTCGAGCACTTATAATATATATCAAAGCATTAGAAAATAATGTATGGAGAAAGGAAACAACAGTGTTATTTATATTAAGTATACCAAAAAACCACCATAGATGTAATTGATGCTTAAAGCCATTAATATATTTTATTAATCAACCTTAAAATTGTTTTAAAAATTACGTTACACTAAAGTTTTATATTCATTATATTTTATTATCTAAAAAGTCTATAAAATTAAGACAATTCCGCCTGCAGTATTATATTCCTCTCCACGCTCACCCGTCCATCCCTTTTAAAGATGATTAAATCTGAATTATTTAAAAAACCTTTCGGCCAGTGAACGTAAGCAGGCCGTAAAAGCGGGGGCGCACGATTGTCGCCCCCTTCGGGAATGTCTTAACACGCGATATTTCAGTCCGCCCTTCCCCTTGAATTCCCGTCCCAGTTTCACGGGTGCAAGACGCCGGCGACCTTGAACTTGTGTCCTTGATCCCGTTCCGATTCCAGGTTTAAATAATACGCGATTAAAACGACACATAAATATTCATCAATTTAAGACTTGATCTTTAAATATTTCCACAGTTTTTTTCGTGCCCTATGTTTATTTATCATTTTTTGGTAATTATAAATGCAGCTATTCAAATTTACTTTGTGCTTAGCAACAAAAAAAAAGGTTAAGTTCAATGGAAATGATGGGCTTAGTGTATCGAGGGCGTGATTATCATCCTTATCTATTAACTTATTTAGATTTAAACTTGAAATGTCGAAAATAGATCGTTTATATGATATAAATAATAATATATTTTTAATATACCAGTAAAACTTCTATGACTTTGTTTCTAATTTAAATTAAAGGTAATCAAATTCATTTCATTAAATAATTGTTTTAAAAAATAATCTACGCTGGGATTTTTTTATAAAACTTCAAAATATATTATTATAGAGCGCTTTTTAGAATATTTAAATGAAACTGAAACTTTAAGTTTCTTAATCGGGAACTAATTTTCAACCTTAAATGTATGTAAATATCTGGATTATTGTTTTGTTTCATATTTATAGCTAGTTATGTCACCAATCGTCTTCCAGCGTAGGTTTGTTATTAACGATCAAAAGTTTAGTGGTCTTAATAAATGGCGGTCTAATAATATTAAAGTAATGAAAAGTTGACCCGCAAATTAACTTCGATTCCGTTGTGGAATGTTTCGATCATTTATCAATCACGAGCGACGTTTCGTTTACGATAAAATAATAATAAATAATTTTACCAAAATTAAAACCACAAAAATTAATAAAAACCGGTCTGCAGTTGAAAAATTACTTTTTCTAATGAATACTTTAAATTGTAAAACTTTTCGTTGTAAATTATATTTCGCGTTTTTCAATTCTTCTCCTTGTTATTGTTCTTTTTTTTTCTGTTTTTCTGTAGCAAATTTACGAGCGCAATTAAAATTGTACAAATTGTTTTTGTTAAAAGCATATTATTAAAACCGCGATACTTGGAAGTCGTAATGACTCTATCCTCAGGACAATCATCCATTTTAAACGTATTAAAACGGCGACACGCATTACATAAATCCTATTTCATTATCTTTATGATTCGTCGCAGCACGCTAGAAAAGGTTTACAGATGGTGTAAACTGTCTAATTTGCCATTAAGAAATTGTTTTAGTGATGGATGAATATTTGAATACACGAATACGAATAATTATAAACAAATAAAACGGTAAAAAGTTAATTTATACAGACACAAATACATATTTATCACGAAATTGAAGAGAAATGTGTCATGCAATAATTAAATTGTTTTACGGGCTGTATGTTATTTGGCATCGTTTTATTAAAACCGCATATCCTCCAAATCAACATTATCAAATATTTATCGATTGTTGAGGCAGTTGGGCGTTGAAAATATTATTAAATTATAATTACATTTTGCTCGTTATCACTTTTTAAATTTAGCAAAATCAGCAGTTTTACTTTATTGCTTCAAAATTAGAGAAGAGAGTTTAGGATTAAAATTTTTTTTTAGGGTGGGTGGGTGGCCACTCTCAATCATTCAACCTTAAGCAAAATCAACCGTTTCCTGCTTAGAGTCTTGCGCTTTGTTGATACACTTCATGACCTTCTCGAAAGATCTTTTTATTTTATCCTTGTTTCCTGGCGTTCCATTTGTAATCAAGTTATTTTTAGCAAAAAAATTACGCAAAGCCCATCACTACTGATGAAATTATCCTAAGTAATTCCAATCAAACGACAACTAATAAATATTCAGCTTTAACTCATACGTACCTCTACATAAAGATGACTTTAAGAAGAAAAATTTACAGAATTTAACAATATGGAACAAAATAAGTGTTATTCTTTACCTAATAGTAATATATGTTTCCATCAAGAGTGTAGCGTAACATGCATTAGATTTACAGAAAGTCTACCACCACTGATAAAATCAACCAGACCGATTTCAAGCAAACTAGAGCAATTAAATATTCAGCTTTTAACTCACACATCCATACTTCTCTACATACAAGACAACTTTAAGACTGAATCATCGAAATTGCTAAAAATAACTTGATTAGAAATGGAACGCCAGGAAACACGGTTGATGAAAAAGAACTTTCAAGAAGCGTAACAACAAAGCGCAATACTCTAATCAGACTTTTTATAAAGAGCTTCATCGACTATACAAAAAGAAAGTAAGGGCAACGATAGAAGAAATCCTGGAGGAACTTTTGTGAACAAACTGAGTCCAGAACCACAAGGCTGAAGAAAGTTCTCTCCAAAGACCAAAATCTACAGCCTGGAATAATTAAAAAGAAGGATGGCAGTTATACTGGTGTGAAGTCAATGGATATGCTCTTAAAAACTCTTTTTTCGACTGAAAAAACATGGAGAAAAGGAATATACTTTTAAAAACTCTTTTTTTCGACTGGAAACACATGGAGAACAGGGATGAAGATCAGCAGAAGAATAAAACTCCTTCAAAAGAAGATTGAAGCATAGTTTTCTACATAATAACAGAATCTGGGCCATTAAAACATTCTCACCATTTAAGTCTCCAGGAATTTATGGAATTTACCCACCCCTACTTTTATGGGGACTGGAAAGTCTTCTTCAACTCATGGTGACTATATTTAAGGCGTGTATAACTTTTATATACGTCCTTCAAAATTGTAGGAAAGTCAAGGTGGTGTTGATAACCAAACCAAGCAAAGAAAACTACAGGCATTCAAAATAATTCTGACTGATTAGCCTCACATCGTTTATAAAAAAGTTTTTCGATCGATACATTAGGTACCATATTCTAAAGACGAAACATCTTTACTCAAATCATCATGCGTACATACGAGGATACTCAACGGAATCAGCACTCAACTGATGATTACTTATATTGAGGTGGCGTTGGTAAATAAAATGTTGGCATTGACATAGAAAAACTTTTGATAACAGCATAGAACAAGCTGATGATATTACAATTTAGGAACTTCTATAATTAATGTTTGGTAAATATTTCAGAATGAATTTTTCAAGAGTTTTTTTTTCTATAGACTCATACATCCACGATAAGGAATAGCGAATGATAGAAATTTCTAAAACTCACTTGATTTGAGATTAAACATCAAGAAATACCGTCGAAGAAAAATACCTTTCGCCAGAGGTCAATAAAGTATTTGAAAAGATCAATAATAATTTATTAGGGATGATATCTTCTTTAACCTGAATTTTATTTTAAATGTCTTGGCTAAAGTTTAAGGCTATCAAACTTGTACAAGACTATTTAAGAAGTTCACAAACAGATTGCAAATGCTGATAACAAACTTAGCAATTGTGACTGAATTACCTGATTACAATTTAGGAACTTGTAGAAGTAAGGTATGATAAAAAACAGAAAATTGTATGCACGATGGCATACTTGTGAACAACACCTTTTTTAGAAAGATACAATTGAAGAAAAAATGAAATATTGCCATAAAATAAAGAGAATGGTTGCGAATGTTACTACGTGGTAATCCATACTTACACGGAATTGAAAAATTCACTATTTTTAACCACAAATTTATATTTGTGGTGAATTTTTTAATTCAGTGTATTGCCGTAAAATAATCTTGGTAAATTATGGTCTTTTCTTTTTTGATGATTTAAAACTTAATTTATTATTATAATTGTCAAGAAGAGGATAATAGGAAATTTAAAAACTGTTATTGAATAAAAACCTTCAAACGTATTTCTTTGGTTATTTTTTTTAAGGATGATCTAAATTTTCCAGTATAATATAAATATCGATGTGAGGTTGAAGGAAAAAGAAGAAGTTTTTTGAATAAATTTTTTGGATTTTTGTATAACCATCCCAAAAGTCGTAGCTTTTACAAGAATAAATGAAGAACAGAATCATAATTTTATTAGTAGTATATATTAGTTTATTCAACAGAAATAATTTCATTCAAATTACTGTTGCTTTGATAGTTGTACTATTCATAAATGAAATAGTTTTCATAGCTGAAATCACGTACGTATTTCATTGGTTCTTCAATGTTCTTCTACTCAAGCTTTTCTGCATTTACTACCAAGTGATAAACCATAACAGTTTTTCATTTTTGTGTATTATTAGCAAAAATTTAAGATTAATTTCTGGTTTGGTTGCTTTTGTTTGCTTTACTTAGAAGAAAAGTGCAGTTGAAGCATATTGAAGGCTTCAGAATTAATAAAGCTACAATGTAGTGACACATGTTGCAGTGATCAACAATAATATATAAAACTCTCCAAACTGTGAAGAGAATTACACTGAATTGAAGAATTCACTATGTTTTAACCAAAAATATTTGCGGTAAAAACATAGTGAATTCATCAATTCAGAATCCAAACTGTGTTGTTTTGTTTCAATGTAGTGATTGAGTTAATGTTAAGTTGAGTAACTAAATAATTAAGCACAGTTATATTTCTTACTTTACTTTTCTATTTTGACTAAAGTACTGTCAATAAGAAATAAGATTTATAACCGTGCTTAATTAATTTTAAAAACATAAATTGCAGAGATTGGTTTTGACGTTTCAAGAATGATGATTTAATCGTTGAATAGAAGCTTTAGGAAGAATAATTTGAAGACAACGAATTAGAGGTATTACTCGATCTTCATCGAGCCAGATATAAGAGGGTCTGGGTCTTGAGAAGTCATCAGGAAGTTACTCAATAAGAAATTCAGCACGATTAAAATCAGTGGCAATGATTTGAAAGCAAAGAAATTGGTTGCCTTACGAAGTGAATCCGAGAGACTTTTTAAAGAAGATGTTTCATTGCCAGCAGATAATTTAAAGGCAAGGAAAAAAGTATTTTACATCGGATCCTAACTGATTTGTTCATTTGAGCTGTGAGTTACTAGAAAAAAAAACGGCTTAAATAAATAGAAGCAAAGACATGAAAAAGTTATTCTTAAGAAAACGTAACTGTAGGGTGGGTGGGTGACCTCTAACCCACCCTCCAATCAGTAAAACATAAGCGAGGGTTTTAATTAAAATTTGTTAAACATAAATAAACATAATATTATTTCAAAATTTCATAGACTTATTCAAACAATTTTTTCAAATAATTTTTGATGATGTTTTACTGATTGCAGGGTGGGATAGAGGCCACCCACCCACCCTACATATATATATATATATATATATATATATATATATATATATATATATATATATATATATAAACTTCCATTCCTTATCGTCTCGCTGTATCCAATGAAATTAATTACAAAACTTTTTCAATAAAAAGGAATTAAAAGAGTAAAATTTTTGAGTGAATAAATGATTAAAAATTTGATGCATGATAGGTGGGTAGACTTTAAATCTAAATTTCATAATGTTAGCTATAGAAAGTCATTTATATTTAAACTTAAATTTTGATTTTGTTTTATTTTTTATTACATAAAGGGTTTGAGTGCTTTTAGCAGCAAAATCATCAACGATTAGCAATTAAAGTTATCATGTATATGTAGGGTGAATTTCCAACTTTAATTTCCAATTTTGACCATCGCCATTTTTTTCTATAAACGCTAGAAATGTCATCAACAATTAAGTAATAAAAAACGCATATTTGGCCATCAAACTATAACATTTTTATCCGATTTGTGCATTGGATGTAGAAACTACAAATTTTTTTTCCAAGAAAGTCAATTTCAACTTTAATTTCCAATTTTGATCATCGCCATTTTTTTCTAGAAAAGCTAGAAACGTCATCAATAAATGAATAATAAAAAACACATGTTTGTCCATCAAACTAATACATTTTTATCCGATTTGCGCATTGGATGTAGAAACTACAATCATTTTCTCCAAAAAAAAGTCAATTTCAACTTTAATTTCCTGACCATCGCCATTTTTTTTATAGAAAATCTAAAAATGTTATAAATAAATGAATAATGAAAACACATATTTGGCCATCAAACTAAAACATTTTTATCCGATTTGCGCATTGGATGTAGAAACTACAATCATTTTTCCAAAAAAAGTCAATTTCAACTTTAATTACCAATTTTGAACATCGCAATTTTTTTCTAGAGAAGCTAAAAATGTCATCAATACATGAATAATGAAAAACACATATTTGGCCATCAAATTAATACATTTTTATGCGATTTGTGCATTGTATGTAGAAACTACAATCATTTTTCAAAAAAAATTAATTTCAACTTTAATTTCCAATTTTGACCATCGCCATTTTTTCTAGAAGAGCTAAAAATGTCATCAATAAATGAATAATGAAAAACACACATTTGGCCCTCAAACTAATACATTTTTATCCGATTTGTGCATCAGATGTAGAAACTACAATCATTTTTCCAAAAAAATAAATTACAACTTTAATTTCCAATTTTGACCATCGCGATTTTTGTCTATAAAAGTTAAAAATGTCATCAACAAATGAATCATGAAAAACATATATTTGGCCATCAAACTAAAAAAATTTTATCCGATTTGCGCATTGGATGTAGAAACTACAATCATTTTCCCAAAAAACTAAATTTCAATTTTAATTTCCAATTTTGACCATCGCCATTTTTATAGAAGAGCTAAAATGTCATCAAAAAATGAATAATGAAAGACGCATATTTGGCCAACAAACTAATACATTTTTATCCAATTTGCGCATTGGATGTAGAAACTACAATCATTTTTTCCAAAAAAGTTAATTTCAACTTTAATTTCCAATTTTGACCATTGCCATTTTTTTCTAGAAAAGCTAGAAATATCATCAATAAATGAATAATGAAAAACACACATTTGGCCATCAAATTAATAAATTTGCCTCAATTCCACCCTCCAATCAGTAAAACATAATCGATAATTTTAGTTAGAAGTTCTAAAATGTAAACAAATAAAATAATTGCATTTTTTAATTCATGTATTTATACAAATATTTCAAATAATTTTTGTTCATGTTTTACTGACTGGAGGGTGGGATAGTGGCCACCCACCTACCCTACATGTACATATTAACTTTAATTACTAATCGTCTCGAAGTTTGTAATAACTTTAATTACAAAATTTGAATAAAATAAAAAAGTAAAATTTTTGAGTGTGTAAATTAACAAAAAAAATATACCTGATTTGTGGGAACGCTTTAAATCAATCTTAAATAAGATTAACTATAGAAAGTCATTTATATTTAAACTTAAATTCGGATTATGTTTTAATTTTTATTCCATACAAGATTTTATTGTTTTGTAAGCAGCAAAATCATCAAAAATTAGTATTTAAAGTTATTATGTATATGTAGGGTGGGTGGGTGGCCTCTAACCCACCCTCCAATCAGTAAAACATAAGCGAGGGTTTTAATTAAAAGTTGTTAAACGTAAATAAACATAACAGTATTGCAAAATTTTATAGATTCAAACAAATTTTTCACATAATTTTTGATGATGTTTTACTGATTGGAAGGTGGGATAGAGGCCACCCACCCACCCTACATATACAGATAAACTTTAATTCCTTATCATCTCGCTGTATCTAATGAAATTAATTACAAAACTTTTTGAATAAAAAGGGAATTAAAATGGTTGAATTTTTGAGTGTATAAATTAGTAAAAATTTAATGCATGATGGGTGGGCACACATTAAATCTAAATTAGACAATATTAGCTATAGAAAGTCATTCGTATTTAAACTTAAATTTTGATTTTGTTTTATTTTTTATTACAAAATTTTATTGTTTTTTTTTGCAGCAAAATCATCAACGATTAGTATTTAAAGTTATCTTGTATATGTAGGGTGGGTGGGTGGCCTCTATCCTACTCTCCAATCAGTAAATCATATGCGAGGGTTATATATATATATATATATATATATATATATATATATATATTTATTTTATACAGGAAATGTAAAAATGAGTTCCTAAATTTTATCAGCTTAAAAGATGAGATAGTTTTTCAAGATGGAATACTGAATTAATTCAGTTAAAAAATTAATAGGAAAAGTAAAACAATTACAGGATATAAATATTTTTGTGTTGGAAAACCATAAAACGGACCGAATACTTTTGTACTATTTATTACGTAATTTTAAAATAATTTAGCATGAAAAAAAAACACAGTAATGTATAAAATGTTCCGCACATTAAAATTATAAGAAAGATAATCAAAAAACCAATAATATTTTACACATAGTTATTGTATAATTCTTATAATTTCACTGATTCGAACAACGTGAAAAGCGCGCATTTTTTTCCCTATCTAAGTAATGCAAAAAATAAGCAGCGATTGTTTAACGATGATAACAGTTGACGTTAAAAAATTCTTAGATAATAAGAACAAAAAACGACTATTAAATATATTGTAGATGTATGAAATATTATAAACGTGATATTGTTATTAAGGTAAATTCAGTTTAAAAGGTTATTTCCAACAAGAAAATATATATAATAAATATATTTCATTATTATTATCGTATTTTATGATTTATAGGTAGTAATTTTATAAATAATAATACATTTCGGAAACAAAGTGACCATTATAAATGAATTAGCACTGTAATTCAAATAAAATTGTGAAGTCAAATCAATTAATACAATTGATTTAATTTTGGATATAAATTGTCTCATGAGGTGTAGAATTTATTTATTAACTTTTTTGGTGAAGTGAAATTCGCTTTCGAAAATCCTAGCAGGAATTATAATTTTTGAAACAAATTTCATTTCTAATAAAGTCGATTAAATACAACACCTCACCTTGACTATGAGCCAATTTTTATTCAAGTTCAAACCATTATAATTCCGTTACATTTCTCCTTGATTGCGTTTATTCGTTAATTATCGTCGTTTCCTTATTTTCACCCGTCGGCACGGAATGAAAGTGAGTGAGCAACCAATAATCCGATTCGAAGGATCAGTCAAGGAAAACCCTCACTCGACCATCCTTCAATTTATTCAATATGTTCATCCAAGTGTACAATGACCTTTACATAATAAAAAAAAACGTAATATTCTACATTATAAAAAAAATGTAACTGTTGTTAAAATTGATTAATGGGAATTAGTTTCGCGTTGGTTTTTTTCCTTCCACCTCGCCAAATTTTTCGGTGGTATTTATGTAATTGAGTGCGGTTTTATTTTATTGAAACGAAGGATAATTAAAAATATGTGACCGTAAGAATGGCTAACTAAAACACTAATTACATAAAATACTTTCGTTCCCTGCACTTTTGATATAAAGTTTTAACCTATTTAATAAATGAGAAAGTCATTCAAGAAATAAAGTTTTTAATTCCGTTTCATTTTGATTATTTGTTTACTGCACTCTTGATATAAAATTTAAATTCCGTTTCTTTTATAGCAATGTTTATAATCGGAAATGTATTTATTCGGACGTCACATTGAATACCTTTGACCAGGGAGCAGCATTTATAAAATTTTACGATCCATTCGACCGCTAGGATTATGTAAATTCGTGCGAATCATACTTGCAAATCGAAATATCGCCGGCGTTCCAGTAATTTATCATTTTCTGTGCGAATAAAAATTTAAGAAAATAATACATAATATTGTTGTGAATTTTAATCCGTCGCCTAGGGCTAATTGCACGTGTTTATAATGATGATCTTTTTAATGGTTAATTACAATACACAGTTTACAAATGCTTATAAGGTTCGTTTAGTTTGAGACACTTGTAAGTAGTGTTTTTATTATCAGTTTTATCCTGATATAATTTCCATTTCAAACGAAAATACATTCACATATGTGAGGGTAAAACTGCTAATACAAATAATCAATGGCTTGAAGAGGAATGGGCCCCAAACCAAGATCCCATATATTGGATCCATGAGGTTCTTACTTGTTGAAACTTCATTCAGTAAAAGTTTTACTAAGATCTCATATGTTACTTTTTTTCTGTCAGCTTTGCCAAACAATTATCTTATATGTTAGATGTGTATGAATAAGTGAAATAAGCATTACTTCTTATGATGAACGAAATAAATTTGTTTACACTTCACATTACTCAACCAGAAATTTAGTGATTACTTCTATTGATACATTTCGGCTTAGGTTTCTCGGAAGAAAAGTTGATTTATTATTTTTTTGATACAGCATCGCCATTTCCGTCTCATAATAATTGTTGGTCTATGTTCAGTCCCAAAAATTGTATTCTTCATATTATCGAAAAATGAATTTATCGTTGTATGTGAAGATAAGGATTAACCGAAACCATAATAGTAAATTAGCGTGATTTTTGATGTAATATAAAACATAAATCCGATGAAACCTCCGAGCCAAAGGAATCAAACGTTATTTTTTTATTATAATTTAGAATCAACATAAATTTCACGATTATAGATAAGAAGAAAAAATATAGGTTGTCTTGATAGACACTTTGCATTTTCTTAGGTAACCCAAACAAGTACTCGAGATAAAATCGTTTGAAGATAAAACAACTCAATTTTGCGGATTAAATCACACTTTAAGATAATTGGTAAAGCATTCGATAAGCATTGTTATGAGATTTGTTGTGGGTATTATAAAAATAAGTTCTGAGATTAGGTGATAATAAGTAAAATAATCTACTTCCGTACAGGGTAACCCAAATTGGATAACACATCTTCAAGCTAATTTTTCGAGACAAACCGAATTCTGATAATAGAAATGAGCTATAGACTTTACATGATGAAACTCCATAACAAATTGAAATAAAACAACACAGCTGGGAGGGTTTCACATTTATTGTTGAACACTGCAACATGTTTCTCAAATAATTTGCTTCTTTCCACGTATTATGTATATAATTTTTATTAATTTACATACTCAAATATTTTATTTTGTCAATTTTCTTGTTCTATAACATTTTCTTTCAGTTTACGATGATCAAAAAATAATAACAATTATTGCTTTGAATATTGTTTTCAGCAATTTTTTTTATATATTCTGATACTTTTGTTAGAAAAAAATACTTTACAATTTTTCGAGAAATTTCTGCCATTTCTTTAGATATATTTTGCACCAATTTTTATGTCAGATTTCAAGTATTTTAACACATAAATCGAAATCCCAGGAATGTATTCCTTAAATTGTAAGATTTTCTTTTCAGAGTTTCCCAAATGCTTTAGAATTTACTCCGAATTTAGTTAGGATTTTAAGAATTTCCTAGAAATTTACCTTTCTGATTTTTAAAACATTCTTCAGTTTTTTATTTATCACAATTTCTTCATTTTTTTTTTTAGTTTCACGATTTTTTCAGTAATCTGTAAAGAACTTTATACATTTTCTGCTTTATATCATCAAAATTTTTCAACAATGCAAAATTTTGTAACGATTTTTCTTTAATTTAATGATCATTCATCACAACCTTTTTACTATTTTTTTTTTAGATTTCCAGAACCGTTTTTAAGTGTTCTAAAATATTTCTGTTATTTGTCTTTAATTTCTCGAGAATTTTATATATTTTTTGCTTTATGTCATCTGCATTTTTTTTTTTTTTGGTAATTTTAGAATTTTGCATATTAATATTTCTTTAATTTTATAAGAATCTCTATTTTCAGAATTTTTATGTTATTAATATTTTAAATATTTTTTGCTTTTATGTTATTTGAAATTTTGAAATATTTCATTTTCAAATTTTACTTTTATTTTTAGAATTTTTTTCAGACTTTCCAAAGATTCCACAATCCTACACTAATTTTGTTTCTAGATCTCTAGAGCATATCTATAGATTCTAAAAATTTAAAGGTTCCTTGATTCTAAAGATTCTATTGCTTCTAATAATTATAATGATTCTAAAGATTCTAAAGATCCTAAATATTTTAATGATTAGAATAGTTCTAAAGATTCTAAATATTATAAAAATTCAAGATTTTCAAGAATTGAAAGTTTCGAAATATTTGAAAACCTTAATAGATTCAAAAAGTTTCTAAAAGTCTTTAAATTTTCTTAATATTCTAAATATTTATAGTCTAAAAATTTAATGATTCAAAAGATTCCAAATATTCTAAAGATTCTATTGGGTCTAACGATTCTAAAATAAATACTCTAAAGGCTTTAAAAAGTTTATTTTGTTGATATCAACAAAGTAAACGTTTTTGTTTAATTTTACAAGATTTTCTTTTCATAGTTTCTCAAATACTTTAGAATTTACTCCGAATTTAGTTAAGAGTTTTAGAAATTTCCAGAAATTTACTTTTCTGATTTTTAGAACATTCTTCTATTTTTCTTTTATCACCATTTTTTCAATTTTTCTAGTTTCACGATTTTTTCAGTAATTTGTAAAGAACTTTATACATTTTTTGCTTTAAATCATCTAAACTTTTCAACAATGCAAAATTTCGCAACGATTTTTCTTTAATTTAATGAGCATTCATCACAAGTTTTTTACTATATTTTTTTTAATTTCCAGAACCGTTTTTAAGTGTTCTAAAATGTTTGTGTTATTTTCCTTTAATTTCTCGAGAATTTTATTTATTTTTTGCTTTATTTCATCTGCATTTTTTTTGGGTAATTTTAGAATTTTGCATATTAATATTTCTTTAATTGCATAAGAATCTCTATTTTCAGAATTTTTATGTTATTAATATTTGAAATATTTTTTGCTTTTATGTTATTTGAAATTTTGAAATATTTCTTTTCTAAATTTTACTTTTATTTTTAGAACTTTTTTCAGACTTTCCAAAGATGCTACAATTCTACACTAATTTTGCTTCTAGATCTCTAGAGCATATCTATAGATTCTAAAAATTTAAAGATTCCTTGATTCTAAAGATTCTATTGCTTCGAATAATTATAATGATTCTAAAGATTCTAAAGATCCTAAATATTTTAAAGATTAGAATGGTTCTAAAGATTCTAAATATTAGCTAAAAGTTGTAAGGATTTTCAAGAATTAAAAGTTTCGAAATATTTGAAAACTTTAATAGATTCAAAAAGTTTCTAAAAGTCTTTAAAGTTTCTTAATATTCTAAATATTTATAGTCTAAAAATTTAATGATTCAAAAGATTCCAAATATTCTAAAGATTCTATTGGGTCCAACAATTCTAAAATAAATACTCCAAAGGCTTTAAAGATTCTATAGACTAATGGTTCTAACGATTTTAATGTTTCTAAAGATTCTATAGATTCTCAAGAATTAAAAATTTCAAAATATTTCAGAATTTCGATAGATTAGAATGGTTCTAAAGATTCTAAATATTATAAAAATTCTGTAGCTAAAAGTTCTAGGGATTTTCAAGAATTAAAAGTTTCGAAATATTTGAAAACTTTAATACATTCAAAAAGTTTCTAAAAGTCTTTGAAGTTTCTTAATATTCTAAATATTTATAGTCTAAAAATTTAATGATTCAAAAGATTCCAGATTCCAAATATTATAAAGATTCTATTGGGTCTAACGATTCTAAAATAAATATTCTAAAGGCTTTAAATATTCTATAGACTAATGGTTCTAACGATTTTAATGTTTCTAAAGATTCTATAGATTCTCAAGAATTAAAAATTTCAAAATATTTCAGAATTTCGATAGATTAGAATGGTTCTAAAGATTCTAAATAATATAAAAATTCTGTAGCTAAAAGTTCTAAGGATTTTCAAGAATTAAAAGTTTCGAAATATTTAAAAACTTTAATAGATTCAAAAATTCTTTAAAGTTTCTTAATATTCTAAATATTTATAGTCTAAAAATTTAATGATTCAAAAGATTCCAAAGATTCTAAAGATTCTATTGGGTCTAACGATTCTAAAATAAATACTCTAAAGGCTTTAAAGATTCTATAGAGTAATGGTTCAAACGATTTTAATGTTTCTAAAGATTCTATAGATTCTCAAGAATTAAAAATTTCTAAATATTTCAGAATTTCGATAGATTCGAAACGTTTCTAAATATCCTAATGAGTCTAATAATAATCTAAATATCCATAGTCTAAAAATTCTCACTATTGCTAAACAAACAAAAATAAACTCTAAAAGTATTAAATCAAATTATTTATATCTGTAGATTCTAAAAATCTAATGATTCAAAAGATTCCAAAGATCCTAAAGAACTAATCTTTAGCATCTTTGGAATCTTTTGAATCATTAGATTTTTAGACTTTTTTTTAGATTTTAACGATTCTAAAGTTTCCAAAGATTCCAGAGATTCTAATGATTCTAATGGTTTTAACGATTATAAAGTGCCTAAAGAACCTAAATATTCTAAAAGGTTTAAATCTTCTAAGTGTTATAAAAATTGTAAAACAAAAGATTAAATAGCTTTTCAAGAATTATACATTGCGAAATATTTTAAAAATTCAATAAATTCAAAAAGCTTTTTAGGATTTTAAAGGTTCTTAATATTCCGAATATTTATGGTCTAAAAATTCTGACTATTCGAAAAGTGTCAAAAAATTCTGTAAATGTTAAAAAAGAATGAAACTCTAAAAGTTTAATTAATATTCCAAATATTTATGGTCTAAAAATTCTGACTATTCGAAAAGTGTCAAAAATTCTGTAAACGTTAAAAAAGAATGAAACTCTAAAAGGTAAAATTTAAAAAATAGTAAATCTATAGATTCTAAAAGTGTAAAGATTTTATTGGGTTTAAAGATTCTAAAGAAAAAAACACTAAAGATTTTAAAGATTCCAAAGATTCTAAAGTTTCTAATCGTTCTAACGATTGTAAACTTTCTGAAGATTCTAAAGATTCTAAAAATTCTAAAGATTCTAAAGCTAAAGATTTTATGTACTTTCAAGAATTAAAAATTTCTAAATACTTGAAAACTTAAATAGATTCACAAAGTTTCTAAAGATTATAAAGATTAAATCGAAATACATATTTATAAATAGATTTTAAAATTTAAAAAAGATATAATATAATAATATAAAAAAATGTCATAATTCTACAAATATAATTTTTAAGATTCTAAAAACTTTAGAGATTGTAAAGACAAACAATAATTTTTAACATTTTAAAGAAATACACGATTCTAAAGATAAAGATACTGAAGTACCCTGAGATTATCTAGATTCAATTGATTCTAAAGATTTTAAAGATTGCAAATATCTTAGAGAATCTAAAGATTCTCAAGATTCTGAAAGTTCTAAAAATTCTAAAGATTCTAAAGATTTTAATAACTAAAATGCGCATAGGGACAATTCAGTAAAGAAACAAGTTTCGTATCATTTTTTAATAATTTTTTACGATTTCTTTTATTAACTTGTAAGAATTTTTCTTTTAAATTGCAAGAATTAGGTTAAATTGTTCTAATTTGTTTTATCAATTTTTCTGTAATATAAGAAATAAAGAATTTCCCAATCGTTTGAAAATTTTTTTAGCTTTACATTTGTGTAATTTTCTAAACTTTCCAGAATGTCTACTAAATATTTCCAATTCCTAGAATTGGGATTTATAGAATTTTCTAGAAAATTTTCTTTCAATTATAACAGAAGTTATCACTATTTTTAAAATTATCTTATCAATTTTTTTAACATTTTTATCAGAGATTTTAATTTTTTTCTTATTTTGGTATCTTTTTTTTTGCATTTATCTACCGATTTTGTAAGAATGTTTTCTTATTTTGTAAGAAATTTTCTCTCATTTTTCTAGAATTCCAAAAAAAATTGACACATCATTCTCGTCAGTGTTGCTTTTATTCTAGTCCAATTTGCAATTTTTACATCTTACTCCTCATATCTGAAGCCCACTGCTTTGTTTTTTTCCGTGTATAATTATTTTAAAGGTTTTGATTTCAGTGGATTGTTTTTATTTGTAGAATAAGAGTATTTCTTTTAAATTTCTAGATTTCGTACAATTTTCTTTTTTGACAACAATCTAATTTTTCTATTGAATTCTACATAATTTTTTAAGGAATATCTCTTCTAAATTGAAAAGAGATTTTTCGTTTTCCTTTTGAATTCATAAAATATTGTGGATTTTTTTCTTTAAAGTTTTTTTAGAGGTTCAAAAATTTTCCATGATTGTTTTGAGGGTTTTTAGAATTTTTAAGCAATTTTTCTTTCGTTGCTAAATAATTTATTACCATTTTCTGAATTATCTTATGGGAATTTTGTAAAGATTTCTAAAATACAATATATTTCTAAAAATGTTTATTAGTAATACTTTAATTCTAGAAATTAAATTGAATTATCATTTTCTGAATATTTCCAAAGATCTCTTTTAAATTGTAAGATATTTCTTTCAGTAATATGCATCAAACAAATTTTTCTTCTGGACTTTTTCGAAAACTATTTTTTTATTTTACGAAAAATTATTACCATTTCCAAATTATTCTATCAAAATTTTTGGGAATTTCATTTTTAAGGATTCTTGAACTTTTTTCCATAGCTTTTTGATATTTATTTTCCATACAATTCGAACGTTTCTATTGAATTCTAAATGAATTTTTAAATTCTCAGAGCTTTATTAGTGTTTCTCTTTCTGGTTTGTAAAATGTATCAGATTAGAAGTGTTTTTCGAAATTTCTAGAATTGTAGCACAATGCTAATTATTGGGCAGATTCTAACCCTCATCAGATGGTTGATGTTAAGGCACAAGGTCGATTTGATTTTAGTGTTTTGTCTGCTCTTCTGGGAAACCGGATGTTGTGTTATACAGACATTTTACAATAAAATATTGTCGAGACAATTTGCCCTTAGTTCAAGTGGAACATTTGTATTTTCAACAAGACGGTGCGCCTCCCCATAATTGCAGAGAAGTGGCCAATTTAAATATTAATTTTGGCGCAAAATGGTTAGGCACAAATGGACCGGTAAAATGGCCAAATTTCTGTTTTCGGCATTAAGTTTGTCTGGAAAACAGCGCCATAGATTTTTTCTATCTCTAGTAATAGTAACATTCAATTTGAACCACCCTGTACATTAATATATAATTTAATGTAATTAATAAAGAAAACAGCCTCTGCTTTTAATTACATTAATTTCAGAAATTTACGGCAGAGAGAATTAAGACTTCGATCGATGGATCGTCCGGCATAAAAAAATACATAATTGCCCCGAGGAGAGGTATTTTATAAAATAACAACAATATTTAATATACCCGTCATTACTGTATATAAAATGTTCTTCCCTCTCACTACTCACTGCATTAAACACGTTTTTGCCGCTCTCTCTGTCTTTCGCTTTTTCAGATATTCATTTTCCAATCGTGTCACCGAGAAATGTCATGTTTAATGAAATTTAAATAAAAAATATTCAATAGTCTTAATCATTAATTTAGATTCATACACATTTTAGTCATTAATCTGGCAAAATACTATTCGCCTGACAAAATTCTCATAGCATTGTTTCCTCCTCAACATTTCACGCCATTTAATTATCCTCATCTGTAACTTCCTCTCCAACAAAACCTGTCAGTGGATAGGAAATAGGAATACACTTGTTTTGTTTCATATATTTACTATCAGTTTCCTGACACGTGTTTCGGCGATTACTCGCCATTCTCGGATTAATTTTTATACTTTGGAATGGCGAGTAATCGCCGAAACACGTGTCAGGAAACTGATAGTAAATATATGAAACAGAACAAGTTCATTATTCCTAATTCCTATCCAGTGAGTTATATGTTTTATCAAGAGTGTAGCAAAGCAAGTATCAATCAGAATCTGTCAGGTTAAAGTTAAACAAACCTAGTCTTATCCGCGCCGACAAGGGATACCACAAGGATCTCCACTTCTACCACTTTTAAATAACATCATCTATCATTAACTATAGGATCACAAATGACCAATCAATTCTCTAAATATATTGATATCTTAATTATACCGTTCCTGGCAAAACTCCCAAAAATTATTTTCTCTTATCTAAAAATTATACATTTATAATTCAAATATTCACACGCATAATGTACAGTTATGTAAAAATCATTATAAATAACACATTCAGAATGAAATATTTATATGTTTGAATATTTTGAAAACGAGTTATTCAAATTAAGAACAGGAATAGCAAATAGTTTTTGGCATTTTTTTTTAGAAATAACGATGTAATCGTTACAATTTGTTGAAAATACAAAAATTAAAAATTTATATTTCTTAGATAACAGAAATATTGCAAAAATAATTTATGTAATAAGGAACAATTTTTATCTGCAAAATTATTTATGAAGGAATTTTTTTTCCGCGCGAGACTAATTATAAATAACAAATTCAACATAAAACATTCATGCGCAAAATGTAGAATTTAAGTGTTTTAGAAACAGGATCAAAATTGCAAATATTTCCAAGTAGGTTTTAAAATTAGCGATAACATGTTAATTATATGTTAATTAAGAAGTAGATAAATTAACAATTTATATATTTAAAAAATATACAAAATTATATATAAAAAGAAAATAATTTCTTTCAATAAATGTATAGTTTTTTTGATCACACAATTCAGAAATTCCTTTTTTAAATCTACAGTGTAATTTTATTCTTTTAATGATTAGCCATAAGCTGTTTTCATAAACGATTCAAATTAAAATCTTGATTCTAATTATAATTAAACTTGTTGCACATCCCCGAGGGTTTTTGTGAATGGCTAGAGTGGGAGAGTCATACAAGGAGTGAACGACGCCACTTTTTGTCATGTTAATATTTATAAATGTATATACTTATCTGAAGCTGAAATAAAGCGAGGGAGTTTTAATTTAAACCCACAAACTAATCAAATCCGTTTAAACTATTAAATGTAAATTTACGTTTTCTAAAATTTAAGTTTAAGGCGTCGCCATGTTGTTTTTAGCTGGGGTATAGTAAAAATTTTGTTATAAACTTAAAAATCTATATCTTTTAATTTGATTTAGAGATTTTGAAACTAATTAGTTACCTAGTAAATTATTTTAATCCGTTTTAAACCATAAAGTGTAAATTTCCGTTGTCTAAAATTTAAGTTTAAAGCATCGACATGTTGTTTTAAGCTGAGGTATAGTAAATATTTTGTTATAATCTTAATAATGCATATATTCTAATTTGTTCTAGCGATTTTTAAACAAATTTCTTACCTAGTAAATTTTTAATAACGTTATAAACTATGAAAAGTAAATTTCTGATTTTTAAAATTTAAGTTTAAAGCATCGCTATGTTGTTTTTAGCTGAGGAATAGTAAATATTTTGTTATAATCTTAAAAACAAATATCTTTTAATTTAATGTAGTGATTTTTAAACAAATTTGTTACCTAGTAAATATGTAATATCGCTTTAAACCATAAAATGTAAATATTAGTTTTCTAAAATTAGGATTTAAAGTGTCGCCATGTTGTTTTTAGCAATGGTATAGTAAATATTTTCTCATAATCTTGAAAACACATGTCTTCCAATTTGATTTAGTGATTTTTTTAATTTGAAACAAATTCGTTACGTAGTAAATTTTTAATAACGTTTTAAACTATAAAATATAAATTACCTTCGTCTAAAATTTAGTTTAAAGCGTTGCCATGTTGTTTTTAGCTGAGATATAGTAAATATTTTGTTATAATCTTAAAAATTTATATCTTTAAATTTGTTTTAGTGATTTTGAAATAAATTCGTCGGCTAGTAAATGTTTAATAACGTTTTAAACTATGAAATGTAATTTTCAGTTTTCTAAAATTTAAGTTTAATGTGTTGCCATGTTATTTTTAGCTGAGATATAGTAAATATTTCGATATAGTCGTAAAATAGCATGTCTTCCACTTTGATATAGTAATTTTTATACAAGTTTCTTACCAAGTAAATTTTTAAAAACGTTTTACACTATAAAATGTAAATTTCAGTTTTCCAAAATTTAAGTTTAAAGTGTCGCCATGTTGTTTTTTAGCCGAGATATAGTAAATATTGTATTATAATCTTAAAAATACATATTTTACAATTAGATTTATTGCTTTTGAATTAAATTAATTTCCTAGTAAATTTTTAATAACGTTTTAAACTACAAAATGTAAATTTCCGTTGATTATAATTTAAGTTTAAAGCGTCACCATGTTGTTTTTAGTTGAGGTATAGTAAATATTTTGTTATAATCTTAAAAATACATGTGTTACAATTAGATTTAGTGATTTTGAAAAAAATCGTTGCCTAGTAAATTTTTAATAGCGTATGAAACCATAAAATGTAAATATCCGTTTTATGAAATTTAAATTTAAAATGTTGCCATGTTGTTTTTAGCTAAGGTATGGTAAATATTTTCTAATAATCTTAGAAATACATCTCTTTCAATTTGATTTCGTGATTTTTAAACAAATTTGTTACCTAGTAAATTTTTAATAACTATGAAATGTAATTTTCGGTGTTCTAAAATTTAAGTTTAAGGCGTCGCCATGTTGTTTTTATCTGAGGTATTGTAAATATTTTTTATAACCTTAAAAATACATGTCTTCCAATTTGATTTAGTGATTTTGAAACAAATTTATTACCTAGTAAATTTTTAATAAAGTTTTAAACTATTAGATGTAATTTTCAGTTGTCTAAATTTTAAGTTTAAAGCGTCGCCATGTTGTTTTTAGCTAAGGTATAGTATATATTTTGTTATAGTATTAAAAATGCATATCTTCCAATTTGTATTAGTGTTTTTGAAACAAATTCCGTGCCTAGTAAATTCTTAAGAACTTTTTAAACTATGAGATGTAATTTTCAGTTTTCTAATATTTATGTTTTAAGTGTCGCCATGTTGTTTTTAGCTAAGGTATAGTAAATATTTTGTTATAATCTTAAAAATGTACATCTTCAAATTTGTTTTAGTGATTTTAAAATAAATTCGTCTGCTAGTATATTTCTAATAACGTTTTAAACTATGAAATGTAATTTTCAGTTTTCTAAAATTTAAGTTTAATGTGTTACCATGTTATTTTTAGCTGAGATATAGTAAATATTTCAATATAGTCGTAAAATAGCATGTCTTCCAATTTGATTTAGTGATTTTGAAACCAATTTGTTGCCTAGTAAATTTTTGAAAACGTTTTATACTCTAAAGTGTACATTTCTGTTTTTTAAAAATTTAAATTTAAAGTGCTGCTATGTTATTTTCAGCTAAGGAATAAGAAGTATTTTTTTATAATTATGAGAATGCATATCTTACAATTTGATTTAGTAATTTTGAAACAAATTCGTTTCATAGTAAATAATTAAAAGCTTTTAAAACATTAAAATATAAATTTCTGTTGTCTAAAATTTAGGTTTAGAACGTTGCCATGTTGTTTCTAGCTGAGGTATAGTAAATATTTTGTTATAATCTTAAAAATACGTGTCTTTCAACTTGATTTAGTGATTTTCAAACAAATTCGTTATGTAGTAAATTTTTAATAACGTTTTAAACTATACAATGTAAATTTCAGTTTTCCAAAATTTAAGTTTATAGTGTCGCTATGTTGTTTTTAGCTAAGGTATAGTAAATATTTTGTTATAATCTTAAAATTGTATGTCTTTTAATTTGATATAGTGATTTTGAAATAAATTTATAACCTAGTAAATTTTTAATAACGTTTCAAACCATTAAATGAAATTTTTGTTTTGTTACATTTAGATTTAAATCAAAGCCATGTTTTTTTTTTAGTTGAGGTATGGTAGATATTTCTTTATAATTTTAAAAATGCATATCTTACAATTTGATTTAATGATTTTGAAACAAATTAGTTACCTAGTACATTTTTAATAACGTTTTGAACTATAAAATGTAAATTTTTGTTGTGTAAAATTTAGGTTTAAAGCGCCGCCGTGTTTTGTTTAGTTGAGGTATGATAGATATTTCTTTATAATTTTAAAAATGTATATCTTACAATTTGATTTAATGATTTTTAAATAAATTTGTTGCCTCGTAAAATTTTTAATAACGTTTTAAACTATGAAATGTAAATTTCAGTTTTCTAAAATTTATGTTTTAAGTGTCGCCATGTTGTTTTTAGCTGAGGTATAGTAAATATTTTGTTATAATCTTAAAAATGCATATCTTCTAATTCGATTTAGTGATTTTGAAATAAATTCCGGACTTAGTAAATTTTTAACAACGTTATAAATCATTAAATGTAAATTTTCGTTGTCTGAAATTAATTTTTAAAGTATCGCCATGTTGTTTTTAGCTGAGGTATAGTGAATATTTTGTTATAATTTTAAAATTGTATGTCTTTTAATTTGATTTTGGTGATTTTGAAACAAATTTGTTACCTAGTATGTTTTTTAAAACGTTTTAAACCATAAAATGTAAATTTCCGTTGTCTAAAATTTAAGTTTAAAGCGTCGCCATCATGTTTTTACTTAAGTTATAGTAAATATTTTGTTATAGTCTTAAAATTGCATGTGTTCCAATTTGATTTAGTGATTTTGAAACAAAACCTAGTAAATTCTTCATAACGTTTTAAACCAAAAAAAGTAAATTTCTGTTGTCTAAAATTTAAGTTTAAAGCGTCGCCATGTTGTTTTTAGCTGAGATACAGTAAATATTTTGTTTTAATCTTAAAAATGTATATATTCCAATTTGATTTAGTAATGTTGAAATAAATTCGTTGCCTAGTAAATTTTTAATAACGTTTTAAACTATGAAATGTAAATTTCAGTTTTCTAAAATTTCTAAATCTACAGTAAACAGTTTTGATTTTGGAAGACTTCAACTTACCCTATATGTACTTATTTGAATCAAACCATCGAGGCCTAAGTTATCACATTAAATGCTCCAATAATTTTATCCAATTTAATAAATTGTGGTAGCATAATGCTGTTTAAAATTCTCGACGCTATTATTTCAAACCCAGATTAAAATGCAATGTTAGCCAGGATATTGATTTACCATGCATCATCTGGTTTAGTGTTTCGTTAAGAACATTCTAAAAAGTAAAGACATTTTTCTAAAATGTTTAAAGTGGGATTTTTCTTCTAAAGTTTGAGAATTTTCCAGAAGTTTAAATTCCTAGATATATCTTTGAAGGTCTCGTTCATCAATTTTTCTTACCAATTGTTAAAATTTTCTTAGCGGGTTGTGAAAATTTCAATCATTTTATTTAAAGAAAAAATCTAGAAATTTTCTTGAAAATTCCTAAACATTTCTTCGAGACTTCTTCCAAGTTTATAAGATTTTTCAGAAACCCTCTCTTAAAATGCTATTTCTTTTTTTAATAATTCTTCTCCTAAATTGTAGAAAATGGTGTTTTTCTCACAAGTTTTAAAATTTTCTAAATTCCTAGATATATTATCGAAGGTTCTAGTCTGTACCAAAAATTTTTCTTTCCAGTTAGGAGAATTTTATTAACTGGTTATAAAATTTTCTATTCTAAAGTTGAAGAGTTCTGGAATTTTTCACAAACTTTTCTTACCGATTCCTTAAACAATTTTGGAGCAGTCACTTAAATTCCAGATTTATTTTTAAAATTTCGAGGGTTTTAGAACTTTCTTAAAGTGTATCTATCATCATTCAAGAATTTCTTCAGATTTCTAAAATTTGCATTTTTTATACAGATCGTTAAAAATTTTTAGAAATTTTTTTAGCACCATTTGAGTTTCTCACCACTCTTTACTTTATTTTTACGAAATTTCTTTAATAATGTCTTCTTCCAGGTTTCTATTTTTTTTTAAATAAATTATATTTCCAAATTCCTGTTCGAAAACGTAGAGAATTTTCTACGATAGTTTTAGAATATTTCAGAAATTTTTCAAATTCCTAAATTTACATTCAAAAGTTGTAGTCTATTGTTTTTGTTCCCAATTTTTAAAATTTTCTTCGACGTTTATAAAATTTTTCAGCATATCCTTTTCTAAAAGTTAAGATTTTTTCGAGTATTTTAAAAATATTAAGAATTAATATCTTTCTAGGAAAAAAAACGAGGATTCTACAATTTATTGCCATACTTTTTTTAATAAAAATAACTCAAAGTCTCATATTACTCTATTTTTCTATAATGGTTTCTTACTTTTTCTCTCATAGTTTTTGATATTTTTTTAATAATTTCTCTTTCTAACATTTCTAGAATTTACTTACGATTAGTCCTTTTATCTTTAAAGTCTTATTTTTTGGATTTCATTAATTATCTTTTAAAAAAAAATTCTTCTGCCAAGAGATCTATAAGCTCCTTCGGCATCATGGAAAATTAAGGGCTAGAGTGGAAGAACACTTTGTTATTGTGAACTCCGCCCGTGTCTCTTTCGCCCAAAATTTGAAGTACGTTTTTTTTTCAATTGATTTGTTGTATACATATTTTTTTAAGAAAGAAGTCCAAAGATGTATAAATAAATAAATAATTGTTCAATATTTTTTAGTTTTCTACAATTATTTAGAAAATTTTATTACAAATTCTTAGAATTCTCCAACAACGTCTGTTTTCAAATGTAAAGAATGAACATTTTCTCCTAAAGTTTTTCAGAAAATTAACTTCTAGATTCTAGATCTATTTTCGAATGTTTTAGTATATTTCAGTAGTTTTTCTTTACAATGGTGAGAATATTTTTCGTGAGTTCTGAAATTTTCAAGCATATTCTTTTTGTTGAATGTCTTAAAAATTTTCAAGAAATTAGTTTCCGATACCTAAGCCAATTTTCGAAGTGGATCAAATATTCCAGCAATTTATTTACCATACTTCTATAATTTTCCAGTATTTATAAGCTTTTTAAAATATTTTACACACACACACACACAAATGAGACATGGGGGAAGGACTACGTGGTCGATAGCCAAAAACACTACTACTATTAAAAATATTTCAAGGATTCTAAAATTTTATTATGGTTAATCTTTCAGCTTTCGAAAGTTTTAGCTTTAGCTTATCATAATATTTTTCATGAAGCAATGATTTCTAAAAGTATTTTCAAAAAAATTTTTTTTTCTAGATAAATTTCAGAAATTTTGTTAACAGCTTCTTATACAACGTAGACATTTAAGGCGAAGTACACGACTTCTTCCACTCGATTACACTTGGCTGCTGTTGGTAATACTCATCGGGCAATGAGGTAATATTTTAGCCATTTCTAGGATTCTAACGGGTGTCCAACAATTATTGCAGTCCCGGGTGGCGTTGGAATAAAAAACGTAGGTCGATTCTTACATGTTGCAAATAAATAAACTGACATTTTTAATGCACATTTAAGTTATGTTTGACAATTAAAATGTCGGTTCATTTATTTGGCACATGAAAGAATTGACCTACGTTTTTGATTCCAATATTGCAATAATTGTTGGACACCCGTTAGAATCAACCAATAAATTCTTTTGCGAAATATAGACAGCAGTTTCTTCCAAAGTTTTAGTATTTTCTATAAATTTATTCTTTAAGTGTTTAGATCTATTTAAGAATATTCTAGACTATTCCATCATTTATTTTTTTAATTACGAGAATTTTTCATGGGTTTTTTAGCCTTTTTTACAGCATGACTTTTAGAGTGTTCTTCTAGAAACTCTTAAATTTTGTAAGAAATTAATTATGGTAATTATGGTACGATTTTCTGAAGGAAACTTCGGATTAAGTCGATAATCTCCCGAGTAATCAACTTTAAGATTAATTTTAATTGTATATTTGATAATTATAGTAAATTTAAAAGCGTGTAAAAAAAAACTGAAAGTACGAATATGATTAAATGATTTTGAAGGACGTTTAATAAATGGTATTTACAAAATGTTGTAAGATTTTTAAATATTTAGATTTTTATTTATTAAAAAATCAAGTGTAGGATTATAATTTAATATAATCAGTAATTAAATATAATTTTTCCTAAAAAGATTTACATTAAAATTCTACTCGCAATAAAGTGCAATTAAAATGCTTAAGATGCACAAATTCAACTATTTAAAACTTTAGATTGTCAGATCAAAGAAAACATTCATAGTCTTAACAAATATAATCACAGATATTATATTTGTGGTATGAATATTTTGAAGGAATTCAAAAAATTGTTCTTTTACGTAAACACGAAAAAATCAATTGCGCTGGCAATAATATTAGAAAGTTACATTAACAAATTTAAGATTTGGATTATCACAGAGAATTATTGGCAATAGAACGCAGTTCATTAGCGTGATAAAGTAACAAGTAACACACTGGTTCTCTAGAGTAATATACTAGTATATTACTGTCGTAAATTCCATCGAAAAACTGAAAAGGAATTTAAAAGAGTAGACTATTAAAGTAAGAAAATACCACACCAACTGATCTCCCAAAAAATCCCGGTTATAAAGCTCGTAGTGAACTGAAATGCAGAAATGGATTTGCACTACTAGAGTTTCACATACATACTTGATTTTTGTAAATTGTATAATTTATCAAGTAGTAAAAGCTAAAAACATAGACCACAATCACTGCAATTACAAATTCCTTGAATAACAATCCTTTCAAGAGTTTTCATCGATTTGTCTGAAGCCGTCGATTGCATAGATCATTATATGCAATCGACGGCTTCAGACAAATCGATGAAAACTCTTGAAAGGATTGTTATTCAAGAAATTTGTAATTACAGTAGTTGTGGTCTATGTTTTTAGCTTAATCTACAATACACTATAACTATAGTTTTGAAGAATTTCCTTCTGGGGGCTGATTTCTTACTTGAAGATGATTTTCTCCTCTTGAGGATACGTTAAAAGGATTTACGATCGCGATGGAAATACCGTTAATAAATTGAGTTGCACATATTTTTAGCTGATTAATTGGCTTATAAAGATGTTCTGAGTAGGTGGGATAAGAGGTCCATTACAGAAGTACTTTCTTCAGTTTGTACAATATATGAGACACTGTTTGAGTAAATATTTTGCTACGAGTGTGGTCCCACAGGGATCTAATTTGGGCCCACTATTATTTATAATTTTTATTAACGATATTGTTGACAATGTCCTGAGCATAGTTTTGTTGTTTGCCAGCGATATGAAAATATTTAAAATTGTGGATAAGCAGCTAGACTGCCTGGCTTTGCAATGGAACATTTAAAAAATTCACTAATGGTGCAAAACTAATAGACTTTAAATAAAATAAAATAAACTTTGTTTATATCACACACTTTATTATTTCAGTGACTATAGTTTCGACACAATTCAGCTGGTCATTATCAAACTAATTAGTTTGATTAGTTAATAATTAGTTTGATAATGACCAGGTGAATTGTGTCGAAACTATAGTCACTGAAATAATAAAGTGTGTGATATAAACAAAGTTTATTTTATTTTATTTAAAGTTATAAAATATGTATCACAAAGTGAAAGCCTCTACAATCAAATATTTAAAACTAATAGACTCTCCTTAAATTTAGCTAAATGTAAATGAATTTAATTTCCTAAAACTTTTAGAAGTAAAATAGTAGTAAAAAAAACGTCTTAAAAAGTTTATTAAAAAAGGAAGAAATTAACACCTTTAAATCATTTTCAAATTGTAATGAACCAAGTTTTACTTAAAAAGAAAGAAATTTTAAAAAAAAAAAACGTAATAAAAGTATATAGAATAATTTGCTAGAGGCACTTAATAAAGAAATAATTCAAATGGTTCTTGATAATGTAGGTACAAATAAAAACGAAATAAAAAACTAAGAAAAAAGTGAAGTCATAATTTAAAAAAACCAGTATAAGGTAAAATTTGAAATAAGTAATTGTGGAGGCTTTCATTTCGTGTTACATTTTGATAATTCAGAGTTAATTGTTTTATTTATTTTAAAAATTTAAATATTTTTCTACTAGAGTTAATCACAAACAATAAAATTTATGAAAAATTAAACTTTATCTAACAGTAAAATTGGTTTCGAGTATATTTCAAAATTTGTTCCTATGTTCCTATTTATTTGCTTTATAATTTAATAAATTTAATTGATTGTACAGTAGTGTTTTTTTTTTGTTATACAAAAATAACTTTTTTTTTCTAAATCAGTAAAGGTTAAAAGTTTTAATGAATAAATAAATTTTGTTAAAAAAGACTTACCGGCGAATACTGCGATGAGTTGTGGGAGTTTACCTCCTAGGAGCTTGAACCTGTTCATCTCCTTCATGATTGAATCCTGCGATCAGCTGTGCGGCTCGCCTCGTGTCAGACTGTAGGAAGAGATAACAGTGAGTAAAACATCGCGCTGACAGAGACCGGTGCTCGTTCACACACACATTCAGCAACACGCACGCACGCTACCGCTGCTAATCCTGCTGGTGCGACACCGCTTCCACGCCAATTACGAAAACAAGCAGACGCAGACGCCGGTGCCATGGACCGGACTGCACCCAAACTGGCCGAGTTAGCGACGTCTACTGGCGCTGCAAGAGTGTGCGGCGTGTGTCTGGCATGCCGCCTAAACGTGCACTACGTCCGCCCCATAACCTCACCGGCACGGCTCCGCTGTGAGCATGTGTGTGCGTTGCTGCTGCTGCTACTGCCGCCGCTGCAGGGAATATCCGTGACCTAGCGTATACCGCAGGAGTGTAAGGTCGATATTTTGGTTTGGGACGGCTTATCCAGCCGCCACGGGAATTCTGCTCGATCTGCACTTCAGAATCCGATTTCTACCATTCATGCTTTTTTTGCAGACACTTATGTGAGGAAGATTACTCGAGCACACTCTCAACGAGCAAAAAAATAAATCTCGTATTTAATCTAGGATTAGATATTTTAACAGTTATCTCCTGAACAATTGCGACCTTTGCATTATGGTAATTCAAGTTTAAACATATATAATATATTTGGTCTATCTACAAAAAAAAATCATATTTACGTCTCAATTTTAGTTTACTTAATAATAATATCTCCACCAAGATCTTCAAGATCTTAATGTCAAAATTTATTTTAGACTACAGTTTTACTTATATTTTCAAGCTTATTTTTAGAAGAAAACAACACACACTGCAAAACTTTGTTTGAAAGACTCTTTTTTAATCAATCATTTCTTCTACTCTCCTTTAACTACCTAACAAGGTCGACCTCAAGGATCACCTATATCTCAACTACTCGAAAACATTTTCTCATTTTTCTCATTATTAATTTTATCATGTGTGTCTTTGACATACATTTAAACCTTTTAATTTAAATCCCTTCAAACATCTTCTACAATTTGCTGATGATACTAAACTGCGCCACGCTAATGAGATCCAAAAAGATCGAAACCGATCCGTGGCTCTTGTTGACAAGTAAGTCTGCTGTTGGATCTTCGCAGGTGCTGAAGAAATGATTAGATATACCCCAATTTTCCATAATGCTGCTGGTCTAAGCGCACTTCCTAATTACTTTCACTATATAGTAAATATATATAGGGGAAGTATTGTTTTCGTGCATGAAAATGTCTGTGGGTGCTGTATCTCAAAAACGAATATTCCGATTGAGATGAAACTTTAAACTTAAGGTTTTATCGTTAAAAACTGGAACTGAAAAGCTTTTGGTAAACATTCATAAACCGGAAGTGGATGTTTACTCGAGGCGTTTTTTTTTTGGTTTTTCTCAATATTTTTCCAAATTTGAAGAATATTACATAACTTTTCAAACAAAGTTTAAAGGGAATGAGAAACTGATATTTTATTAAGACATATTTTTCGTAAAATTCTTAACTTGTGAGAAAAAAATGTAACATTAGAATTTTTCAGAAACATTTTTCCTTAACGATTCTTGAAATTTCAGTAATTTCTCCTCCACACTTTCAGTTTTTATTGCAACTTCCTTTCCAAAGAATTTTCATCGAGAATTCTACAAATTTTTACAAAGCAAAGATTTTATTCAAGAGTTTCAAAATTTTTCAGAAAGTCATTATTTACATTATTTTTTCTATAATTTTCTCAGATGATCCATAGATTTCATTTTAGATTTATAAAACTTTTTTGAGAAGTCTACAGTAATTTCGTTTTCTTATCCAATAAATAAATAAATAGATATTTCCAGATTTTTAGCAAATATTTTATTCGAAAGTTCTAGATTTTTCAGAAAGTACTTTCAAGATTTTGTTTAGAGGATTCTGAAAGTTTACAGTAATTACTTCTTCATATTTCCAGAATTTTTAGCAAAGGTCTTATTCGGGAGTTTCTTTAGAAAGTTCGCTTTAATATTTATAGAATTTTCTTTGAGGCTGTTTCCAGTTATTTCTCTTCCAGATTTTAATATTGTCGTATAAATTGCAATGATTTTTTCCAGAACTTTAGACATTTTTCGAGTGTTCAGAAATTTCCAGTAACTTTTATTCAGATTGGAGGCTATAGATTTTTCTGGAAAATCTGTTCCTAGAAATCTAGACTCTTTTCATTCATTTCTCTTGCAGATATCGAGATTTTTTCAAGCAGTCGTTTAAACTGCGGTGTTTTTAGAATTTTCAAAAAAAAATTGTTTATAAATTCAGAAAATTTCTAGTAAATTGCGAAGATTTAAATGAAAGCTTTTTTAGAAAATTTGTTTTTAAAAACTAGACTATTTTTGAGAAAAAAATTTTTAGTAATTTCTTCTCTACATTCCAAGATTTTTTCAACTTGTCTTCTAAATCGTAAAGATTTTCTTTGAGGCTCTAGAATTTTTACAATTTTCTTCTAGAAATCTAGATTATTTTCTCGAGGGTTCAGGAAATTTTTAGCAATTTATTCTCTAGTGTTCGAGATTTTTTTGAAGTCGTCTTTTAAATTGCAAAGATTTTCTTTGAATGCCTAGTATTTTCTAGAATTTTTTTCTAAAAGTTTATAGTTTAGAAAATGGCCAATAACTTCTTAACAAAAATTATTTTTTTTAACTATTCTTATAAATTGCGAAGATTTTTTTCAGGCTCTAAATGTTTTTTTATTCGTCTGCTTTTCGAAAATTCAGGTAAATTTCAGTAATTGCTTCTCTAGAATTCAACATTTTGTTTCAACTAGAGTCTATAAACTTATTTAGAAAGTTCTAAATTGTAGAATTTTTCTTAGATTTTTTTAGAAAATTTTTTCCTTGAAATCTTTTCTTATTTTAGAGAAAGTTTAAAGAATTTTCAGTAATTTCTCTTATATTTATTCAACTGGTCTTCTAAATTTCTAGGAGGCTGTAGAATTTTTAGAAAATTTTAATTTAGAAATCTAGACTTTTTTTTCAAGAAATTTCTAGATTTCTCCTTCAGATTTCAAGGTTATCTTCTTATCTTCTAAATTACAAAAAATTTCTTGGAGGCTATAGAAAATTTGTTTGTAGAAATCTAGGTTTTTCTTGAGGGTTCAGGAATTTTTCAGTAATTTTTATTTTTTGAGGCCTTAGATTTTTGATAATGTTCGTTCTAAAATCTAGATTCACTTTTTCAAGAATTCAAGAAATTTCCACTAATTCCTTCTATAGGTTTCAAGATTTTTTAATTCAACCCGCTTTCTAAATTGTGAAGATATTATTGGAAACTGTAAAATTTTAAAAAAAGATACGTTTAGAAATTTAGAAAAATTCTAACCCACCCTAAAATCAGTAAAACATATGCGAGGGTTTTAATTAAAAGTTGTAAAACGTAAATAAACATAATATTATTGCAAAATTTTAATAGATTTATTCAAACAAATCTTGAAATTTAAGAAAAAGAAAGATATTACTTTTCAAACAAAAAGTTAAAGTAAAATTAAAGTGTTATTGAAACATTTTTTTGTTCTTAATTTAATAATTTTGAATTTTTTTCTTATTGTAAAAAATATAAAATCAAACTTTAAATTTCTTAAGCAGAAATTTTCTACATATATTCTGAATATTTTTAGAAAGTTTCAAGTAGATGGCAATTGTTTTCATATATTTTTTCACACCATCAAAATTATGATTGCAATTTTTTAACGTCTCTTTAATTTGACGTGAAGTTATTTAAAAAAATCTAATATCAAACGTTTGAATTTTTTAAGCAGTAATATTCATACATATAGTCTCAATATATTTAGAAACTTTCAAGTCGATAGCAATTATTTTTATATTTTTTTCAGACTGTCAAATATATGATTGCAATTTTATTAACGTCGCTTTCTATTGACGTAAAATTTGAAAAATCTAGAACCAAACTTTTGACTTTTTAAGCATTAACATTCCTACATGTATTTTGAATGTACTTAGAAAGTTTCAAGTCGGTAGCAATTGTTTTTATACTTTTTCAGGCCGTGAAAGTTACGATTGCAATTTTTCATCGTCTCTTTCATTTGACCTAAAATTATTTAAAAATCTAAAATCAACTTTTGATTTTTCCAAGCAGCAACATTTGTACATGTATTCTGAATATATTTAGAAAATTTCAAAACGATGGCAATTGTTTTTATATTTTTTTGAGACCATCAAAATTATGATTGTAATTTTCTTAACGTCTCTTTCATTTGACGTAAAAATAATGAAAAAACTAAAAAGAAACCTTTGATTTTTTAGGCAGCAACTTTTGTACATGTATTTTGTATATATTTAGATAATTTCAAGTCGATAGCAATTGTTTATATATTTATATATTTATTATATGATCAAAATTATAATTGAAATTTTGTTAACTGCTCTTTCATTTGACGTAAAATTATTAAAAAATCTAAAATCAAACTTTTGATTCTTTTAAGCAGCAACATTCCCAAATGTATTATGAATATATTCAGAAAGTTTCAAGTCGATGGCAATTTTTCTTATATTTTTTTAACACTGTCAAATATATGATTGCAATTTTCTTAACGTCTTCTTAATTTGACGTAAAATGATTAAAAGATCTAGAAGCAAACTTTTGATTTTTTTAAGCAGCAACATTCCCACATATATTCTGAATATATTTAGAAAGTTTCACGCCGATAGCAATTGTTTTTATAATTTTTTCAGACCGCCCAAATGATAAATGAATTGAATTAAGTTGATTTTTTAATAAAAATAACTTTGAAGAGTTTTTCTTTTAATTATTTAAAAAATAATAATAAACTATAGGAGCTAATAGAAATTTATATAAGAAGTGAATATAAATAATTTAAAATTGTGCAAATAATTAAGAATAACCTCATAGTTTTCGAGAAAAATATAGGAAAGTATTATGATGGCTACATCACCATTTTAGAATAGTATTGTTTTCGTGCATGAAAATGCATGAAAATGTGTTTTTTATCGATATTTTTCTAAATATGAAAAATATTATAAAACTTTTCAAACAATAGTTAGAGAGAATGAGAAAATAAACGACTTTTATTAAAACATTTTTTTCATAAAATTCTTAACTTTTGAGAAAAAAAATTTGACATTTTCTGTCAATTGCTAATAAACTATTAAAGTTACATGAAACTTGTATTACAGATAATTGTAAAAAATTCAAAACTGAACAAATTATTAGGAATAGCTTTTTTGCGTTAACCCCATAGTTTTTGAGTAAAATAAAGGGAAAGTACTATGATGGCCACATCACCATTTGTGGAAAGTATTGTTTTCGTGAATGAGAATGTCTGTGAACTGTTTTATCATTAAAAACTGGAACTGAAAAGCTTTTGATGAACATTCATAAACCGGATGTTTACTTGTGGCGTTTTTTTTTTTTTGTTTTTTTCTCAATATTTAAAATTTAAATTTAAAACATATTACATAACTTTTCAAACAAAAGTTAAAGGGAATGAGAAACTGAACAAGTTTTATAAATTCAGGTTTTTCGTAAAGTTCTTAATTTGTGTGAAAAGTATTTAACTTTAGAATATTTCAAACATTTTTTTAGATTTTTCTTTAAAGATTCTTGAAATTTCAGTAATTTGTCCTCCATACTTTTAGTTTTTATCGTAACTTCCTTTCCAAACAATTTTCGTCGAGAATTTTTTACAGGTTTAATTTTTTTTCAAGAGTTTCAAAAAGTCATTATTTATATTTATTTATAAAAATATTTTCGTGGTTTCTATATAAGATTTTGTTAGAAAATTTTCTTCTAAATTTCTATAATTTTCTCAGATGATCCATACTTTTAGTTTTTCTTTTACATTGAGATTTCTAGAATTTTTCACAAGATTTTATTTTAGGTTTTTTTTAAAGATTCTAAAAGTGTACAGTAATTTCTTTTTCTTATCTAATAAATAAATAGATATTTCCAGAATTTTTAGATTTTATTCGAGAGTTTTATAGTTTATTAGGAAATTTTCTTCTAATTTTCTAGAATCGTTTCAGTAATTTTTTTTGCATCTTTCTAAAATTCTAAAATTTTTCACAAGTTTTCCTTGTAGATTTCTAGAACTTATTTGGAGGATTCTGGAAGTTAACAGTAATTTCTTATTCATATTTCCAGAATTTTTAGCAAAGGTCTTATTCGGGAGTTCTAGATGTTTATAAAGTTCGTTTTAATATTTTTAGAATTTTCTTTGATGTTGTTTTCAGCAATTTCTCTTCTAGATTTTAATATTGTCTTATAAATTGCAAAGATTTTCTTCAGGGCTCAAAAATTTAAAAAAGTCTTTCCAGAATTCGACACTTTTTTTCGAGAGTTCCAATAACTCAGATTCAGATTTGGAGGCTATAGATTTTTCTAGAAAATCTGTTCCTAGAAATTTCCAACAATTTCTTTTGTAGAGTTCTAGAAATTTCTCCAAGGAGTCTACTATTTCTTTTTTCTTAAATGTTATTATTTGTTGTATATTTAGGTTGTAGCATTTCATTAATGATTTTAGAATTTGCTATAAATATCTTTTCAAAAATTTTAGTATCTTCCGTTAATTATTTAGATTGATTTCCTTATTTTGTTGTTTTTTTTTTCTCAAAAAGGTCTGTAAATTCTAGTATTTTTGAGCAATTTGTTTTAGATAAAGCAATTTTTCGAGAGTTGTTTTTTAGAATGTTTTTGCAATATTTCTGGAAATTTATAAAATTTCTTGTATCGTTACATCGAAATTTTAGGAATTTCTTATCTAAATTGCGCAAAAAAAAAATCAAGATTTTTAGTAAATCAATTTGTAATTGATGTTAGAAATCATTTAGTAAAAGAATTTTTTAAAACCGTCCTTGCTATGAAAAGTTATTTTAAAAATATTGAAAAACAATTGAAAATCGAATGTCTATTTTTTCAGCATTTTTACTTCTCTTCGTTGCTGGTAATTTATTAGTGAAAGAATTTTCGTAATTTCATTATTTTTTAAAGAATTATAGCTAAAATAGTAAAAAAAAAATAATAACGAATTTTTGATTTTTATTGTATCAATTTGAATTTGTAATATTTAGGAAATTTCCAGTAAATTGCGAAGATTTAAATGAAGACTTTTTTTAGAAAATTTGTTTTTAAAAATCTAGACTCAGGAAATTTCTAGTAATTCCTTCTCCACATTTCAAGATTTTTTCAACTTGTTGTTTAAATCGCAAAGATTTTCTTTGGGGCTTTATAATTTTTAGAATTTACTTCTAGGAAATTAGAAGAAGTAAAACACTTGTTATGTTCCATTTCTTTATTTTCAGATAATTTCTTTATTGTCAGATATCTGAAAATAAAGAAGTGGAACATAACAAGAGTTTTACTTCTCCTAATTTGAAAATTTGGTTCGATCAAGAGAGTAGCAGAACAAGTATCGATTATATTACTTCTAGAGATCCAGATTATTTTCTTGAGGGTTCAAGAAATTTCTATCAATTTATTCTCCAGAGTGCAAGATTTTTTTTGAAGTCGTCTTTTAAATTGCAAAGATTTTCCTTGTTTTTTTTCTAAAAGTTTAGAGTTTAGAAAATGACCAATAACTTCTTCCCCAAATTAAATCTTTTTTTCAACTTTTCTTATAAATTGCGATTTTCTTTCAGCCTCGAAATGTTTTTTAATTCCTCTTTTTTTCGGTGACCTCTAACCCACCCTCCAATCAGTAAATCATAAGCGAGGGTTTTAATTAAAAGTAAAACGTAAATAAACTTTTTTGCAAAGTTTAATATATTTATTCAAACAAATTTTGAAATTTAAGACAACTTTTCAAACAAAAGTTAAGGAGAATGAAAAACTGAAAAAGTTACATTGAAATATTTTTTTGTAAAGTTCTTAATTTAAATTTTTTTACAATTTTTTGCTTATTGCTAATAAACTATAGGAATGAAATTTATATAACAAGTAATTGTGAAGAATTAAAAATTGAGCAAATTATTAAGAATAACCTCATGGATTTCGAGAAAAATATAGGGAAAGTATTATGGTGGCCACATCACCATTATTTAATATATTTTCATATTTTGTTATATTTTCTTAGAATGAAATGCAATGATGTAATAAATATAAACATGAAATTTTGACATCCCACTTTAGCTGGCGACGCATACAATATATATATATATATATATATATATATATATATATATATATATATATATATATATATATTTAACATCTTTATTAACGAACAGATACATATATTCTACAATTATTATAATTTACAATTAGTGAAAAAAGTGGTTACGTAACTGTCACTGTTAAATGTCTATCGACCAGACGTCTTTCTGCCAGGATTAGTCATTTATGTCGAATGTCAGTCAGTCAAGTCAGTCTGTAAATGGATGATATGATAAAATGTGTCCGAAAATTGTTGATGGGGGACTTTTGTATTTTAAAGAAATTGAGGGGTTTCTTTGCAAACAATATAGGGATAGGATTAGGTAATTAGAGGGAGTTTTGGAGAATTTCTAAGCAAGAAATTGAAGGCGTTCTTCTATTAGGATTATCAGGGTAGTACCGCAAAGGAGTTGGTTTGAGTAATAGAATTTCTATATTTTACCCAAAAGTAGTGCTATTAGTTTAGCAACTGCTTCATACATTTTGCACTTATTGCCTCTATTATATGTGAATTAAAGTTTGGATTCACTTCAATTACAAACATCTCAATATTTCATCTTCACTTTAATTTCAATTTCATGTCCAAAAATATTAATTCTTTTAATATGTTCTCCAGAACTGGATAAAAGTCAACTGGTATTTATACTCAAAACCAGGCATGCCAAATCATTTAAAAAGAAAGCTTTGGACCATCTTTCCAATCAGTACATCAGGGACCACATTCTGATAAAAAATCCTCTTCACTCAAGCCAACACGCGTACATATCAGGATGCTCAACTCTATAGTATAATTACCCATATTGAGAAGGCGTTGGTAAATAAAATTTCCGCCTTAGGAATATTTATCGACATAGAAGGAGCTTTTAAGAAAGCCTCATTTAACAGCATAGGATAAGCTCTCTCAATGCTTGGCACTCCAACTGCGCTTTCAGAGTGAATAAATCAGATGCTAAAGAAAAGGACGGTCTAAATATCAAGAAGAAACGAAGTCTTCAAAGCAAGGATGACCTGTCTAAGGTGAAGTCCTTTCCCGTGGAATATTGAGTTAGACGACTTAGTAAAGAGCAGCAATGGATGCGTTATTTTCTTTTCCTTCTCTAGATTTATACATGCAGGAGATGGTCCAGAGTAAGGTACTAAGCCTAAGAGACAAAGGCCTGTGGTATCCAAAAGCAGATCGGACTAGCCATGGGGCAATCCTTGGTGAATCAGAGAGACGCTCTTCTGGGGAAGTGCCAAGACCGTGCTACTCCGACCTACATACACGTCACAAAACTTTGAGGCTCCTAAAGATACTGTACATATATTTACGTATGGAGCAAAAAATAAGAAATGAACCCTTGCAGGAACACTCTACGATCATCGAGATGGAACATCGAGGGATACTTGTTAGTGCCTATAAAACAACTGAACTGGAGATAAAGAAGAAAACATCTGTATCTACACAGACAATAAAACCAGTCTTTTGATCTTAACAAATCCCAAGGTCTCATTAGAACTGGCAAATGAATGTGTTATGACACTGGAGTTGCCATATCCTGGGTCAAGACACACTCAAACATGAGAGCGGATGCACTAACAAAAGAGTGAGCATCAATGAAGACCGATAAGGGACCTGTGCCCCTAACCAAAAGCAATCTCTCAAATATACTGAAAAATATTATTCAAGCAGAACACAAAGCAAGGCGGAAGAACATCTCCACTTGTACTAATTCCGGAAACACCATTATTACTCCTGCTAGGGACATAAAATTCTTCTAGTTTCAATTATTATTCCCTACCAATAACAGCTACCAACCGGTTTCAATCTATTTTGGATCTCATCACCGTAGCGCAGTTGGAGAGAGGGAAACGTGCTTTATTTTGGAATATTGAACTCTCTTGGTAAATGAAGAATGGCTGTCCGCGGTTAAAATATTAATTAAAACAGATCATTTTATAAATTAAAGCTGCTGTTTTAATGTTTATACCTGCCTGCTTGTAGGCTAGGTTTCTGAAAAGTTTTGCTCGGGTTGTTATTTTATTTTTAATGAGGCAAGCATGTTTCTTGAATTTGCCCTACTTTTCATCATTTCGGCTGTAATGTTATCTGCACCTGGAGCTTTTTCTAGTTTTATTTTCTTGATCTTCTCATCATTAATTCGTTTCTCTTCTAGGTTTCTTAATTGTTCTCCAATAGTCCAATTCCAGTTTTCTAGTATTTAATTGAATTGTTTCAAACTTTCACAGCAAAATCATATCCAGATTTGTAAAATTTATTACTTACTTGATTGCATCTAAAAATTCCAGGAATTTCTAGATTGTTCTACAAGTTTTATAATATTTTTATATTTCTACTGAATTTTAGAACTAGCTTCTTACAAATTTTTATATTTTCCGAAATTGCTTATTATAAATATACAGGGTGACTGACGAAAAACCTTTGGTGCTGTATCTCGCTTATTGTTTATAAAATTTTAATAAATAAAACATTAAATTAAACCATTTTAAAAGACTTTAATAGGATCTGAACTGTTATTTTTTCTCGCACCCAGTTTTTGACAAAATACGATCAATATTTTTGTTTTAAATTGCACTGTATATATATTTTATTGATTCGTAAGGAGATTTTTTTTTTCTGAATATAAAATTGTAGACAAATTTATCCATACATCAAACTTAAGTCGAGAAATTGAGGATTAAAAAAATAAATAAAAAGTCAAGTATCCATTGTAAACAATATACAGACCCTATTTTAAATGTCAAAAGTGACAGTGACAGCCATTGATACAATACTGTAACGATTTTTAATTATTTCATAATTAAAATGTTGCAATATTTCAAACACTGTACTAGAATTTTGTGCTTCTACAGAAATCGTTTATCAGTTTTTGAAATCTTGCAACATTTTTATTATGAAATTATTAAAAATCATTGCAGTATTGTACCAATGACTGACACTGTCACTTTTGATATTTGGAATAGGCTCTGTATATTGTTTACTATGGGTATTTGATTTTTAATTTTTTTTTAATCCTCAATTTCTCGACTTTGGTTTGATGAATGGATAAAATCGTTTACAAATTTAGATTCAGAAAAAAATCTCCTTGAGGATCAGTACAAAATATATATACAGTGCAATTTGAAAAAAAAAGTTGATCGTTTTTTGTCAAAAACTGGATGCAAGAAAAAATATCAGGACAATTCATATTAAAGTCTTTTAAAAATCATTTAATTTGATGTTTTATTTATTCAAATCGGATCAAAAATAAGCGAGATACAGCACCAAAGGAAAATCAGTCACCCTGTATAATATTTATAGGTTTCTACTAAATTTTACTCTATTTACTGCTGCAGTTTATTAGAATTAGCTTCTCTTAAAAATTTCATTGTTTTGCGTTTTACATTGCATTTTTCTGCTGTTTTTTTTAAATTTTAGAATTTTCCGGAAATTAATTCTAAGAAATTTTAATATGTTTTTTAAGGTTTTTAGAATTTTTCAATAATATATGTTCTATATTTTTAGAATTTTAAAGCAAGTTTGATTACAAATTTCTAGAATTATCTTCAAGGGTTTTACAAATGGGTGTTTTTTCTCATTATCCAAAATTTCTCGAAGGGTTTTTAGAATTAACACCAATGCAGAATCACCTACTATTCAAAATTACTTAAGGCCATCCAGAAATAGGTTTCTTGCTTTGTTTATTGAATTTTTTTAAGGAATTTCATTCGCAAATTCCTGCTTATTTTTTTGCTAGTTTAATTTCCAGATATCTAAATGTTTTCTAGAACTTCAGAATTCTAGATAATAAATCGATTGAATTAAAGCCAATTTCTTGCTTTGTTTAATCAATTACATTCTCAAATTTCTAAATTGTTTGGGAATTTTTACAATTTGTTTCTTAAAATTATTTTTGTTAAAATTTTTAACTGAATTTGTTTGTCAATTAGCAAATGAAAACATTCTACAATAAATTAAGGATGCTTAAAACTTTGTAAAATCCAATTTTAAACCTTTTATAAACCTTGGATTATTTTACTAAGAAATTTTAGAAATCTTTTATCAAAATCTCTTGCCAAATTTGAAAATTATTTCATATCTTATTTTATGTGAGAAATTTATAAAATTTCTAGAATTCAAAAGTTGTTTACAAAATTGTTTAATTTATCCACTCATTTAGGGAAATCAGTTAACCGCTGCACTGATTTTCCTAATTGAGTGGACAAATTAAACAACTGTAAACAACATTTGTTGAATTTGATTCTCGTTTATCACGTGGTGAAACCTTTTTAATATTATTTATAAACAACCCTTAACTGTAAACAACTCTTGAATTCTAGAAATTTTATAAATTGACAAGAGATGTCGCTTTAATATTGTCTCTATCTATTAGGGAAGTTATTGTTATTACACGAAAGATCTTCATTGTTTCATAAGATTATTTGTTCTGTATGAAATTTACACACATGAATGGAAAATCGAAAATAATTTAGATTAGCTAGAATTGAGTTATAAAAAACGTAAGAATCTTGGAGTCTTAAAATTCTAACCTAGATGCAAGTGCACAGAAAATTTTTTGATCTAATCTTCATGACTTGAGCTTTACTATTAAGTAGTTGGAAGATTCGTATCCAAAAGAGAATTAGTAAAATACAGTTTGAATGAGTTGGGTTATAGAGAAGGGTGCATAATTTAAGTTTGAATATATGTAAGAGTATTTATAATACGATTAATTAACTTTTTACTTAACTCGTGGTGAAATATGTTTATGTTAATAAAAGGATTAATTAAGCACTTGGTGAAATAGTGAAACATCCTTTTATTGAGTATTTATAAGTTTTAGATCTGATCTCGATGCTTTGGTCTATGTCCTTCGGTACTTAACAGACCTATAAATTAAGAAATCCGAAATTTGTTGTTTTGGTGGATTTCTACATTTTCAAGGTAACATCATTTTTAGATTTTTTAAAGGAAGATCTGTCTAAATAGGTCCAATAAATATCAGATATTATCCTTATGCATTTTTGTTATTTAGGTCAATTGATGATTATAGATATTGAAATTCAATTAGATAAAATATTTTTGATTTATTTTAGTTTTTTTCTATTTATTTTACTTTCAATTTGTTCTTCATCTCCATTATGGTCTATTTCTGTTAATTCGTTAAAGTATTCTTTTAATTTTTCTAATATCTTCTTTCCTTCTGTTATTATATATTCTTTATTGTCTTTTATAAAGGCTGGCTTAGTATCCTTTTATTCCTCATTTGTTTAATTGTGTTGTAAAATATCGGTTTTCTGTGAACGTTTTTTTTAGTTACTTACCGAACTCCTTCCAGGATTACTTTTTTGCTATAATGATTTTGTGTTTCATTAATTTATTTGCTATTTCATATCTTCTCTAATCTTGCTCTTTCCCTGTTTTTTTGTAAGTTTTCCGATTCTCTTTTTTTGCTTTTACTAATTTTTTTATCTCTTCTGAACACGATCTATTTTTTCTTACTGTGTTTGTTTAATGTAGTGCTTGTTCCACAGCTTTTTTTGGGCTGCTTCATTTATAATTTCTTTGAACTTCTTCCATTTGCTTTCTGCTCTTTCTATTTTGTTTCTCTGACTACACTTTTTCTCATTTTTTGATTGGTATTAATTCCTTGATTTCTGCTCTCTTTGCTCTGCCGTCCCCATATTTCTCGTTATGTTTTTCATTTTGTCTGGTTTTATTATAAAACCTACCCCTTCCGCTCCTCTGTTGCTTTTATCCACTCCAGCCCAGTATAATCTGTACCCATCTCTCAGTTCTTTCATTCCAATTCTCTTCTTGTTTGTCTGGGTTAAGCCTAGGTAGTCCAACTTCGGTAATTCTCTTCTTTTCCTTTAATACTTCTTACGTTTCATTTTTTCATTTTTATTGCATTTAATTTACTTGTTGTACCATTTGCTCGCTGTGATGTTTTGTTTTTTTGTTATGTTTTGGTATTATACTTTTACTTCCTTTCCTTTTGATTTTTCTTCTCTTACTATTTCTCTAATTTCTTTTTGTACGAATCTTTCTTCATAAGTCATTTTTTATGTATATCTTGGTACATCTTAGGTTTCCTTGGCTCATATTATTTATTTTTTATTGTCGTACATACCTGGACGTTCAACTCCATCCCATTTTGAGAAGGCGATGGTAAATAAAATTTCAACATTAGGCCAATTTATCGACATAGAAGGAGCTTCTAACTAAGCCTTTAACAGCACAGGATAAGCTCTCTCAATGCTTGGCACTCCAGTCGTGCTTTGTGAGTGGATAAATCAGATGCCAAATAAAAGGACGGTCCAAATATCAAGAAAAAATGGTGTGTCGAAAGCAAAAGATGCCCGTAGCAGGGATGTTTGGAGAGGATTACCACTGACTCTGCAAACATTGTGATAAATGACTTGCTAAGTTGGTAGCTTCAAGAAAGGCAAGGAATTTGATGCTGTTGTGGTTGACATCGATGTTGTGATTTCTTTGGTAATTGCACTAGTGCTCTAGATATCTTGAATAAGTTTATTTATACAGGTGATAATAGGAATGTGAAAAATGTGTACGTGGCCGCTATGAAGGTGTACGCAATGAATTAAAGCAGACTGCCTTCAATGGTGTACTGATGCTGTTCACCAACAAAAAGAAACTGGATAGAATGAAGCTGCCCAGAATATCCAACACTACACTCTAGCTTCACAGGTTAAGTATCTTGGGGTTATCCTAGGTTCTAAAGTGAACTGGAGAAATTATCTTCCAACCAAGGTACAGAAATCATGGGGACTTTCATCCAGAATCATCGTTGTAAGACTGGCTCTAACATATGCAGCAGTTGTATGACAAACTGCAACCAATACGCTAGAGCACATTAAATGTCTTGCATTTATGAGAATTATTGGCGCCAGCAATGAAGGCGTTGCTGTCTCTTCCTCCCCTAGATTTATACATACATGGGATGGCCCTAAGTACAGCACTAAGGCTAAGTGAGAACGGCCTGTGGTGTCTAAAGGCAGACCGGACTAGCAAGAGTGACACTCTTCTAGGTCAAGACCTTGCTACTCCTACCTACCTACACGTTATAAAACTCTGAGATTTCTGAAGATACTGTATACATATATTCACGGATGGAGAAGAAAAAACAAGAAAGGAACAGATGCAGGGGGAACTGAACTGGGGATTAAGAGAGAAAACATCTGCATCTGTAGAGACAGAAAAATCAGTCTTGCTATCTTAATACATCCCATAGTCTCATGAAAACTGGCAAATTTATGTGTTGATGCATCTGTAGATAAAAGAAAGTCAAGGCACACTCAAACATGAGAGTATATACACTGTATGGCGAGGCTTTATCAGGCAGATGAATAATGGTTAGAAATTTTTTACAAATACAACTTAAATTCTATAACTACTATATACTAGATGCTATATTGTAGGAGAATCTGATGGGGCGGAGGTAGTTCTTAACATTAAATAAATTATTAAATTATTATTATTTTTATTTTAATTCCTACATACTTTTGTTTAATGTTAACAACTACTCCGACTTTACCCGTTCATCCAAAAACAAAATTCACAGTAGAAAAAGAAAACGACAGTAGAGTTAATTTCATAGGCTTCGTTTAGGGCCCTAGAATATACCTGAATACAAAAATATAATTGAACACGCCCAGCGCACAATACCATGTGATTTATGCAGGTGGCGTAACTTAGCGGCACTGAAAATACGTAAAGTAGGAGTCTAGCTCATAGATGATTATGAATTTATTTGGCTATTCATTTAAATTTTGTTTAGTGAAACTCATTAATAAAGCATTAAGTGAGTTTTCAATTTATTCATTTAATATTGTATAGAATAAATTGCTTGGAATAATTCCAAAACCCTTAAAAATTGCTCCTTTCTACAATTTTAAACAGTTTTAACTAATTAGAAACCTAGTTTTGAACTTTGTCTTTCGCCATGCAAAATATGTTTTCTTAATTGTTATTCGTTACTTCACAATTTTCTATGGCCGACCATGCTCCTTTAATCTATCAGAATCACAAAATTAAATTCGAAATATTCAGAAATACTACTAACGTCAATTCTACAATTCCCTATAATTCAAAAATTCCCATGTCTCGCAAGTTAGCAGCTTTTCTCTCCATTACATAGAGCTTTCATAATTTCTCTATCTGATTCAAATAAAGCGACGGAACTAAACAAAACTATTTCAGTAGCTAAGGAGAATGGCTTTCCAGTTACTGGGCTCATATTAAATCAAATATTATGGATCGAACAAAATGCAAAATTCACAACATTCACTTATTTTGGTTAAGTAACTAGAAAAATATCAAATATCTTTAGAAAAAAAATCATCAAATTGCTTTTAGACCTATACGCTGGTCTAAAAGCTATTTGATGATTTTTTATCTAAAGATATTCGAAATTTTTTTAGTAACTTTCAAACATACTTTTTAACGCGAAAGATCAATGAAAATTATAGAGCATTTTAACTTAAACTTACAATAAGTTCCTTTTCTTATTTTATCCTAGAGTGTAATCATGTATTTCCAAATATTAATAAATTAACATTTTTGCAATAAAGGCCTGATATTTTATTAATCTGCGTAAAATTATTTACAACTTACAGTAATTTTCTATTTGTGATATTAATCGAGGTATATTTTGAAAAAATTTACACTTTTTACTTTTTTCAAAATATCTAGTTACCCTTGACTTTTATGAAAACTTTGAGAGTGGAATTTTATACGCATCGTAAAACTACACATGTTTCTCCATTTAACCGATTTTCTATCTCTTATAGTTTCCGAGATTCTCATAGAGAACAACTAAAAAAATCTCACCCTGTATAAATATTGCTTAAAGTAGTTGAATATTTAAAAATAAAAGTACTTTTTGCCAGTTCGCGTTATTTATTCCAATATTAGTAAAAATGTTAGTGACATATTTTTAAAATTTAATAATAATAAAAAATTTAAACAAATATATAAATATTGCTTAAAATAGTTGCAAATTTAAAAAAAAAACATTCCAATCTGTCAAAAATTGAGTTGAAAAAGATTATACTAGCGTACTCATAACCTAGGTTAATGCGTATTTGGTTAGAGTAGGTCGGGAGTACGAAGGGTTACTGTATTGGTCCTTGAGGTAGGTCAAGAGTACGCTAGAAAAAAAATTTGATCAAGGGTATTTTATAAATTTAGCACATTAACTTTTTATACAAATAAAAACTTAACTATTTAAATTTATTTCATCATTTGTAACAAAAAATTCCGCAAATAAACGAATTATTTTTATATAAATAAATACACAAATGGTATAATAATTACCATAAAACTATAAGAAAATTTCTCGAATAAATTTTACAACTGCTTAATTTAAAAAAAGAACAGTTGTCCCTTAAAGAACCAATTCCGACAATATTAAAATTCAATTAAAACGCTCTGCATTTAATAAAAATAAAAATCAATGTTTATGTTGATAATAATAATATATACATTTAACTATTTTTATTATTTCATTTTGTATATTTTTGTAAATGACACTTTGAAATAAAGATTATTATTATTATTATTATTACTAAAATAATTTAAAAATACTCTTGCGAATCACGCGAAAATGTAATAATTACTCACAAGACTTATATTGGCACTCGATCTAAAAAATCCTTAAAAAATGTCAATATTTACTAATTCCAAATTAGGAATTATAACCAATATCGAATTAGCATACATTATACAATTACTTGCATAAACAAAATTTGGAATTACGCTCCTCGTACAAGTGTGAAAAATAATAATAACTTACATTTTTTATATACAATTAAAATAGATGAAAGACTATATAATCCTGAATTCTAAATACAAGTATCTAATTTCATGCACTAATTTAAAAGTAGTTCCTAATATCTTGGCCAATTTATAATGATATTTAATACGTGGATCATCATATCTGCATTTTGTATCGTGTAACATATATGCGAATTTATTATTACTTAACTCGCATTAAATATTGCACAAAATTAAATGAGGGTAATAATAGTTAATAAGTGTTAATAACTGAAGTTTAAGGGAAAATACTGAATGAATTACTATTATTAATTGATTCGTTTTAGTTAATTAAACTGCGTAGCTTCTGATTGGCGCCTCCACCATTTTCTATGTATTATTTAATTTGCTAGAATTGAAAAATTCTAATAATTACAATAACCTAAATTTTTAAGATTGTTGTATAATTTATAAAATATAATATATACACATAACATAAAAGTATACAACTAATATTATATTTATAAATTCATTCAATTAGTTAATGAATTAAATAAATTTACATCGACAATATAATTCCGTTTAGCTACAAACTACATAAGAGAAACTTTATATAATTACTCAGAAGTTAGATAGAGTAAACTTTTTCTATTATAGAGAACTTATTCCACATTCCAATCCGTAAAACATCCCCAACTATTTCATCAAAATTAGTTTGAGTAACAAAAAACTATTTATTAAATTTATCGCATTTACATTTATTTACTGAGGATAATAAATTACCGAAAAAAATTTCAAAATAAGCTTACCCGTTCAGTATATAATTGGGCATCCAAACAAATTTTTTTTTTTCAATTATATCATATTTTCGCCAAGGACAATATTTTTTTGTAAAAATATTTAAAATTTGACGTTTACTTCGTAAATTATCTTCCAAAACAATCAATTGAAGAAGGAATTTTGCATATAACCACAAATTTTCAAAATCCGTTCATCCGTTCAAAAGATATAAACAAAAACGTAAATGTAACAAATGATCATCGAAACTTGCACCAATGCACAATGCATTCAACAAAAACAACAGTTTTATGCAAAAATTATCAATATCTGACGTAAACGAAATGAATCCTCAAAAACAAATAAAAATCCATTTTTTTTTAAACGCATCGACATATATTCAACGAAAATAACAAATAACTGAACAATTTTTTAAAATATGCTCTTCAATTTAAAAAATATAAAAAAACATTTAAAATAACAATTGAGCATTGAAATTCACTTTGTATTTGTTTTTTGAAGTAACAATATACATTCTACGAAATTAATTTTTTCACTTTTTAATTGTAACATAAAAATTGTCAATTTTTAATTGATTTTTTTAACGATATTTTATTACTTACCAACTGCCTGATTGTAGTGTGCAGGAGTTTCATTTGTTTTGCAATTATCAAGTGTTATTTTAATTGTTAGTCTTTGTCTGTTTTTTTTTCTCTAGATTTTTTAGGAAATATTTTTTTAAAATTATTTTTCTGCAATTATATGTCACGATTTTCATATGAGTATTGATATCCGACTTTTCTAAATTGATATTTTCAATTCTGAAATGTGTTTTTTAGAGGATCAACATACAGGGTCCACTATAAAAGTAATGCGCATTTTCTTCGAAAAAAATTTGGTGCATCGACCTATATTCTACGAGAAACCTGGACGCTCAACTCCATCCCATATTGAGAAGGCGATGGTAAATAAAATTTCGACATTAGGCCTATTTATCGACATAGAAGGAGCTTTTAACAAAGCCTAATTTAAAAGCATAGGATAAGCTCTCTCAGTGCTTGGCACCCCAGGCGCGCTTTTAATTATAATATATATAATAATGTAATAATTACTCACAAGACTTTTATTGGCACACGATCTATAAGAAATATAAAAATTCAATATTTGCTAACTCCAAATTTGGAATTACTAACAAATATCGAATTAGCATACATTATAAAATTACTTGCATAAACAAAATTTGGAACACCGCCCCTTGAACAAGTGTGAAAAAAATAATAACTCTCAAGGCTTGTATCAATAATCGAAAGTTTGAATAATTTCAAAACTTAAATATTAAAATTAACAAGAAATATAGATCTAAAAAATATGTTCTAAATATACAGACTTTTCACTTGGAGGCAAAACTGGTGATTAAACCGCCCCAAATTATTTATCATTCAATCAGAAGAGGAATATTTGACTAAAGTAAGAAGATGTTAAAATTAAAAGAATTAAATATTCAATAAACATAATAAATACAAATTATCAGAAATATTAAAAATCACGTCATTTAATTTTTTAACAATAGAATACAATATATGTAAGAAGATGTTAAAATTGAAATAATTAAATATTCAATAAACATAATAAATACAAATTATCAGAAATATTAAAAATCACGTCATTTAATTTTTATGACTTATAAAAATAATCTACAATATTTCAATCTTCGCAATTGTTCTAATTTGCGAAGGTTGAAATATTGTAAATTGTTTTTTTTTTATATATGTGGGATGAAAAATAATAACAAACACATTAAATTTAAAAGTGATATTTCATATAGTAATTCACCTTCGACTTCATTACAAAGTTGAGCATTGATATTTTTTAAGGAATATAATCCTGAATTCTAAATACAACGTATCTAATTTCATGCACTAATTTAAAAATTACTTCCTTTTATCTTGGACAATTTATAATGATATATTTAATCCATGCATCATCATTTCTAATTTGTGTATCGCGTAACATATATGCGAATTTATTATTACTTAACTCGTACATAACATTGCCCAGAAATTAAATGTGGGTAATAATAGTCAATAAATAAAGTTTGAGGGAAAATACTGAATGTATAGATCATAATTACTATTATTAACTGGTTCATTTAAGTTAATGAAATACGTAGCTAATGATTGGCGCCTCCACCATTTTCAATGCATTATTTTATTCGCTAGAATTGAAAAATTCTAATAATTACAATAACTTAAGAATTTTGACTTTGATATTGATAACAGAAATGCAGATGCTTTATCTGGAAAAATATCGCAAAGCTTGCACTAACGCGGAATCAAAAATAAATGGATAACGGTAAATAACTTTAGAAAGTAATTTCGAGATTTCGAAAGTGTATGTGTATGTGTGTATGTGATTTAATTTTAAAAACTCCTAAATAGATGAAAGAAGGAGAATAATGATGCGTATCCGTTATCAAATCAAGAAGCATAAAAATGTCTAATCAGTAGAAATGTCATTTTGAAACTATGTTTTTTGGTCCAAGAAGAAATTTTGACCCTAATCTCATCCAAGAAACATATAGAATTCTCAATATCACCAGAAACAACAGTTTTACCCCTACAATCAGAAGATTTGAATAGAACTATGAATTACTATTTGTGAAAGGTAGACTTTACTCATGACGGAGATTGTTGCGGATATTTTCTGTAAAAAATTGTTAGTGAAGTCCTTTATACGAATGCTAATATGACACACAAGCATTTCATTTATGGACTAGGTGGTTGCAATGTTGGTTGTTGCCTCTCGGTAAAGTTCCTGACAGCAAACCTTCCAAAGTATTCATCAACGTTTTCACGAAACAAACATACTGTAACAAAGTGAGGGACCAAGAAGGCCAATGGCAGTAAGAAGGGTAGATGTGGAAGAGAATTTGCTGGACGTGATAAAGGAAGATGCAGGTACTTCCACTAAAAAAGTTGTAAATACTTTGAAGGTAAGTAATGGCATTCTTAGAGAATATTTGTTGTATCTATATTACATACAACGTATTTAGGCTGCTTATTTTACTCCGCTTATTGCATTCTGTCAAACGCTTTTCTTACATTGGTTCAAATTCTTCAACTACTGACGCTGATTTTTTCAAATGATGAACATAGCTGGTTTTCAAAAATCATAAAAACCAACAAAAAACAACCTCTAAAAGCATTTTGAAAGTATGTAAGAGAAACTGATGGATAATTTTTATAGAAAAGAAAACAGGAAAAATTGTTGCAAAATGAAAATAATACTGAAAGCATTGTAAAGAAGTTTTAAATTTTTAGAACTTTTAAAAGAAAATTAAAAAACTCAAGGAAGAGCAAAAATGGTGAAATATTGTTGCAAAGTGAAAAATAAACCTAAACATTTTAAAAATTACTGGGAAATCTTTGAACCCTCGAAGAAACCGAGAACCGTCTAGAAACTCTAAAGATAATTCAGGTAATATGAAAGAGAAACTGATGTAAGTTTTTAAGGAGGAGAAAATCTCAAGAAAAAAAAATGATTAAAAAAAAGAGAAATTGCTATAAAAATTAGTGATATACATACAGGGTGAGTTTTTTTTAGATGTTCTCTATGGGGATCTCTGAGACTATAGAGAAATGGTTGAATTGGGAAAGAAGTGTAGATCTACGAGACGAATAAAATTCCATTTTCAAAGTTTTCAAAAAAGTCGAGGGTAACTAGATATTTAGAAAAAAGTAAAAAGTGTGAATTTTTCAAATCAATATATCTCTGTTATTATAACAGATAGAAAAAAACTGCAAAAGACAAAGTTTTAGATAATTTTATGCAGATTAATACAAAATATTTAGAAAATTTTTATGCTGATTTTTCATTGTTGTTTAACTTTGTAAAACTAATAATTACAATATTGCTATAACTATAAACAACTGTAATTGTTTTACTGATTATATTATTATTTGAAAAAATAATCTACAATTCTTAGATTCAAAAATTCACCATGTTTCAACCACAAATTTGTTGACTTATAATGAAAAACACGATCATTTTGAGTTTAGCTTTATTTTGTAGATACTGCTACAATTGTTTCACCACAGATGGCTTCATCAGGAAGATGAACAAACTTGTGATTGAAAACATAGTCTTAGACCTTTGACTTAAAAGCAGCATATAATTAAAACATAGTCTAAGTCTCAGATGTTAGACTTAAAGCAGCATCTGATACAGTGGCCAGGATGAGTTTGCTATAATGTCTGAGAAGGATAAGAGTAAGTGATGTAATGTTAGTTTGGATAAGAAGGCAGTATGAAGAAACGTGAGTTGTTGCAAAAGTGGAAATTAATCTATCAGATACATTTATAGTAGATTTTAATGTATGAAGTCGAAGTATGGGAAACAAGAGTGTATGATTGCCTATAGTACGAGCAACTATGGTTTTTGAAGCATATGCTGGGTTTGAAAAGTCAACTCCAGGACAAATAATGTTTCAGGAAATAAATAAAGTATATTTGCAGTGTAAGGCAATGAATAAATAGCCTGTTATGTAATGAAGTTGTGTGGATTAGAGGAAGAGGGACTGGTGAAAGGGGTATGAAAAAACTGAATGTGTGTACGGAAATCTTAGTGGAGGATAGAAAGATAGCAAGAGAATGTAGTCAATTGATAATTAGAAGGAAGTGGAGATTCATGAAAGGCAAGATTTTATTAAAAGGTGTGGATACAATAACATGTTCATAAGGTGGCAAGTGCAAAGAAGGGTGCCAAGGTACGTCAATAACAGTCAGCTCGGAATAAAGGAAAAGTTAGATGTGGATCAGGAGAAAGAGGGAGGCAAAGTTGTGGAAAATGTGTACTATGTATGAGTAGAAGGAATGCTTGAAAGCATTTGGTAGAGTGCGAAGGAGTGTGTGAGGAATGGGTGGAAAGAAACAAAATGGTGATTGATTGGATGAGGGAAGATGTTGCTACAGGTGAAGATAAAATTAGGATGGAAAAAGGAAGAATGAAGGACATTATTGCATTATGATATGCCAATAAAGGTCTTGTTTTGGTATAAACGATCATCGCCATAACTTAAACATTAAATTAGTCACAAACAATATAAAGTATAAAAGTAATTGCTGTTTTGGGATAATCCCAGCGTTTTTTTATTGATTTAATAAAAATGTCCAACATCTTTGTAATATATGAAGGTCTTTGTAGAAAAATTCCGCGAACAACAAATGACAAACATGGGAAATACCTCAAAGACAAAAACATTTTGAACACAAAAAGTCGGTAATAATAAATAAAGTTTTGATATGTGTCATTACTGATGCTAAAAACTGATAATATTAGGTGAAGAGTAACACTTGTTTTATCTCTTTACATCAAGAAAGTAGCGCAATCAGGATTAACTTTACGAAAAAAATTCATATATTTATTTTTATTTTAATTTAGACGGATTTATATTAATAACAATTTTCATAAGAATTTGAATGAAAGTTCAAATAAAAATGAAGATGATTTCGTTTCAGATTTTGGTTTCAAATTTATAATAGCATTAATTATTATTCATTAATTTTTTTAAACATCAAATGAAACGCAGTTTTTTAATATGTATTCACTATAAAATTTTTGTCCGTGTTGTTGAGAATCCAGAACATCACTCGTAGTTTAATTAAAAACGTATTTATGTAGGATATTCCTAACAATTTGCTCAATTTTGGATTCTTTGCAATTACTTGTTATATAAATTTCATATAACTCCTAAAGTTTATTAGCACTAGGCAAAAAATATCAATTTTTTTTATTTTTTATTTTTTTCTCGCAAATTAAGAACTTTATGAAAAACATGTTTTGATAATACTTGTTTAGTTTCTCATTCCCTTTAACTTTTGTTTGAAACGTTATGTAATATTTTTCAAATTTAGAAAAATTACAAAAACACAAAACACTTCGAGTAACATCCAGTTTATGAATCTTTACAAAACGCTTTTAGTTCTAGTTTTTAATGATAAAACCTTTGGTTTAAAGCTTCATCTCAGACGGATTATTCGTTTTTGAGATACAGTGCCCACAGACATTCTCATTCACGAAAACAATAGGGAAAGTAAAAAAACAATACTCTCTCTTTTGGAAAAGTGAAAAAAGATAAATATTAAGAAATACTACATATGATGAATACTGAAAAAACTGGTAAAAAAGTCGTTGTAAATTTTTAGAACACTCAAAGTAAATTAAAAGTTATTGAGAAGTCTTTGGACCCTGGATGAAATCTAGAAACTCTAAAGAAATTCAAGAAATATGGAAGAGAATCTGATGTAGAACTCTAGAGTTTTTAATGAGAGAAAAGCATAATCTTTAGAAAAACAGAAATGATGCATAATTTAATTTTGGTCTTATTTCTTAGAAAAATACATTTAAAAATAAATTAAATACAAAAATATTCATAAAATTATGGCCGAAAGAAGCATTAAATCACAAACCATGCATAGTTTTAAATAGAATTAGTTTTAAGAGAATAAAATTGCCGAAGGACAATCTAATAATTCTATATAGCTTGCAGAAAGTTGTAGAAACATGGAGTTTTTAATGATGAATACTGAAAAAACTGGGAAAAAAGTTGTAAATTTTTAGAACTCTCAAAGAACATTAAAAGTTACTGAGAAGTCTTTGAACCCTGGATTAAATCTAGAAACTCTAAAGAAATTCAAGAAATATGAAAGAGAATCTGATGTAAAACTCTAGAGTTTTTAAAGAGAGGAAAACATAATCTTTAGAAAAACAGAAATGATGCATAATTTAATTTTGGTCTTCTTTCTTAGAAAAATACATTTAAAAATAAATTAGCTACAAAAATATACTTCAAATTTTGGCCAAAAGAAGCACTAAATCACAAATCATACATAGTTTTAAATAGAATTAGTTTCAAGAGAATAAAATTGCCGAAGGACAATCTAATAATTCTATATAGCTTGCAGAAACATGTAGAAACGTGGAGTTTTTAATGATGAATACTGAAAAAACTGGGAAAAAAGTTGTTGTAAATTTTTAGAACTCTCAAAGAAAATTAAAAGTTACTGAGAAATCTTTGAACCCTGGATGAAATCTAGAAACTCTAAAGAAATTCAAGAAATATGGAAGAGAATCTGATGTAAAATTCTAGAGTTTTTAAAGAGAGGAAAACATAATCTTTAGAAAAACAGAAATGATGCATAATTTAATGTTGGTCTTCTTTCTTAGAAGAAAACCTTTAAAAACAAATTAACTAAAAAAATATACATAAAATTTTGGCCGAAAGAAGCACTCAATCACAAACCATACATAGTTTTAAATAGAATTAGTTTCAAGAGAATAAAATTGCCGAAGGAGATTCTCATAATTCTATATAGCTTGCAGAAAGCTGTAAAAACCGTTTTTAATGATGAATACTGAAAAAACTGGGAAAAAAGTCGTTGTAAATTTTTTAGAACTCTCAAAGAAAATTAAAAGTTACTGAGAAGTCTTTAAACCCTCGATTAAATCTAGAAACTCTAAAGAAATTCAAGAAATATGGAAGAGAATCTGATGTAAAACTTTAGAGTTTTTAAAGAGAGGAAAACATAATCTTTAGAAAAACAGAAATGATGCATAATTTAATTTTGGTCTTCTTTCTTAGAAAAATACATTTAAAAACAAATTAACTACAAAAATATACATAAAATTTTGGCCGAAAGAAGCACTAAATCACAAATCATACATACTTTTAAATAGAATTAGTTTCAAGGGAATAAAATTGCCGAAGGACATTCTAATAATTGTATATAGCTTGCAGAAAGTTTTAGAAACATAGAGTTTTTAATGATGAATACTGAAAAAACTGGGAAAAAAGTCGTTGTAAATTTTTAGAACTCTCAAAGAAAATTAAAAGTTACTGAGAAATCTTTGAACCCTAGAAGAAATCTAGAAACTCTAAAGAAATTCAAGAAATATGGAAGAGAATCTGATGTAAAACTCTAGAGTTTTTAAAGAGAGGAAAACATAATCTTTAGAAAAACGGAAATGATGCATAATTTAATTTTAGTCTTCTTTCTTAGAAAAATACATTTAAAAACAAATTAACTACAAAAATATACATAAAATTTTGGCCGAAAGAAGCACTTAATCACAAACCATACATAGTTTTAAATAGAATTAGTTTCAAGAGAATAAAATTACCGAAGGACAATCTAATAATTCTATATAGCTTGCAGAGTTTTTAATGATGAATATTGAAAAAACTGGGAAAAAAGTTGTTGTAAATTTTTAAAACTCTCATAGAAAATATAAAGTTACTGAGAAATCTTTGAACCCTCGAAGAAATCTAGAAACTCTAAAAAAATTCAAGAAATATGGAAGAGAATCTGATGTAAAACTCTAGAGTTTTTAAAGAGAGGAAAACATAATCTTTAAAAAAAACAGAAATGATGCATAATTTAATGTTGGTCTTCTTTCTTAGAAAAATACATTTAAAAACAAATTAACTACAAAAATATACATAAAATTTTGTCTGAAAGAAGCACTAAATCACAAACCATACATAGTTTTAAATATAATTAGTTTTAAGAGAATAAAATTGCCGAAGGACATTCTAATAATTCTGTATAGCTTGCAGAAAGCTGTAAAAACATGAAGTTTTTAATGATGAATACTGAAAAAAATTAGAAAAAAGTCGATGTAAATTTTTAAAACTCTCAAAGAAAATTAAAAGTTACTGAAAAATCTTTGAACCCTGGAAGAAATCTAGAAACTCTAAAGAAATTCAAGAAATATGGAAGAGAATCTGATGTAGAACTCTAGAGTTTTTAAAGAGAGGAAAACAAAATCTTTAGAAAAGCAGAAATGATGCATAAATTAATTTTGGTCTTCTTTCTTAGAAAAATACATTTAAAAACAAATTAACTACAAAAATACATAAAATTTTGGCCGAAAGAAGCACTAAATCTCAAATCATACATAGTTTTAAATAGAATTAGTTCCAAGAGAATAAAATTACCGAAGGACAATCTAATAATTTATGTAGCTTGCAGAGTTTTTAATGATGAATACTGAAAAAACTGGGAAAAAAGTCGTTGTAAAATTTTAGAACTCTCAAAGAAAATTAAAAGTTACTGAGAAATTTTTGAACCCTGGATAAAATCTAGAAACTCTAAAGAAATTCAAGAAATATTTGAAGAGAATCTGATGTAAAACTCTAGAGTTTTTATAGAGAAGAAAACATAATCTTTAGAAAAACAGAAATGATGCATAATTTAATTTTGGTCTTCTTTCTTAGAAAAATACATTTAAAAACAAATTAACTACAAAAATATACATAAAATGTTGGCCGAAAGAAGCACTCAATCACAAACCATACATAGTTTAAATAGAATTCGTTTTAAGAGAATAAAATTGCCGAAGGACAATCTAATAATTCTATATAGCTTGCAGAGTTTTTAATGATGAATACTGAAAAAACTGCGAAAAAAGCCGTAAATTTTTAGAACTCTCAAAGAAAATTAAAAGTTACTGAGAAATCTTTGAACCCTCGAAGAAGTCTAGAAACTCTAAAGAAATTCAAGAAATATGGAAAAGAATCTGATGTAAAACTCTAGAGTTTTTAAATAGAGAACATAATCTTTAGAAAAATAGAAATGATGCATAATTTAATTTTGCTCTTCTTTCTTAAAAAAATACATTTAAAAACAAATTAGCTACAAAAATATACATACAATTTTGGCCTAAAGAAGCACTAAATCACAAACCATGCATAGTTTTAAATAGAATTAGTTTCAGGAGAATAAAATTGCCGAAGGACAATCTAATAATTCTATATAGCTTGCAGAAAGCTGTAAAAACATGGAGCTTTTAATGATGAATACTGTAAAAACTGGGAAAAAAGTCGTTGTAAATTTTTAGAACTCTCAAAGAAAATTAAAAGTTACTGAGAAGTCTTTGAACCCTGGAAGAAATCTAGAAACCCTAAAGAAATGATGAATTTCAAGGAAAAGGAGAAATGTTAAAAATGCAAAATCTTTAAATATTCTAGAAGCCTGGAAAAATTCTAATAATTCTATAAACCTTTCTACTAGGGTACTCTAGATATATCGAAAAAAAAAATGATAGACTTTTCAAAGATAAGAGAACTGTGGAAAAATGCAAACCTTCGATTTCAAAAACTTATTGTGCAAATTGCTCTTCATCATAAGACGATTAATAAGAATGCATTAATTGAATTTAATTGTGCCAAAACTGTATAAAAATAACTTGTCTCTGGGATATTCCCAGTGTTTGTCACTTGTTTTACGAAGAACGTCCAACAGCTCCTCCGTTATTTACGGAGGTCTTTTATAGAGTAAGATAATTCTGAGAAAAGCAACTGACCCGAACTGTAGAATAATGACTGGGGAATACCTCGAAAACAAAAACTTGAAATATTCAGATTTTCAATTTAAAACAAAAACCTATAGAAGCAAAAATTAATCAACTGTTTTCAGATTCAATAAAAACTTGAAATATTCACATTTTCAAATTAAAAAATAAAACTATACATGCAAAAATTAATCAACTGTTTTCAGATTCGTTGTAAAATTAAAAAAAAAAATAATTACATCTGTTAAAGTCAATTTATTTTTCATTAAGATTTTGAACGCGTTAAATTTATGTTATGTGAAGGTTTTGTTTTTTGTTTTTTTTACTGTTGATCCATGAATCGGCGTGATGCTTCCGATTTGTTTTAATAAATATGTTTACAGTATTAATTACCATAGATTTGTATATATTTTTTTTGAGTTTCGTAAGGAATAAACAGTAATTACAAATTAATATTAATATTGCAGTGATCATTTAATTATATAAAGAAGTTTGTAGTGATATTTTGTAAAGGAAAATATTAAATTTTGTAAGGAAACAAAAGTGTTTTTTATTATTTATTTTATATGAAAAAAAAATAATTTCCTTAATTATTTGATTAAACATAAATTACTAATAGTAAACAAATTGTTTCAATCAATTACATATTTTAATTAATTAATTATCAATAATAAATGGAGTAATCGAGATATTATTGTTAATTAAAGATTATTTTAGAGTAATTGAATAATATATATATTTAATATATTCCTTTATATAAAATTTATTTTGCAAAGTTTTGAATAGAGAAGAATAAAAATTACAAAAATCATTAATTTAAAAAAAAAACAGATAAGCAAAATAATTACCTTTAGTAGATTTATATATATGAATATTATAAAAATAATTACCTAAAGTAAAAAAAACACAATTTCCTTCCACAAAATAAAAATCCCTCGATTTCAGGTAAAAATCACTTATTCCACAGCCAACCAATATTCTAAAAAAACTTACAAAAGTCTCGCACTTGTAAAGGAAAAAAAAAATAATACCGCTCACTCGCGCGAAGAACTGACAAAGGACAGACAGGGGTGGGTAAACTCTTCGGCACTGTTATTGCACTTATGATTACCACCGTAGGAGGTGAGCGCTCTAGACCGGTTACCTTCGCGGCAAAATGAATCCCAGGTAAATCCAATCGCCTTTTATCCGAAGCTTCTCCCATCCACGATCCAATCCAAACCTGCGTACTCTCTCTCTCTATCTCTCACTTTCCGTCTCCGCTGTTGAAATTTCTGATTACTAGAGAATTCCAAGAGGTAAACCGGGGTATTTCCCGGCGCGTTATTAGTGCCCCATTACCATACGCACCTGGTGTCACCACGAGGGGAAACTAATGTCGCAGACGTCACGACGTTAGACGTGGTGACGTCGCGAACGGGTTTTTAGCCTCTCTCGTGATCGCTTCTGTTTTTCCTTGCATAAATGCCCAATCGAGCATTAAAAAACCAGTTTATCAAGTCACCGGATTAGTTTTTTTGTTTTGTGGAAAACAAATTGCCATCACGTGGACAATGTAATTTTTTTTTTTTGAGTGTTTGTATTGATGGTAGTTAACTCTTGGTTTTCGAATTATTATGTGATTTATGGTTTAAATTAGTGTTAACACATTACGAAAGGAATAATTAAAAGGTGTGACCACATTGTAAATTATTGTAGTGATAAAATATATGCATTCTCTGCAGTTATTACAACTTTTGACGTACTTTTCGATTTGAAATAAGTTTATACGTCAAAAATTGTTTTCCAAAAAAAGACATTTATAATACTTATCTATAACACAGGCCGACATGATTTTTGGTGTTTTGAATTTGATAAGTGTCCTTAGCTAATACTGAATGTGAATTTGGTTTGAACCTATCAAGTCAATATTTAAAAAAACTTGTGAGATATTTTGTACTAGAGCAAAGAAATACCTTTATGATATTTCCTAAATTGCGTTAAAATTATTTCTTTAAAATACTTGATACATCGATAGAAAATATTTTAGTATAATATTATGTTTATTTCATTTCAATGACTCTGTGGAGACCTCAAATGAATATCCATGCTTTTGGGTCAACAGTCTGGATTCACAAAGTATCCATGTTTTTTTGTGCGAGTGGGACAGTCGAGCACGAAATTTACATTACGTTAAGAAAGTCTAGCCACTCAGAGCAAGACTTGTACCGGTATAAAAAAAATGTGCATCACGCATTAGTTGACTTAAAATTAGTTCTTTTGCCTCCCCTTCACATACAGTTAGACTTGATGAAGCAGTTTTTCAAAGCTTTAAATAAACAAGGTGACTGCTTTAAATACCAGTGCGACAAATTTCCTGCACTTTCTGAAGCTAAACTTAAAGAAGGAATTTTTGTAGGCCCTTAAATTCGGAGAGATTGTTCCTGAATACAATGACCCAGGATGAATCTGAAGCATAGAGTTCTTTCGTAGAAGTCATAGACAGTTTTCTTGGAAACAACAGGTCTCCAAACTACAAAGTGTTTTATTTACATCCGGATACTACTGAGAGCAATATTGAAAATTTTCTTACAAAAAATAAAATTACAAATGTGAAAATTGAAAAATTGCAATCAAAAAGACCTGCTGAATATTGTTCTTACAAAATATCTGTGCCTGAACAATTTACAGATATTATGAAGACAGCTAATGTATGGCCTGAGGGAGTTAGGGTTAATCGTTTTTTTTATCGCACTGCGGATCAAAAGGTGAAACCATAACAGCCAAACAAAATGAGTTTACTTGTGGAGATTGTACTATATTTTTTCTTAATATACAGTCAATTAGAAGCAAAGTAAATGATGTAGAATCTCAGTGCATCGATGAAAAATATGATGTGTTGTGTTTAACTGAACACTGGCTAAATCCTGCTGAAGCAGGCATGCTATCTATTGAAGGATTTTCCATGTCATCGTGTTACTCGAGAACCCAGTTCATTCACGGCGGCACTTTAATTTTGGTACGAAATAATTTACGATTTTTAAATATGAATATTGATCAATATTCCATAGAGAAAGACATTGAAATTTGTGGCACACATTTACTTGATCTTAATTTAATTATTATATCAATTTACCGTAGCCCTAGCGGCAATTTTAACCTTTTTCTAGATAAATTAAACTTAGTTTTATCTGAAATCAATGTATCTCGTAATAATGTAATGATATCTGGTGATTTTAATGTAAATTTTTTAACAAATGACACAGATTTGAATTCTTTATGTGATTTACTAAATAGTTTTGGATTATTCCATACAGTAAATTTTCCTACCAGGATGAACGCCTGTATTGATAATGTATTTATTAATTTCGATATGTCTTTGTGTCGTGTTAAACCAGTAAGTATTTATTTTTCTGATCATGATGGCATCAGCTGTACTGTTAATTATAAATATAATAAAATCAAACCAATTAAGAAGTTTGTTCGTCCAATTACAATGGCCGGTAAATACAAATTTTACAATTTATTGCAATGTGAATTGTGGAATTTTGATTCTATGGTAAACGTCAATAATGCATGGGAAAATTTTATTGAAATATTTTTAGACCACTTTAATAATGCATTTCCTCAAAAAATTATTTCAAGTTCAACAAATAAGCCAACAGTAAAATGTTTCACGCCTAAGTTAAAGGATTTGAGGGAAACTCTTCAGTTAGTGGAGGAATGGTGTAAAAAATATAGAAATCCGGACCTCGTAAAACTCAAAAAGAAACTAAAACACGAATACAAAAATGCCACTAAACAATCTAAACTGCGCGCAAATGCTAATTTTGTAAATTCATCCAATGACCGAGGTAAGGCCTTGTGGAAACTTATTAATGGGAAAAGGACTCTAGTTCCTGAATATAAGACGTTCAATTTAACAGCTAATGAATTCAACAGCTATTTTGCAAATATTGCTGATAAAATTGTTAGTAAAATTAATAAACCTGATGGAAATTCATGTGGGTATAATTCTACGGAAATTGACAACAAAGTTCCTAAATTTTCGTTTGTAAATGTTTCTTGTGTCACTGTGCGTGACGCAGTTAATAGTTTTAAATCTAATAATAGTAGTGATATATTTGGCTTATCAATTAATATAGTTAAATAAGTATTAGATGCCATAATTATCCCACTAACAAGATTAATAAATCTCAAATAATATCTTCCCAGATATTTTAAAGATAGCGAAGATTATACCTATTTATAAAAAAAGGTGATGTGAATGAGTGTAATAATCACAGGCCCATAGCTTTACTTCCCATATGTTCCAAAATCATTGAAAAAATAATGTTTGATCAAATAATGGATTTTTTTGAAGTTAATAATCTATTTAATGCTCATCAGTACGGGTTTAGGAAGGGAATGTCCACAAAAAATGCAATTTTGGATCTGACTGATAAAATAATTCAATGTTATGAAAAGGGTGAATTTGCTATCGCAACATTCATTGATCTCACAAAGGCCTTCGACTGTGTAATGCATAGCAATTTAATAGAAAAGTTAAAATTATACAATTTCGATGTAAATTGCTGTCTATTAATTTCAAATTATTTGAAAAATAGAAAACAAATAACTCAATTTAATAATACTCTATCTGATCCTTTACCAATAATGCATGGTGTTCCGCAAGGTTCCACATTGGGTCCGTTATTATTTTTAATATTCATTAATGATTTTCCCAATTACATTAAAGAAGCTGATGTTGTTCAATTCGCTGATGACACAACGTTGATTGTGTCCCGGAAAAAAATTGATGAAGCCGAGTGCTTAAATAATGTAGCTATGATTAAAGCTGAGCATTGGTTTGCTCACAATAAACTAAGCTTAAATGTGAAAAAAACTGTCACCAAATTATTTACACTAAATAAGTCAACTAATATAAATCACTAACCTAATGTAAAATTTCTGGGGCTAGTAATTGACCATGCATTGTTGTGGGATGGTCATGGTGTTGAATTAGATAAGAAATTAAACAAAACTGTATACCTTCTTAGAAACCTTAGCGACAATCTTCCATTAACTATGATTAGAACAGCTTACTTTGCATTTTTCCAATCACAATTAATATATGGTTTAATTGTGTGGGGCCATTCTAGTATCAGGCACCGCTTGTTTAATTTACAGAGACGTGCTGTCAGAGTTATTTCGGGAATTGGTTTTCGGGATGATTGTAAACCAAAGTTTATTGAAATTGGAATATTAACTTTACCATGCTTATACATATTAGAGTGTTTGATGACTATTAAAACAAATGGAAGTAGTTATGTAAAACATAGTGTTATACATGACTACAATACTAGACATAAAGAAAATATTTGTCCATTAAATATCAGAATTAATAGATCGAAAACAGGCATAAATTATTATGGAATACTATTTTATAATTTTCTGCCACAGGACATAAGAAAATTATGCGTGAAAGAATTTAAAATTAGGATAAATTCTTTGTTATTAGCAAATGCTTTTTATAGCTGGGATGAGTTTTTGTTGTTTGATTTTAATTCGTTGTAATTGTTTATACTACCTATTTTTAAATTTTAACTCTCGATATCATTGCATTATATCCTGTATATATTTTATTATTACATTGTTATTGTTATTTTATTCGTGCTGTGTATTATTTAAGTTATGTTTTATATATTAATATAGTTTTATTTAATTTATTTTAACTTTTTAAATTTTACAGATTAGGTTTTTAATTATAATTTTATTCTATTTTTGTCATTTTTTTATTATTTTAATAAGTTTGTATTGTCAGTTTTAATAATCTAACTTTATATTTTATAAATTGTATATTGTCCTATGTTATTTAGACACTTTTTAATTATTTAATGTATGTATTTATGATATTATTTATTTACGGTCATATTACATTATTGTTTAATTATATTTATTCCTTTATATTTTCTTTACTTGTATACGACAGTCGTCGATTTTAAATGTATACTTATCGGTATTTATTGATTTATGATGTAAGTTATATTAATATTTCGTAAATATTTTCCATGGATCCATTTGACTTGTGTAACACTATTTTTGTGATAAGCACCAATAAATTATTATTATTATTATTATTATTATTATTAAAGAAATTGTAGCCAACATGGTCAAAACTTTTAAAAAACTAGGATGAGAGTCAAACTTCATTTTCTGCATTCCCACGTTGACTCTTTTTCCAAAAATCTTGGAGCTGTCAGCGAGAAACATGGAAGAGGTTCCATCAAGACATAAAGGAGATGGAGAGACGTTACCAAAGAAGATAGGATATTAGAATTGATGACCTTGAAGAGGGACGCGCTCACAAAAATCCACAAAACGCAGTTTTGAGGAAGTTGAGAACGATTTTACTCAAAGAAAAATAATGATGCTCTAACGTAGATTATACTGCATTGTTTTTTTAATGAACAACTCAATTTTGCAGTGTAATCTTCTATTAAATATAGTTTCAATAAATATTTTCTCAATATATTTGGCAGTTTCTTTGAACAATTTCAAACACACTTTATCTGAAAACCTGACGTACTGGAAAAAAACTAAGCACAGATTCGTGATCAGCACATCCCATTTACTATAGGATACCTATTAAACTTGAAACAAATTGATTTAAAATCACACTTTAGTAGATCGTAAAATTAAGTCTTCTAAACACTGAAATTTATTCATCAAAAAATCCTTATTTATTTCTATCTTTGTTAATCTTGTTAATTTAATAACTTAATTTCATATCACATACGTTAGTCTATTATCCTCTTGGTTGATGTTCAGAGCTAATGATCGCCATGGTTTACCTCAACCGTAAACCTTAAAGCAAATTTTAGAAAACGCACCTCTTTAGGTTTTATGAGTATAATAAAAATGATTATTTCACCATAACACGACAAATCCTTCTATTTTATAAATCTTTCCTTAGTCACATTTCACATGATCACATTTCTGGAGTTAACGATGTTTTAGATATACCCACATCCTCTCCCTCGTGCATTAAGAGTGATCTTTATTCCAGTTTAACGAGATATAAAAAAAGGTCTACAGAAATTGTACCTAAAATGCCAAAAATTGCCAAAATATTGCCTCAGTAGCCAGAATAATTTGATGATTATCATCACCAGTTATAGTTGAACCAAAGATATAAGGCGTTTATGATCTTTTATGGTATTTAACATTCACTAATTTTTTATACCATCAACTATAATGGGTCAAGTGGTAGAATACGAGGACAAGTTCTATGTTTAAAATTTTTGAGTTAGTGAATTTGTGTACATATTTTTATGTATTTTTTTTAAATATAACTTGTAAAGTAAGTATAATAAAATAAATAAAAATAAATATTATACAAATTACATAATCATCCAACCATATACTGTCCCTTTTTGAAAAGATACAAATTTGTTGTATATTATGACTTCATTGTGATACATCACTGATTGCAGAAAAAGAAATTGTAGGAAATATCGATAAACGTTTGTGTGCAGTGTATGGAGATTTTGCTGTAAATAGGAGCAAAGAGAGTTAGTAGGCGTCTGAAAGTCCAACAACTCAACTCAAAGATCTGCCACGTTCCGGGCGTCTTGTCAGTGCCACCACTCCAGACATGGTGAGGCGCGTAGATGTCATTATCAGTGCAACAATTGGCCTCACAGCTGTCAGTCAGCAGTGGAAGTGTGTGTGCAATGATCGAGACTCTCGGATATTCAAAACTTTGCGCAAAATGGGTCCCAAGAAGTCTCACAGCAGAACACAGGATGCAAAGAACAATGTCATCTGATTTGTTGGCGAGATTTGATGCTGAGGGGGAAGCGTTTCTGTCCCGGATTGTGACGGATGATGAAACCTGGGTGTACCACTTTGAGCCGGAAACCAAAAGACAGTCAATGGAATGGCACCATTCTCAGGCACCAAGAACGAAAAACTTCAAGTCAACTCCCTATGCTGGCAAAGTCATGGTTACTGTTTTTTGGGACAGTAAAGGGGACAACCATTAATTCCGTAGCATACGTGAAGACCTTTGACAAAGTCAAGAAACATTTTCGGCGTGTTAGGCATGACAAGAATCCGGCTGAAATCTTGATCCTGCACGATAATGCACGCCCACACACAAGTCTCAGAACCTGGGAACACCTCACCAAATTGGGTTGGACAACATTGGCCCATCCACCATACAGCCCAGATCTAGCACCGTCAAACTCCAACTCTTCAAACCTCTTAAAGACGGTTTGCGTGGAAGACACTTCGATGATAGCGAGAGCGTAATTCAAGCGGTGAAAACATGGCTTCGCGCACAGATAAAGTGTTGATACTGGCAGGGAATACAGGCACTTGTTTCACGCTAGCGTAAGGCCGTAGAAGTTGATGGAGATTATGTTGAAAAATAGTACGTGTAGAAGAAACATGTAGCTATACTGTCACCAAAATTTAACGCTTTCAAATAAATAGTTTCTAAAAAAATCTGGGGCATTACTTATTGAACGACCCTCGTAGTTGCTTAAAAATCTGCCAGAAGTTATAGATTATAATTTATAATAAATTGGTTTAAAAATTCATTCTATAGATAAGTAACTAAGAATACATAACTATAGGTAATAATTGTTCAAGCCTAATATATTAAAAGTGAGTGAAAAGAGGTAAAACTATAGTAATAGTAATAGTAATAGTAATAAAGTCCAAAAATACTTTTGTTAATCTATATTAGGATTACACTCTCTTGGTATATATTTTCTTGTGTTTCAAAGGTACTCTGCTTAAGTAATACTTAAATTCATAATTTAATTGTATTTACTATAAATTACTTCTTACTGATACTAGATTAAGTAAATCCATTATATAAAAAAAACAGGAGATTAAAATTATTTTAGCTCAAGAAATTAGTTTCTAGGTAGAATAAAAACGAAAACATTACGTAAATCATTTGCTGTAGATTTACAAAATACTTTCGTGTTTTTTTTCTAATTATTAGTTAATTCTCTACAATGTAGAGGACTCTTTAATTTTTATTAGTTTTTAGATATATTAAGAATAAACTCACGAAATGGATATTTTTAAATGATATTTTAAGGAAAAGCGAAACTGCACAATATGGCAAAATAAACGTTTTTTTTAAGTATATCAGAAATATGCTACAATAATGCATATTTTTTGGTGGATTAAAATAGTGTAATACTTTTAATTTATTTATATAAAACAAGCATCTTCTAGCTTAAATAGTACATTATTGAGTTATTGCAAAAATAAATTGTTTCGTTACCATTAGATTTTTGAAGTAGGTTAATGACAGTTTTTAGTTATAAATTGACTTAAATAATCAATGGGTTGAGGAAGAACAATAATTTATCGTGGATACTGTAAATAATTACGTTTTCTTGTTATACATTTCTTAGCATGTCTCAAAATGATGTTACTTTAAATAATTACTTTTTGAATAATTTAAAACTACACTATTTGAGTTCATTTGTTGCTAAGGTATATCAAGCATATATTACTGCAAGAAAAGTTTGATTTTGAGGAAGGGGTATAAATATAAATGATTTCTTGCAGTAGGCCCAAAATATGCTAACTCAATCATTATATTTTTAAAGAACGCTGGCTTAAGTTGATAATTGTTAAGGTTTTTTTTTTAATTATACTATATGATTACAAAAGTATTGTGCTTTTTATTTCGAATCTAAAATTTTAATAGAAATATATGTTTTGAGGTCTCCTGTATATAACTCAACCGTTTTTGAAATGTACATGAATGTGTTTTGTAGTACAATTGTTTATGAGATTGATTAAGGGTAAAACATAGAAATACATCTATTTGTCTTCAAAAACCATTAAGTGTAGTAACTGTATATTAGAAAATGCTTTTTTGTTCCTAGTTTGGATCTTCCGTTGGGCAATAAAGTTATTATTATTATTATTATTAAAAACGAATTTACAGTTTAATATATAATAAACTCTTTACTACTGAAGAGCAACAGAATATGGTTAGATAGGTAGATAGATATTTATTGACTGAAAATCTCCTTTTACAAAAATACATAACAAGTAATAGTAAATGCAAATGTATCGAGTCATAACAATTTTAACATTGAAAACAAAACAAAAATAATTAAAAAACAATTCGAGATTTGAAAATTACAATTATCTTGAAAGTCAGGAAGTAATTATTGCAATATTTGTACATGATTTCATATTCAGATAAATTCTTAATAATATCACGAAATTTCAAATTCATAGCAATCGTTTTTTTTTCAATTTTCAAGCGCTTGAAAAATAAAGAATTTCAAATTGCAACAAGCTCTGAGTATCTCGAAAGCTATCAATTATATGAAAATTTGTTTCTTTAGATGTTTTCTTTTTACAAAATAAAAATCAAATGAACTATATAAGAAATAATTATATTTAATAATTGCAACTGTTAAAGAGTTTGATCAAAGGTAAAACATAAAAACTCATTCGTCTGTTTTAATAAGTATTAAAAACGGATTTATGGTATTAATATCTTATGAAATTTTTGTTTGTTGAACAGCAACAGGATGTGCCTTTACATTGCATTCGTATGAGTTATTTATATTGACCTTTAATGTAGACAGCCAAAATTTTAATTACATTTTTGAACACGATCCAGAAGTATACTCGGAAGTAATTCGTTTCTGTTTATGTAGCTTTTCTCAATTTTTCATTTTGCAATTTCCTGTCCTGTCTTATAGTAGGTACGTAAATAAAATTTCATGTCCAGACAAAAATATATAAAAATATAAGGCTGATGTCGATGGCCAACGAAGAAGAAGGGAAGAAGAGAAGCAGCATAAAAAATGTTATACCATAATATTTAAATACCATCTTATCTCTTTATATTTTAAATTAGAAAACGAATGATATAATTATTAATAATATAATTTTTATTTAGATACAATAATCTTTATTTGGACAAATTAATTATGAATAAAACTATATAGTTACTTTCAAAAATATATTGTAAGACGCTACAATTTTTTCGCCACACTGTGGCTTCTTCAGGCGAAGAAAAAAAAATTTTTTCTTTCGAAACTTTTTTTAAATTTCAACAACAAAATTATTGGTAATCTGTTAAAAGCTAGAAGGAAATAGCAGAATTTTGCTAAGAACAAGAACAGTTGAAAATTTGGAATGTAAAAGAGTAGGTTGACAAATTTGTAAAGTAATGTTTATTTATAAGTAGCAGAAATTTTACCAAAAGAGCCCTTTTAAAGAAGCCATGTTGTTTGAAAATAGAATTTTACTTAAATAATTTTAAAAATACTAGCTAATCAAGATGATTGAATTAGAAGAAACAAATAACCTTTTTTTAATCCACGGACCAGTTTTGATCTGTTTTGGATCTCATCCCACTTGAAAACGTTTTACTTTGGAGTATTTAACACTCCGATAAACCGTTAGTCAAGATTTCGACTTTACAGCTTAAAATTAGTTGTGATTGAGAAAATATATTAATTTTTTTATTAAAAGGAACGGTATTAAAAAAAAGAAACACTAAATGAAAGACTGTAAAAAAGAGAATTAAGAGTTTACCAAAAAATGGTTCAAAGTATACTAAAAACATGTTCAGAAGTACCTAAAATTTTACCTACAACAATAGAAAATTTATTAATAATTGTTTTAATTTCATAAAAAATATATTTAGATTTTCTAAGAAAAAATTATAAACATTGTTTAACAAGTGACATTTTTATTGAAAAATTAAAAGAAAAATTTGCTAAAGTTTGCAAAAGAAATATTTTGGAAAAGTGGCAAAAATGTTATCAAAAAACATTTAGACATCTTTTAAAAACAATTCTTTACCTATTCTATTAAAAACAAAAAACCTTCAACAACACAATAAACAATTGAAAGCCTATTTTTAACTCTTAATTTTATAAAAATGGAGATTGCTGAGAAATAACATAAAACTTGTCTAAAATATGTTCAAAAGTTCAAACTATTGAATATCTATTGAAAACTTAAAGAAAAAAATCAGAAATTTGCTAAAAGACATTTGAATGTATGCCAAAAAAAACACTTGAATACTGTGGAAAAATATTGTTAACAATTTTATTACAAAAAAGCAATTAAAGACATTCTGAAAATATAATAAATCTTTGAATTTAACAAAAACAATTGATTATTTATTATAATTTTTTTAAATTTTATAAAAAATTGACAGCATCAACTTCTATTACTCTATTATTGATTGTAATCGGTATGAAGTACGCCAAATTAAACTAAAACTGTCTCACATAAAAAATGATTACAATAATAACTATTGATAGCATCATCTTCATGCAATGTATGATTTAAATAGATAGGAAGTACGCCAATTGCATGTAATAGTTAAATGTATTTGGATATTAAGAGTCAAATGAAATAACACACCCTTGAGAGGGCAGATGAAGCCAGTATGTGGTGAAACATGTTGCAGTGTTCAGCAATAAAAATTAAAAATTGTGTCGTTTTATTTGAATGTATTAGAGTAGGTCAAGAGTACGTTATTTTAATACGATAGTTTTTATGTATCATTGATTGGTGTAGGTCAAGAATACGTTTCCCTGATGTATTATTACTTGAGTTAGGTAAGGAATACGCTAAACTAATATAATACTGTAACGTAATGTAACACTACCGACGCTTCTTATTAAATACTGGATTGATGAGGCTGTTACTTGTTGAAACTCTATAAAATACTTTCATAGTATATGGTTTCAAAAATATTTCTATTATTATTGATCTACCTGAAGAAGCCACTTGTCGCAGAATAATAACAACATTTTTGAAATCACATACTGTGTCAGTATTTTTTTAAGTTTCGCATTAAGCTAATAGTAAAAATATACTATTAAAATTAAACAACGTGTCTTGAAGTAGGGCAGGAATACGTCAGATAAATCGTTGTTTCACTTTTCGGTTAATCCATAAAGTATTGAGATAGGTCAATAGTAGGCTAGTTTAATATATTGTTGATTGAGATAGTTATGAGTATTTAATGTATAATGACTTGAGGTAGGTTAATAATGCGCTTAAAAATTAATGTAATAATAATAATGACACATTTTATTGAACTAAGAGTAATAATAGCTATTAAAATTTGCGATGAATTAAATTCTCACATAATTTTTAAGTTTGAAAAATTTAAAAGAACATCTCTTACAAATATTTTTCGTAATCTGGAAGTAAACTTATTAGAAAAATCTGCAAATCTGGTAAAAAATTGGAAATCGCTCGAAGAAAATTCTTGCAATTCATTTTTTTTTGATTGTGAAACAACACCAAGAGTTTTTAACCCCTAATATTAAATTTTGATTTAAAAAACAAAATAATTTTTAGAACAATTTACAACAATCAAAAAAAATTAAATATTCTGAAGAAAAACAAATAAATAGATCAATAAAAGGCTTCAAAAGTCTAGTATATTGTAGATAGAATTTTACTAAAAATCAACTGATTTTTATAATTGCAATTAAAAAGTTGCAATTTTACAGAAAAATTCATTGGAGAATTTAGTATCTGCCATCTATCTTATGTTTATTTAGTTCTTTGTTTTTTTAAAGCACATAAAAAACATACATAAAGATACATAAAGTTTTGTTCACTTTTTAGTAGTAAATGTTTAGAAACATAACTCTCTGATATCTGTTATTTTACATTTATTTTCTATCAATTGTGTTCTTTAATTTGAAAAATGATAGAAAACAGAAGACAAATTACATCTTATATGTGCCATTTGTCTTTTAATAATAAACATGTAAGTCGTTTACGTTGTAAAAACTTAACTAAATTTTGTTTCTAATGATTTATCTTTTATTACTAGTTTGCCATTTGATAGTTTATCTCTTGACTATCGTCTGTCATTTGTTTTCTTGCATGTATTATTAGTCCTTTTCCATTTGTTATTGTTTTATTTCTTCGCGCATGCGGCTTGAAAAAGTGCATTGCTTTTTAAATAATTTAAGCAATTGATGTTTATGAAAAAGAGAACAGATGTTCATACAAAATTCAAAAATATTCACATTGTAGAAGGTGTAAATTCTTAAAGCATTATCAAAGTTTTTGTTCTGTCACCATGGGCTCCTCTGTAGGAAGTTCAAGTAACCTTGGTCCATACAAAAGCACAAATGCACAATGCCAATCACCTCCTCCGGAAAGTATAAGAATATCTTCTGTTGTGACTCGAGGTACAGTGTCATCATCACTCTTGATCCATGTGTCCTCTGATTGTTTCAACCAGCCTACATAATGAGCATTTGATGATGATCTACCCTTATGAGTTAAAACAGCCTGGAAAGTATAGCAGCTTCCGAAATCATCTTCAAAACAGTAAGGAGCTGTCTTTGGCTTCTCTTTTTTTTACCGTTGCCTTTAACATTGCTGTTCTTGGTTACTCCAGCTGCAACAAATGCATCTTCACGTTTCTTAAATTTAGCTCTTATTGGTACTAATATATCTTGAAGTTTAGTTGAACACAGTTCAAATGCATCAAAATTTGACATCTTTTAATATTTTTGCATTGATGGCTTCCTTTTCTTTGAAGTTGGTTTGTTAAATATGCCGATAACCTGCTTATCTTCGTAATTCGTTTAGTGTAAACAGCATCTCTCTGTAATACCTGTGACATTCTTGTGATCTGCTCCTGAATTTTTGATATCAGTCCGGAATGCATATATCTAGCATCTTGGGACATGAAACAGCTGAGCCGTCCGATTCTATACACTTCCACTCTACATCAAATGTGCCGCCATTGTCTTGATCAATTAATGATTTATATGTCTGCGCATTGGAATTTTCGTTGAGCTTAACTGGCAGATTCTGTTGCATCATTTTAATCAGCTCTGTCCAGCATTCATTAGCATCCTTTTGAGCATAACCAAGATGTTTTGATTTTTCTGCAAATCTGGAAAATGCCATGTGAAGCACCCGCAGAGGCACCGTGCTCCCCTTGTCTATACTTGTGTAAAGATCCCTTAAGGCTGCTGTTATGGACTGTGCAGGAACAAAACCACTAACTGTAGTATCTCCTCTTTGATTTATTTAATTTAGTACATTCATAAATAACGCTATTTGTTAAAATGTGGGGATTGTCCTAAGGTATACGTTGGATACACTAAACGCAGCTTCCCAAACCTTACTCAAGAACATAAAAAATGCTTTCAATTCCAGAAAATACCATCCAACCGTCCAGTTGCTATATCATAATCGATGGATTTTGAAACAAATTCAGTAAATCCAAAAAGCGATTACATTTTTACAGTTTATGAGTTTAATGGTATTAAAACAGGGTTCAAGCTTAAGTACAAATGTATATGTAGGGTGGGTGGGTGGCCACTATCCCACCCTCCAGTTGTTATTTCATAATAGATGGATTTTGAAACAAATTTTTACAGCTTAAAATTTTTGTAATATTAAAACAGTGTTTGAGCTTAAGTACAAATGTATATGTAGGGTAGGTGGGTGGCCACTAACCAACCCTCCAGTTGTCATGGATTTTGAAATAAAGTCGATACATTTATTCATATAAATTCCCTCTCGGGATCTATCAATTTTATCGTAGTGATAGGTCTCAGTAACCCCTAATATACAGGGAGCGATACGGGTAAGGTCTCGATGGATAGGTGTGAAGCTAATGAAAGTTCAACGCACAACAGCTGCGGGTGGATAAGCATGAGAAATTGTGCCTAAAGGCGGACGAACCAAAAATGGTCAACCGCAAGGAGATGCAAAAGGCAACGGGAAACCACTGCAAGAAAGATCCCTATGGATTTCCCAAGACAAACAATTATGGCGATACAGTATAATCAAATGGCCCCTAGTCCATGGCAGACCTTAGATGTTCAACAGCCGATAAATCACAGACAGAGATGGAGGCATGGTACTCAGAAGTAAAACAACTAATAGCCATTACCAATAAGGATGACATCACTCTTATTCTCGGGGATTTGAATGCCAATATAGGCAGAGGAAGAAGCGGGGGTACTGTAGTTGAATATGGTCTAGGAATTAGAAACAAAAGAGGCGATATCTTGGTCCAGTTTTGTCAGGAGGAAAAGCTGATGGTTTTCAAGGAATCAAATTGAATATATACTGGTTCCAAAAAGGTATAGAAATGGAGTTCTTAGTGTTAGGACGTACCCAGGAGCAGATGTCAAGTCAGCATTATTTTATCCCATTCTATTCCATTCTGCGAACTTAAATTTAATCCGAGCAGGAATCAATCCAGGATCTCGAGGTGAAGAACGATGGATAGAACCGTCCATATATTAATGGATTTTATATACAATTTTGGAATATTATGTAAGCATATTGGAATAAATAAATAAGTAAGTAATAAATATAATATTATATATTACTTTCCCTATATAGTACATATAGGGGAAGTATGCCTATGGGCGCAGTATCTCAAAAACGAACAATCTTATTGAGATGAAACTTTAAACTTAAGATTTTATCGTTAAAAACTGGAACTGAAAAGCTTTTGAAGAACATTCAAAAACCGGAAGTGGATGTTTATTCGAGGCTATTTTTGGTTTTCTTTCGATATTTTTCTTAATTGTAAAATATTACAAAACTTTTCAAACAAAAGTTAAATGGAATAGGAAACTGTACAAGTTTTATTAAAATATATTTTTTATAAAATTCTTAACTTACTAGAAAAAACAATAAGAATTTTGCCATTTTTTGTTTGAATGTAAATTTCTTCCAAAAGGAGGAAATCGGGATATATATCTTAATGAATGTTGGTTTCCTCTCGTCCTCCTTTTCTTGCTCCGAAAATTCTGTTCAACGAGCAGATTTCGTGAATTTCTTCAAAAATCAGAAAACAAGATATAAATCTTAAACTTTGTTGGTTTACTTGTTGTCAACCTATAGCGTTAAATGAATCTGTGAACATGGTTTTACGGATGTTGCTCGTAAGCTCGAATACGTGAGAGAATCTAAATTGGTAATAATTAGTCTGTATCTCATTGCTAATATTATTATTGCATAATCACAGGCTATAGACGTTTGTTTTCCTCATCTCCTATTTTCTTCAATATTTTTTATCCTTTATTTTAATAAAATTTTCAAATTGTGTTATTTCCCAGCAATTTCTTTCCAGATCTCTAATTTTTTCCAGGCGTTTGCAGTTACTAGATTTTTTTCATTTGCTTTGTAAAAATTTGTCATCAAGTTTCCGTAATTTATTTATTTTATAAAGTAAGTTTATAATTGTAAGAATTTCTAACAAATTCTCTTTTTTGCAATTTCTCTTATTAATTTCATGAATTAGCAACGAGACTTCTAAAATTTCTTTATCTAATTGGAAATTTGTGGAAATTTTCTTCTATTGTTTTTATACTTTCAATACTTCCCTTTTTAGATTTCTGGACTTTTCCAGAAATCTTCCTACTGTCCATATTTTTAAAAATTATTTCATTTTATCTAAATTTTCCAGCTATTTCTATTAAATTTTTTTCGTGTTTTATTACTTTACTTTATCGATGCTTTTGATCATTTTCCAATTGTAAATTTTTTTTTATGACTTTTGAGAAATTTCTCTTAAAAATTATGCGGATTAACTTGAAGTACTCTCCCAGATTTCTAGATTTCTTTCAAGATTTATAGAATTTTCGAGTAATTTCTCTTCAAATCTGCTAAAATTTTATTTATGGTTTTCAATTTTTTTATTATTTGATTTATTTGAAGAGAGAGATAAACATCTTTATTGAATGTAGTCTTACAGTAATAAGACATCTTATTCTCCATTGGCCATAGGCCGATGGTCATTCTGCTCTTTTATCAATAATTTTCAAATTTCGGAATTTTCTTCAAACAATTTTAAGCAATATATATTTCAGATTTTCGAAAAAAAAACATATCTTCCAGATTTCTTCCTTAGTTCTTTTATTTGATCAAAATTAGCAATTTCTATTCTAATTTTTGAGAACTTTCCCTTATTTATGAATTTTTAAAGAAATTGTTCGATGGTTCTAAAATTTTACAACTAACTTTTTTCTAGATTTCTAGAATTTTTAGCAATTACTCCTGCATATTGTACGATTTAACTTCAAGTCTTCCAATATTTCTAGCAACTTCTTTTCCAGGTTTCTAGAGCTTCCTTATTCTTAACCTAATAAACATTTTCTGATAATTCCTAAATTGTAAAAATTAGCTTCCAAGGGTCTAACGATTTCCATCAATCTTTTTTTCAGATTTCTAGGCTTTGTCAGTAACATATCTTCAATATTTTCATATTTTTCTATACTTTCTTGTTCTACTTTATCGAAAATATGCTTATTAAAAAAATTATAATTATAAAAATTTTCTTTAAGGATTCTAAAATTTTTCAGCAAATTCAGTTGTAGATTTCTGGGATTTTCTAGAAGTTTCTCTTTAAAATTTATGCCAATGAACTTGGATTCAATTCTCTTCATTATTTCTATTTTTTAGAAACCTTGATATTTTTTAAATTTTATTGGAATGTTTCAGTCTAACATTTTCATTTTCCAGGAATTTTTATTGTAATCAATTATGTATCCATTGCTATTTATGACGAATGTAAGCCCCTTGGTAAGACGTGAATAAATTACTACTAACTTTTAAATTTTTGCATTTTACTTTTTTTATTAGAATTTTTCAGCAGTTTCTGTTTTAAAATTTTTAGAAATTTCCTAATTTTAGAAATTTTCTTTGAGAGTTATAGAATTTTTTTTCTAGATTTTTAGAATTTTTGTGCAATTGCTTCTATAAGCTGAATGATATAGCATTGAGGTTTATAAAATGTAAATATTTCTAGAGTTTTCCCTCTCCTAAAAATTTCTAGTTTTTTTACTAATTTCTCCTTTAATTTGCAAGAATTTTCCTTTCCCTTAAATTGTCTTCAAGATTTAATAAATTTCCTGGTTTTGTTTTGTCTAAATTTACCATTAATTTCTACTCAATATTTTAAAAATTTCCAAATTTCTAGAATCTTTATATAGGGTTATAATAGTTTCCAACAATCTCTGTTTCAGGTTTATAATATTTGCCTGCAATTTATATTTTAGATTGTACTCAATCTCATTTCCTTATTCAACATGATGTTATAGAAAATATAGTGTAACAAATATAATACTTATTATCAAAAACGGTCGTGGCAGATGACCTAATAGTCGACGCCAAAAACAAAACAAAAAAACATTAATAATTAGAAATAATTTTCTAATTATTAGCGAATTTTCTACAACGTAAGGACTTATATGTTTTATTAAAAAAACATTGATGTTATTTTGATTTTTTTAGTAACTGCCTCATTTGGTTTTACTGAACGTGGTGCATCATCAACCAATATTTGATGGTTGAATTCTGTGGGCCGGATATGTCATCAAGATTCAAAGTTTAATCATTCGAAAGCTACAATTTGTGCACGTGTCAAAGAATAGTCTTGAAATTTTGACAGAATCTAAGTTAAGGTTGGTACCCCATAAGAAATATAATATTATTGCTAATAAACTGTTGGAGTAACATGGAATTTATATAACAAATAATTGTAGAGAATTTAAAACTGAACAAATTATTAAGAATAGCCTTTTTGCGCAAACCTCATAGTTTTTGAGAAAAATAAATATATAATAGAAAGTGCTATGATGGCTACATCACCATTTTTATGTATTGTATTTATGACTTTCTTTTGAATAAACCGTTTATTTATAAAAAAAAAACGCACGTTCGTAGAATCACATTTATTACAATTTTACAATGTAAGTAGGTAATTATACGAGATAATTTTTAATAAATGCAGTCAGAACATATTAAAATCTAGGACAAAAAACAGATACGTAATTTAAATAATAAAATTTATTTACGTAGAAACGCTGAAGTATATTTTAATAAGCCCTTAGGAGACAAGGTGAAACTGTTTGCCTTCATTAGATTTAGACATGCCATGATGACAATCGTTTTCAACAATCCAAAAAAAAGTCCACGCAAGGATTAGCTAAAATTAATGGCAATGAGTTTCAATTAATGCGTCAGAGGTCAAATATTTGGTTTTTAGACAATATGCAACTGCAGCAGTTAAATAGAGAAATAATTAACATTACGTCGTCCAAGATAAATTAAATATACTTTAATTCTTCCTATATGATTTTACTACTAAATAAATCCTTTATTTACAGAATGTATATAAATAATAAGATAATTATACACCATTTATAATTTAAAGGTAAAATAAGCTGTGCATACTTTTAATTCATTATAGTTTATCTCTCTTATCTAATGAATTATTTATTTATTTATCTAGAAAATCAATAATTATAAATTTAATAATATTTTTAAAAGATATCTGTGATAATGTTCGAGTACGTAAAGAGTAAAATTAATATATTATATACTTGTTTCTCATTAATCACTTGGTGAAACATTATATTAGAGTACAATTAATATTAAAAGATCCATAATTATTCCCTAAAACTCAATTAACAAAAATAAAACACGTTTCACACAGAATAAACGCTTTCATCTGCAACCGATTAAATACTTAATTGTTAGGTATTATTATCAACCTGCTAACAATATAATTTATTGCGGTGTTTAATCCGTCGGTTTTTTTTTTCTTGCGGAAGCGACATCGATGCCCCCTGCCGGTCAGGAAATTCTCATTAATCTCGGAAGGTAATCAAACCACAATGTCTTTTTGAATTCAATTAGCGCGGAGGTAATTAGGCAAAAATCTAATTATAATATGAACGCCGAAAAATTCAATAACGCTACGAGGCAACGAGACGGTGAATAGTTTAATTAGGAGCGGACAGGAGCAATTGTTAAATTCGAAGGAAGGCATGGGCAAACAATGAATTTGCTAATGGACAATGGGTTCTTAATTAATTCATGTCTTGGGGTCTTTTTTAATTAGAATATTGTATTGCAACTATCGATCACGTGTTTCTACAGCTTGATTTTTTTGTGTGGACCTCGTGATCGATTATTGTGCATAATTTTTATGTTAATATCATACTGCAACACTAAAATTAGAATGGTTCTAGTTTCATTATTAAAAATCGTTATATTTAAATGAAATAATTTTTATTCAAAGGGGCTCACAAGCTGCTGTTAAAGACGTACACCCCAGGCTCAACATCTGTGAACTGTGTAATTATTCATTGTTATAAAGGGTTTAATCTGTTCCCTTTTGCATGCACGTTTAAGGCATTAGTAATAAGTATTCAGAAATGTACCTTCTAGTAAATATATTATTTACAACGCATATTTTTTCAAATGTATGATTACAAGTCAATAAAATGCTTTAATGAACCAATTATTTCTCGTATTCACAGCTTTCATCTCGCAACAAGCGTAACCGATTAACGTAATTATTTGATGAATGTTTATCATTATCCAGAATAATACAGAAAGTGCGACCTTTGTTTCCACATGGACTCACTTAACCTTTAACGGATAAAATCGAATTGAAATATTCATAAAACCATCAAATCATTATTATTAAGACGCTTTTAATGCTGCGGAAAAGTCGTTAAATCATAATTTAATAACAACGAGGAACTAAGATATTTCCTAAAAAAAAAACTAAAAGCCTAAACCAATTGGGAAAAATATTGGCGTTTTAATGGTTCGGCGAAAAAATAAGTGCATGCAATTTGAGGGGGATTACAAAATTCAATTATGTTACGAGGAAATACTTTCTCATCAGCGTCGTGTTCTAATTGAAGGTCTAATGTGATTATGATTGTTAGCGGAGTGATTTAATTTATTTTACTTCCGCTGATTAAATAATTATTTTAGATAATATTAGAAAAATGTATCATTGATTTAAAAAAAATATATAATAATATTTATAAGTTATCCTGCAATAATTTATTGATTTTCTTTAGATTTTGTTGGTAGCATTATTCCTAAGATTATTGAATCAGACTAATTAATTAAATTGATTAAATGTTATATCTTTAAAGATATCCATAACAGATTCAATAAGATCTGTTAATAGAACTTCAGAACACAATTAAAGCTGAGGAATTGAAATTCTCTTTAATAGAGCTACCTTTAATTTAGAACGAAAATGTATGTGTCTGCTTAATTTGACGACGCAACACAAACATACATAACAGCTGTAATTGATAATCCGATGAATTATCCAACGATAAACGACCAGGATGTTGTAAAGATAAAGTCGCTTCTTTACAATTTCCTCGTCGTTTCTCGTTCGATAATTCATCGGATTATGTGATTTAAATTTTAACAACATTTCTGCGACGTAAGATGGAAGAACTTCATCCCAATCCAAACAAAGTGTCCCTAAGTATTGAATTAAACGTTTGGCAAAGAACAACGATGGGGAAGTTAATCCTAAAGGGTCAAAGATACGAGCGACATCCGATAAAATAGTTTAGTGCAAGGCCAATCTACGAGATGTACTGTAAAGAAAAAACCATCTATACTTGGTTGCCAAGGAAGACCCAAGATTTAAGCAGAGGGATCTTCAATATCGTCCAAACACAATGATAATGCATCTAACTGATCAGCGACAACAGTAAGTAGGGCCTAAACATTAATAGCTCTTTTACGTAATTCAAAGTCTCCTGATTTCAACAAATGAGCAATTTCTTTGACTAGAAGTTTGGCTTCTGGCAGGGATGAACATCCTGAGAGGAGATCATCTACATCGATGTCTGAGGATACGACATAAGAAGCACTTTGCTGTTTGTAAACTAATGTCATCTGTCTTTTTCTATTTTCGAGAAATAGCTTTTTTAATTATTATAAATGTGTTATTTTGAACGCTGGCGTTTTTGTATAACTTGAAATTAAATTACTTAATTGAAAAATAATAAAAATAAACAAACGCATATCTGTCATTTGCCATCTGCCATCTGTCTTCTGCAATTTGCCATCTACCACTTTTCTGTGGCATCTGTCATTTACCATCTACCATCTATATTTTTATCAGTCAACTGTTCTTTCATTTCTCATCTGTCATTTGCCATCTGTCATCTGTAATTTTTTATCAGTCAACTGTTTCTTCATTTCTCATCTGACATTTGTAATGTCATCTGTCAACTGCTATTTCTCAGCTGACACCTATCAACTGTCATATTGTCATTTACTGTACTATCATCTATCAACTGACATATGTCGTCTAGTACGTTTTTGTGCCACCTGTCATTTGTCATCTGTCGATCCATAATCTGTAATTTTTTATCAGTCAACTGTTCTTTTATTTCCCATCTGGCATTTGTAATCACATCTGTCATTTGTCATCTATTATCTATCTCTTATCTGCCATATTGTTATTTACCATACTGTCATCTGTCACCTGTCATATGTCATCTACCACTTTTTTCTGTCATCTGTCATTTATCATCTATCATTTCTATTTTTTGATCAGTCAACTGTTCTTTCATTTATCATCTAGCATCACCATTTGTAATGCAATCTGTCATTTGTCATTTGTCAGTTATCAACTATCATCAGTAATTTTTATCAGTTAAGTCATCTTTCATTTCTCATCTGGCATTTTTAATCACATCTATCATTTGTCATCTCTCATCTGCTATTTGCCATCTGCCAGCTGACATCTAATATCTGTCACCTGTCACATGTCATCTATCACTATTTTTGTGTCGTCTGTCATTTTTCATCTGTCAATTATCATCTGTCATCTGTAAATTTTTAAAAGTCAAGTGTTCTTTCATTTCTTATCTGGCACATGTAATGTCGTCTGTTATCTGCCATTTGCCATACTGTCATTTACCCTACTGTCATCTGTCATATGTCACCTATCACTTTTTTGGGTCATCCTTCATTTGGCATCTGTCATTTATCATCCATTATCGGAATTTTTTTATCAGTCAACTGTTGTTTCATTTCTCATCTGTTATTTGTCATCTGTCATTTATTATCTGTCAGCTGTAATTTTTTTATCAGTCAACTCTTCCTTCATTTCTCATCCGGCATTTGCAATGTTATCTATCATTTGCCATTTTCCATCTATCATACTGCCATTTACTGTACTAGTATCTGTCATCTATCATTTGTCATCTGTCATTTACAATCCATCGTCAGTAATTTTTTATCAGTTAACTGTTCATTCATTTATCATCTGTCATTTGTAATTTCCTTCATTTCTCATCTGGCATTTGTAATGTGATCTGTCATTAGTCATCTGTAATCAGCCTGTCATCTATCAACTGTCATATGTGATCTATAATTTTTTGTGTCATCTGTTATTTATCATTCATAATTTGTAATTTTTTATCAGTCAGCTGTTCTTTAATTTCTTATCTGGCATTTGTAATCACATCTGTCATTTGTCATCTGTTATCTGCCATTTGCTATCTTTTATGTGTCATTTGACATCTTTCACCTATCATTTACCGCACTGTCATCTGTCACCTTTCATATGTCATCTACTACTTTTTTGTGTGATCTGTTATTTGTCAACTGTCATTTATTATCTGTCATCTGTAATTTTTTATCAGTCAACTGTTTTTCATTTTTCATCTGACGGTTGTAATATCATCTAGCATTTGTCATTTGTTATGTGCCATTTGCAATCTGACATCTGTCATCTGTCAAACTGTCATTTACAGTATTTTCATCTGTCACCTATCATGTACTCATTTGTGTCATCTGTCATCTGTCATTTATCATTCATCATCTCTATTTTTTGATCAGTCAACTGTTCTTTCATTTATCATCTGGCATTTGTAATGTCATCTATCATTTGTCATTTGTCAACTATTCTTCTGTAATTTCCTTCATTTCTCATCTGGCATTTGTAATGTCATCTGTCATTAGCCATCTGTAATCAGCCATTTGCCATCTGACATCTGTCATCTGTCGTACTGTCATCTGTCATCTATCAACTGTCATACGTGATCTATCATTTTTCGTGTCATCTGTTTTTTGTCATCTGTCATTTATTATTCATAATTTGTAATTTTTTATCAGTCAACTGTTCTTTCATTTCTCATCTGGCATTTGTAATCACATCTGTCATTTGTCATCTATTATCTGCCATTTGTCATCTTTTATCTCTCATTTACCGTACTCTCATCTGTCCCCTGTCATATATCATCTACTACTATTTTGTGTCATTTGTTACTTGTCATCTGTCATTTATCACCTGTCATCTGTAATTTTGTATCAGTCAACTGTTTTTTATTTTTCATCTGACATTTGTAATGTCATCTAGCATTTGTCATTTGTTATGTGCCATTTTCAATCTGACATCTGACATCTGTCATCGGTTATACCGTTATTTACCGTATTGTCATCTGTTACCTATCATATCATCTACCACTCTTTTGTGTCATCTGTCATCTGTCATTTATCATCCATCACCTCTTTTTTTTATCAGTCAATTGTTCTTTCATTTATCATCTGGCATTTGTAATGTCATCTGTCCTTTGTCATTTATCATCTGTCATTTGTTATTTGTCGGCTGACATCTGTCATCTGTTATACTGTCATTTATCGTAATGTCATCTGTCACCTGTCATATATCATCTACTACTTTTTTGTGCCATCCGTCATTCATCCTCCATCATCTGTAATTTTTTATCAGTTCATTCAATTCTCATCTTTCATTTCTCATCTGGTATTTGTAATCACATCTGTCATCTGCCATTTGCCATTTGAAGTCTGACATCTGTCATCTGCCATATATCATTCATCAGTCAATTGTTTTTTCATTTGTTATCTGGCATTTGTAATATCATCTGTCATCTGTCATCAGCTACTATTTGTCAGTGACATCTGTAATATGTCATAATGCAATGCTATTTACCGCACTGTCATCTGTCACCTGTCATATGCCATCTACTACTTTTTTGTGCCATCTGTCATTCAACATCCATCATCTGTAGTCTTTTATCAGTTTTTTCATTTCTCATCTGGAATTTGTAATCACATCTGTCATTTGTCACCTGTCATTTGCCATTTGTCCTCTGAAGTCTGACATCTGTCATCTGTCATACTATCATTTACCATACTGTCATTTGTAATCTGCCACCTGTCACAAGTCATCTACCACTTTTTTTGTGTCATCTGTTATTTATCATCAGTCTGTTATTTCATTTGTCATCTGGTATTTGTAATTACATCTGTCATTTGTCATCTGCAATTTGCCACCTGCTATCTGCTATCTGACATCTGTCATCTGCAATACTGTCATTTACCCTACTGTCACCTGGCACACGTCATATACCACTTTTTTGTGACATCTGTCATCTGTATATTTTATCAGTCAACTGTTCTTTCATTTCTCATTTGGTATTTGTAATGTCATCTGTCATTTGTCATCTATCAGCTGCCATTTGTCATCTGACATACTGTCATTTACCGTACTGTCATCTGTCACCTGCCCTATATCATCTACCACTTTTTTATGTCATCTGTCGTTTATCAACCATTATTTTTAATTTTTATCAGTCAACTGTTCTTTCACTTCTCATCTAGCATTTGTAATCATATCTGTCACTTGTGATCTGTTATCTGTCATTTGCTATCTCTTATCTGTCATATTATCATTTATTGTACTGTCATCTTTCACTTGTCATTTATCATCTACTACTTTTTCTTTTATCTGTCATTTATCATCTATCATCTCTATTTTTGTATCAGTCAATTGTTCTTTCATTTATCATCTAGAATTTGTAATACCATCTGTCATTTATCATCTGTCATCTACTATTTATCAGCTGACATCTGTCATACAGTCATTTACTGAACTGAAATTTTTTATCAGTCAATTGTTCTTTAATTTCGTAACTGGCTTTTATAATCACATCTGTCATTTGTCATCTGTCATTTGCCATTTGCCATCTAATATCTGACATTTATCATCTGTCCTTTACCATACTGTCACCTGGCATATGTCATCTAACATTTTTTTGTGTCATCTGTCATTTATCATTTGTCATCTGTATTTTGTACAGTTAACTTTTCTTTCATTTCTCATCTGACATTTAAAATATCATCTGTCATTAGTCATATATCATCTGCCATTTACCATCTGACCTATTGTTATTTACGGTACTGTCATCTGTCACCTGTCTCATATCATCTAGCATATTTTTGTGTCATCTGTTATTTATCATCCATTATCTGTAATTTTTATCAGTCAACTGTTCTTTCATTTCTCATCTAGCATTTGTAATTAGATCTGTCATTTGTCATCTCTTATCTGCCATGCTGTCATTAGATCTGTCATATGTCAACTACCACTTTTTTCTGTCATCTGTTTTTTGTCATCTATCATCACTAATTTTTGATCAGTCAATTGTACTTTCATTTATCAGCTAGAATTTGTAATGTCATCTGTTATTTGTCATTTATCAACTGCTATTTGTTTGCTGAAAACTATTATCTGGCATACTGTCATATACCGTACTGCCATCTGTCACCTGCCATATATCATCTACTACTTTGTTGTGCCATCTATCATTCGTCATCCATCATCTGTAATTTTTTATCACTCAACTGTTTTTTCATTTCTCATCTGGTATTTGTTTATTTCATTGCATCTGTCATCTGTCATATTGTAATTTACCATACTGTCATCTGTTACCTGTCATATGTTATCTACCACTTTTTTGTTTCATCAGTTATTTCTCATCTGTTATTTATCAATAGTCATTTGTCATTTGTCATCTGTCATCTGTCATTTGTCATTTGTCATCTGTCATATGTAATTTTTCTACAAAAAATTTGTAGGTTTCTTTGTAACAATTATATTTTGCCAATGTTTGAAATATAAAACTCTTCATTCAATATTTTTAATTTTAAATTTCAATCACAACAAAAAATATATTCATTGAATGTTATTTCATTCAGTCGCAATAAGTTTTATCAACGTCTTAAAAACACGAAAATGATCATTAAATAATTTAATTTATAGGTTATATAACTTTTTTAAATATTTTAATTTGACGTATTATAATAAAAAAATGGTTATTTAATATTTTTAAGATTCACAATTATAAAAAAAACATGACTAATATTTCGATCCAATTAGAAAAAAAACTATAGACGTACGTCAAACATGTAAATAATTGCTTCCTGAAATATCTTCAGGCTTATTTTACATACTCTTTATTGCGAACAATTATGCATAATATTCGTTAATTAATTGTATTCGAATTAAATCGCGTTAATCACATCATATTCCAAAAGCTTTACAACGAAATTTATTGGGCGAATCTAATTTTGGGTAATTAAATATTTACCGCGGCCTTCGTGTTTATTATATTAGCACGACGATTTGCGTTCGCTTATTTGCATTGAATTTAAACCGGCGGCTCTCACGATTTACGACTGTGGAAAACTTCTAGAGATCGCGGAAAATTCGTATTTTCAATGTGACGTTTCTACAAATTAATTATTGTTCCCTGTCAACAACAGTAACGGACCGGTTTCTATCTATTTTGGATCTCACCAGCGTAGCGCAGTTGGTGACAGGAAATCAAGATTTACTTTGGATATCGTAATCGATGATTCTACAATTTTTTTTATATTCAACCTTAATATATAAAAATATATTTATATATATGCAAATATACAATGTTTTGATTCTGTTATGTATTGTGAAATGCGAAATATTATGCAACGGTTATCACTTAAAGTTTTATGTGTATAAAAGCGATAAGTGGTTTACTGATATTTGCACTGGTATTACGCTTATGTCAATTTTAATAACTAATTAAATAATACTTTTCAGATTTTTTATTATGAAATTAAATCCAGTTTTTAAATCGTATATGCTTTCAAAAATTTAATTTATATTAAACTACTTTTCAAAGATATTGGCTTTATAGAGTGATCGGCAAATGTAAAGCATTGAAGTCGATGTTCTATGAGAATGTTAATTCAGACATTCTATAACTTGATTCGATACAAATCTAAATACGAAGAATTCACCAAAAAAAGCAAAGGATTGAATGGAGTGGAAAATATTTGAAGGTATTCATTCTGTAACTTTATTTTATCAAATCTAGACATGAAATTTAGTAAATTAGTTTCAAAAATTGTCTTAGAAAATTCACCAAAGAAAAGCAAATGATTGATTGGAGTGGAAAATATCAGATGGCATTGAAGTTTCTGGAGAATGCACTTACCATAGTTTAATATTGGTTATCAAGGCAAGTGATGTAAGGTTTGGAGTTAAAAATCCAATATGTAAAAGTGAATGTATTCAGCTGCTTTAATAACCTTCTCTAAACCAGAGAGAAACTATTAATTCATAAGAATGAAGATAATAAAGCATATTAATAAACATATCTGTGGAAAAAGGTCATTAAAAACTGAAATGGCTTTTACTTTTCAGAATCCCAAAAGTATAGAAACCTATAGGAACTTGTCGTGATGCAAAATGATTCGTCGTTTTATTTAATTTCTCTCAATTTACTGAAAATATTAGATAAACAAATGGTCCACGCTGAATTAACGGTCTTTTGATTTTTGAAAGGCACAGTTGCCACATAACTGGTTTTCGTGAAGAAAAACGCCACCATTTGCTTCTTAACGCTTCGAGAACGAACAACTTTGTTGGCTTTGCTTCACATTGAAACACTCAAACTGCCGATTGGTTTTTTCTTTCTTGCTCATATGTATAAATCCACCACTCGACACCTGTAACGATGATGTATACTGCTTTAGATGTACCACAGTTGTATTTTGAAATCATTTTACACCACCAATCAATACGGGCATTTTTTGAGCATCTGCCAACAAATATTGAATCCAACGTGGACGCAATTTCCAAACACCCAAATTTTCATACAAAATGGTCATACTAATGCTTAAACATCTCTCGATTTCGTGATATGTCACATGACGATCTTCTTCAAATAGTTTTCGCACAGCATCAATATTTTGCAGCACAACGGCCGATTTAGGACGACCTTCTTTAACTTAATTCGTGAGCGAACTACGTCCATATTTGAATTCAGTGTACCAGCTATACACAGTGGCTGTGGATGGTGCTTAATCGCCAAAAGTTGAATTCAATTGATTAATGTACTGTTCTTGAGTTAGACAACGTCGAAAGTCATAATAAATCATAGCTCGAAAATTTTCGCGAGTTAATTCCATCTTTTGGCTGAAATGAAATTTTCAACTTACTCTAAATAACACATCAAAACATTCTGAGTACGTATAACGTGAAAAATGCCAAAGCTTATGATGGCAAATAAAAACTTTTTAACATGGTTTGTATAAAACTGACTTTATTTTTTATTTAGTGACTATAGTTTCGACAATTTCAACTTGTCATTATCAAACTAGAAGTGGTAATGTTATATTTCACCTATCAATATCAGTCTAGCCAGTGTTCAATACATAAATATCAACCCTCGTTTACTGAGATGTTAAAAAGTCGGTTTGAAACATTAAGAATTATCCGGAGTCGTCAAGAGCAGCTAAGATAATTATTCGTGTTATAACATATATACATCGTAAACTAAACATATATTATTCGATGTTGTGTGCGCCAAAATAGATTTCGCATAATTTATTTTACGACGTAAGTCGTTAAACGAAACTTTGCCACTAATTACTACAATTTACGTAAATTTCTCTGATAAGACATTTTAAAGGTCGAAAATACAATTTACGACCTTTAATTTGAATATTTGAAGTAAACTTATAGGTTTTTTTCAATGTTTGACGCAACATGCTCATTACAAATCATCCCCCTTAATGAAATGATTATAATTGATTTGCTAAAATAATAAAAGTATTATGTAAACTAATTCTGAATATACAGGGTGTTTAATAAATATACGGCAAATATTTAAAGGGTTGCTTCCTAGACTATTCTAAGAATATATTTTGCCCTTCGATGATTTTTTTTAATTCTTCATTTCAATCATCTAACCTAAATACTATTTGATAGCAAAACTTTGCTATGCTTTACTGTTCTAATTCAGCTGCAACCACTTCGAAAGCAAAAGTCCATGTTATCCTCTCAATTTGGTGGAATTAAAAGGTGTCGTATATTTTCAGCTTCTACCACAGAACCAAACCATCAATACGGTTCTGCACTGTCGCCAATTGTACAAATTGAATGAAGTAAAATCGTAAGGATTTTGTGTTCCGCCATGACAACGCGAGAAGTTTAGTGACCCACTAGAAGTTCCTAGAGCATGGATAGATTTTTAGAAGTTTTTCTGTGGGGTTATGTAAAAAACAAAGTATATGTAAAAATCATATCAATCCGTGGAGGATCATAAACTGATCTGATTATTTTTTATTAATCTACATAAAATTATCTAAAACTTTGTCATTTACAGTTTTTTTCTATTTGTTATAATAACCGAGATATATTGATTTGAAAAAATTGACACTTTGTACTTTTTTCAAAATATCTAGTTACCCTTGACTTGTTTGAAAACTTTGAAATTGGAATTTTATTCGTCTCGTAAATCTACACTTCTTTCCCCATTTAACCGTTTCTCTATCTCTTATATTTTCCGAAAGAACATCGAAAAAAACTCACCCTGTATATTATGGATATACAATTTGAATAAATATCACATGACTTGTGTAAAACAAATGTTCTAGCACCAATAAAAAATTTGATTTGATTTAATATGGGATTTTACAGAAAGCGATAATTAATATAATTTTAATTGGTTTTATATTTTAAATTTACGACATTTGTTTAAGCAAGTTGAATATTAAAAAACGTAGTTTAAATATTTATAGATTATTAATTCATTCAATGTAGAATTTAAAATCGGTACATGTGACTCCATCTATTAATTAAAAGCTCAAACCCACTTTTAAGAAGATTACATTTAACCTATTAAAAAATTTATTCTAATTCTACACATTAATTAAAACATTTCTGTTTTATTTTCAGAACATTACTGTGAGTAGAAATAACTATAATATAATAATAATTTCTTTCTTGTATCTTAAAATTTTATAAAATATTGTTTATTTATTAAAGTGTTTATAATTAAAAAAAATTACATAGTAGAACACATATAACACTTACTACTGATTATACAGTAAATATTTTTATTGATATTTTAATGTTGATTACTAAATAGGAACGATCTCTGTTATATTTGTGACTATAATGTATTTTTTACAGGTTACTGTAATCTATATAAGAATTCTGTAATAAAATGTGAAATATTCTTATAATTAAATAAATTAACAAACAATATAAGATATGAACTTTTTCTAAATTAATAACATTAGTTTTAATAATTTTTTTATTAAAAGGTCTGCTTTTTATTATGAATTACCATGTAATAACGGCTCTTATTATCCTTTTAAATATAATGCATTTTTATAATTATCTGTAATTTGTAGAATTCTGTATGCAAATATAATATTTTTTTTAATTATAAATAAATCAATTAATAAGTATTAATGAAAGTTCCTTCGAAGAAGTTAACTCTGCCCGCCCTCATATTTCATATTTTGTAACATAATTTTTGAGATATTTTGTTAGAAAGGAATACAATGATGTAATAAATAAAAAATAAATCGATTTATTATATTTCATAAATTAATAAGTTTAATTATTTTTGTAGGCTCAAAGAATATGATTCTGAAAGTGATGATAACTAATTAATTTAAAATAATTGGATTTATACGTTCTGGCATTATGATATAGTTTAAGAGAAAAAAAAGCAATTAAAGTATTATTAAATATTACAGCAAAACACTCAATTGCAATAGAGTTTAAAATACTTTTAAAATGTATATTTGGTTGCATACGATGATTATAGCAAAGATAAATTTATTTTTACATACAAATCGATTTTGTATATACCCATAAATTGGTTTTCCTTTTCTCTTATTGTTTCATTCTCTTCATTCTACTTCTGCTTAACACAAAAAATACATTTTCACTCGTTGAATGCTTCATTCCTCTCAACACTCATATAATTATTTTTATTTCTGTTTTCTATTATTATTTTTTTCTCCCTCTTGACTCATTATCTTTATGTATTTATATATTTCACTTCTGGTTTAATTTTTATTAATTTATTTCTTTTTTATATTTCCTCATTTATTTCTCGCTTCCTATAATTTCTCTTCACTTTATCTCCCATCCATTTAATATTGTTGTTTCTTGAGGCTTTTACTTCATCATACATGAATGAAAAGTATAGAGAGAATGAGAAACTACAGTTCATTGAATGAATATAAATAAAAATACTTTTTTAACTTTGTATAACAACTTAAAGTGTTATACAAAATTAAAAAAGTGTTTTCATTTATTTCCTTCTTCTGAAAACAAAATTAGGTTTTTTTTCTTATTATGTTTTATTTTTCTTAACATCCATATAATTTATTTATTTATATATCTTTGGACTCCTTTCTTGAAAATTATATATACAACAAATCAATTTAAAGACAGAATATACGTCAAATTTTGGCGAAATAAGCACGGTTGGAGTTAACAATTACAAATTGTGTACTTGCACTCAAATCCTTTCATTTCCATGATACCGAGGGGAAAAATACCTTTGTCATTTCTAAACTGTTTCTCCTTTTCTTATTTGTAATGCAAATTGTCCGACTTTTTTGCTTAATTTATTTAATTTCTCTTGAATATTATCCCTGTCTTATCAAAAAATCAATCTGTTCTTTCGTTCATATTTTACAGAATGTTTTCTTTTCTTACCCTACTTTTAAATTCGTCACGCTTTTTTCAATCTTCAGTATATATTTTCACTATTTTAATTCCCTTTTTTCTCTCAATTCTTCCTTTTAATAGCACAACATTCACCTTTTTTTACTCACCTGTGGAATTTTTCATTTCTTGTTTGTGCTTATTCTTTCCTTTCTCTCTTCTTCTCTTTCTTTGTTTTATCAAGTGCATATTTCTCGACTAGTTTTCCTTTTTGATAGTCTTGTTTTTCATATCCGTCTATTTGTTATTTTCTCTATCTCTCTCACACAGACATATTCTTTCTATTTTTTATATCGTGTGCATATTTCTTAACTTGTTTTCTTTCTTAGATTATTTCGTATTTTATATTCATCTATTCTCACCTCTCTGTTATTGTCTGTTTCCCTCTTCTTAATTTTTCTCCATTCAAAAACAAAAAAAAAACACTTTCTGTTTTATTCGTCCTCTTTAATTTCTATTGTCAGCTATATAAAATTTTTTACTCTTTACTTCTTGTGCATTCTATCTCGTATTTATTTTTAATTATATTTTCTTTCTATCTGTATTCGCTTTTTCCTCTATGTATTTTTTTCGTTTTCCCTCTCTTTCCATTATTATTTCCAATGTATATTTCTCTTCACATTCTTTTTAAAAATATGTATTTTTTCTTCATAATGTCTCCCTCTTAACTATCCACTTTGACGTTTTCTCTTCTTCCTTTTTTTCCTTCTTAACAAAAAATAAATTTTTACTTGATCTCTTTCGTTTCTAATAATTTCAAAATATAAATATTTCGTAAATTAAATAAATCATTATTCATTCATCTTCTACAACCACGAAAGTTATTTTCTCTCTCTAGTTCTCTCTATTAATAAACTCTTTCGTCTATATATGTCATATTTCTGACAAGCTGTTACAAACAGCAAAAATATTCTATCTGTAAAAAGAGACGAAATAACTGAACAAAAGTAAATAGAAGTAGTACTGATGCAGTCTATTTATGGGTTTGAGTGGAAGATCTTTTGAAGAAGCGAACTCCGCCTGTTCTCCTTTCGGCTAAAATTTTAAGTATATTTTTCAAATCTTGTATATACGTTTTGTGATATTTATTAGAAAGGAGCGCAAAGGTGTAATAAATGGGTGTTACCTTCTTTCCAGTAATATTCTCTTCTTTCTATTCTGTTTATTTTCTTCATTTTTTCTTGCTATTTTCTCTTTCTGAACAATTCTTTTTTTGTTTATTCTCTTTCATTTCTTGGTTTTCATATTATTGCCTTTCTGCCTTTCTTTACTTTTTTTATATTTCACCTCCCGTCTTTTAATCGTTTTTATTGCTTTTTTTTTACTTTCTATTGTATAATTCTCTTATTCTTTTTTCTCTATTTTCTTTTATTTAATTATTTTCTTTCACATTTCTCATTTTTCATATTATTATTTCTACTGAATTGATGGGGCTGCTACCTGTTGAAACTCCATATCACTTAATAAAACTTAATAAAATACTGACACACCATATACTGTGTCAGTATTTTATTAAGTTTTTATTATTCTAGTTTCTCTTTCTCTCTGTATTTTTTAAATCAAATACTATTTTTTTATATTTAACCTCTCTTCTGGCTTCCACCCTTTATTTTTACCTTTTTTCTATTATTACTATTTAACTTTTCTCTCTCACTTTTCTTTTATTTCTATTCTCCGTTTCTCAATATATTTTTTGTTTCTTATTTTTCGTTTTTCTTACCTATTATATTATTCTCTATTTATCTCTTTACTTCTCTCAATCGATCATAGAACGTTATTTATATCGTCATTTGTCCTTTTTTCTGCTCTTTAGTATTATCTCCTTTCCCCTAAGTTTTCTTCTTTTTATTTGACTTTTCTAACTGTTCTTCTTTTATTTATATACAATATTTCTTGACAAATTTGTTGTTCATTATTATTTGTTCTCGTATTGTTATCTCACTTTTTTTCTCTACTCTTCTTTACCTTTTTTTTTTCTCTCTCTTCTGCTACTTATTCTCTCCTCTTTATCGCTTATTTTCTATTCATTCTATTTTACTGTTTTTCCTAATATTATTATTTTGTTATTTGATTTTTTCATATGGTTTTCTCTCTTTCTAGGTAGTTGGTTTTAAATATTATCCCTCTCTTCGTTTTTTTTTACTTTTTATTCGTATCTAACTCTCCTTTCTATTTTATTTTATTAATTATTTTCTCTATATTCTATTTTTTCAATATGCTCCACGTTTGGTTTTTAAGAAATATTTCTCTCTTACCTTCTACCAATCAAATCTGTCTTCTATCTTCAAGTGTATTTTTAATTGCTCTTCCTGCTGTCTTGTCCGCTTCCCTTTTATTTTTAGATTTTTATTTTATGATTCTATTTTCTCTCACCTAACCCCTTCTTTCTTTTATCTTTCTTCCTTCTTGAATATTTTCTTTTTCCACTCCTCCATTTTCGTTATTTTTTATTTGTTTTTCTTTATTCTTATATTGTTCTCCTTCTTTATCTCTCTACTTTTCTTTATCATTCACCTTTATCTTCTTTATATTCCCCCTCTTATATCTCCTCAGGTTTTTCTTAAATGTTTCATCACAATGTTATCTTCCTCTTCATTTTTCTTTCCTTACCATTTTCCATTTTCTCAACTACTTCTTTCTTTTCTATTTCTTTCATACCTTCTACTAATCTTATCTGTCCTCTCTCTCCCTTGATTATCGCTCATTTCTTTCTTTATTTTATTCAAAACAAAAACAGTATATAATACAAAAAGTTACAATAGTACTATGTTCAGTCGCTAAATTAATTCGTCAATTAAAATAAGTGTGCGAATTATGATGAAATATAATAGAAAATTCTAATCTTGCGCACTAAAATGTGTTGACATTGAATAATGCTTTTGTTTGATTAAGAACTCTCTTAATTGTGTTTTGAACAATTTTGCATTTGTTATGTATCTTTTTTTAATATTTGGGTAACTTATTGTAAATCCTCAGTGCAGTATACATGGAGATATCTCAAAAAGGGATAGTCTGTAAAAATGGTATATTTCTTATTTTCGGACGTCCATTCAAGCTCCATGCAATACTTTATTTTCTTCCCCTACTTTTACTTTCTTCTCCCTTCTCTCAATCTTCAGTACAGTTTTCTCTTATTTTTTCTCTCTATTCTTTTTAAACACAAAATTCACCATTTATACTTGTTTTTTTTACCTCATTACCTCTACAATTTTTTTTTTTTTTAGTGCATGTTTCTCTACTCGTTTTCCTATCTATCTCTACTTCCAATATATTTTACCTCTTTTTATCTGCTTTTCATTTTAATGTTCACTCTCTTATTATGTTTTCTCTATTCTCTTTTTTAAACAAATGTATTCTTTTTTATTTCCTTCAACTTTTCCCATGCCTCATCATATTATTATTTCTCATTATCTTTCTACTATTCTTTATTAATTATCTCTGCCTACTTCATATTTACACTCCTTCCTCTCTTCTGCTTTTCATTTGTAGCTCTTTCTCGCTATTTTTATATTCTTGCTATTTGACCTTTGTCTCTTTTTTTCTTTCATCCTTTTGTTTTGCTTTTTCTTATTTTTTTTACTTATCTTTGTCGATAATCACTAACTTCTTTATATTTCCCTCTCTCCTTTTTTCTACTCTATATTTTTACCGCCCTCTCACTATACGAGTCTAGAATAGAAATCTATTCTACTGTTTTTGCTCTTCTTGGGGTTTCTCCATTTTCTATTATTCAACACGGTTTTTTTATTCATTCTCTTTTGTTTTTTATGTTCTGTGTTATTCTCTTTCTTTTTCTTTACCTCTTACTACTTCTATTTATTAATTTTATTTATATTTGTTCTCTATGCCCTATTCTTCTTTTTATTCTTACCTTCTCCCTAATTTTATCTTCTTCCTCTTCCTTTTCTCCTTGTTCATTTTCTCTTTTACCTAATTTTTATTTTTACCTTTTCTTTTGTATTTATTATTACCAATATTATCTGCCTATTATCCTCTCGTGTCTTTTTAATTTCTCTTTCTGTTGATTTTTTACTCTGCTTTCTCCCATCTTACTCTTTATTTGCCTCGATTATTTCTCTATCTTCCTCCTAATTTTACTTTTACTCTATCTCTACTCGTCAATTTTTATTGATTCTTATTGGTTTTTCTTATCTCTCTTTCTCAATCTACTTATCTTTATCAATCACCTCTACTTTCTTTATGTTATGGTTCTCACTTTGTTTTTCTCCTTAATTTTATCTTCCTCTTCTTTTTCTCTCCTTACCCTCTTTCCTCTATCTTATCTCCATTTTTTCTCCTACCTATGTTCTACTTCTTTATTTGTAGTAACCTTGTACGTCCTCTCTCCCCACGATTCTCTTTCATTTGTCTTTGCTGTTGTTTCTGTTTCTTCTTTCTCTTTAAATTTTCACTTCACCACTTTCAATTTCGCTCATTGTTTTTTAAATTTTTACTTTATTCTCTTTATCTCTACATCGTTATCGTTTCTTACTTTCATTTTTCTTAATTATCACAATTTCTAAGTCTTCTTTCTACTTTCTACTTTGCAATAATTTGTTTTATAATTACAATAAAATTGTTACTTTGTTGTATATGTTTCCATTGTTAAATTTAATGTTAATAGTTTGACAATGGCAAGTTGAACTTGTTGATATTGCAGCCACGAGAGTAAATATTTTATTTTTTGTTTTGTGTGATACAAAGTAACGATATTTATTGCCTACACCCCCCCCCCCTTCTTCTTCTAATTTTTATCTGTTCCATTGCTTTCTTTTTTCATATATTTCTACCTCTTGCTCTTCCCACTTTTTATTTTCTTTCCTTTTTTTGATCGTTTGCCTCTTTATTTTTTATTTTGTTTCTTGCTTAGTTGATATATTACTTATTTGCTCATTCTCTTCTATTTATGGCCTTTTCTCTCTGCCCTTTTATTACCATTCATCATTAGCTCTCTCTTCTCCCTACAAATGGATTTTTCCTATTTTACTTCCAGTCATTTGTCAATTGTCATTTGTCATTTGTCATTTGTCATTTGCCATTTGTCATTTGTCATTTATCGTTTGTCATTTGTCATTTATCATGTTTTATTTGTCATTGATCATTTGTTATTTGTCATTTGCAAGTTGTAATTTGTCATTTGAAGCCTGTCGCCCGTTATTAAGTACGTTTTGCAGTATAGTTTATTTTGAACAACCCATTTTTAATCTGTAAGAATGTATAATACAATAATGTGATTTTTGGGACATTAACTACTAAATAAGGCTACGAGTGGAGGTGATCAGTTCCCAGAGCAATGTATTTACAAAATTATTATCCTTTGTTCTTTCAATCATATCTACTTATTTATGTTCTAAATGATAATTGACTGTACTTAGTCTACGTATGATTTATAAAAAGTGTCAAGAAAACGCTAAGACAATGGAACATTTATTAGGGTAGGTCAAGAGTACGCTAGGAGTATAAATAATATATTAGTATAGTTAAAAATAATTAATTATGTTCGCCACCACCACTATGACTATCTTTTTAAGGATTTTATAATTTACTCTATATTTTAAAGATTATACATTTTATATAACTGGTGTTCAAAATTAAATGTAAATACAATTATTTAACCAATCCATATCAAACATTCATATTTTAATTTTACGCCAATGGAGCATAATAGGTAATTAAACATTTTATCATCGCAATAAACCCGCACTGCAGGTTTTTAATATGCGTTAAAAATAATTCAATTCGTAAATTAAACGGTGCGAATTGCCATAATAATTGTATTATTGCAACTGTGTTTTCCGCGCGTGGAAAGTCCGAAATGTATCATTTTGCCGGAAACGCAAACACGACGGGCGTCTGCGTTTGTTTAACGCACAGTCGTCTAGTTTCGGATAAATAAATAAACAATCGCTTGGAGTTATTTATTAATAGTGCGGCCATAGTGTGCTTTTTATGTGGTTTGCAATTGGTCGTAAATTAGCTGCAATTTGCTTTTCTAAATTGGGGCAAATTATAATTTTACGACGATTTGTTCACACCAACGTTTTTAAACATTTGAAATATTATAACAACAAATATTTATTATTAAAACGTAAGCAATTTAATTATCATTTCAGGGAAAATGAATGTTTAAAATTAAATTAAATCATTAAATAAATAATTAGTTTATGATTCGGTTTAACCAAAAACTTTAATTGTTTTCACTTCAATTTGAGATGAATACGTATATCAGGGATTACATTATATGTCATTTTAACTTAATTATAAAATAAATAATAGCACGTGTGAAGCGTTTTGAATATATAATAATTAACTGTTTAACGACGGAGGCTTACTTTGTTATTCTAATTTAATCACAAAATTAAACACACTTTTACTTTTTATAACATTTTTATTTAGTGTTAAGTTAAGTTAAGTTACATTCACAACAAAATAAAAATAAAAATAAATGCGATACATATTTACCTCAATATTTATGCTTGTTATATAAATTGAAGTAAATAATAAAAGGATTAAATAAGTACTTGGTTATGTTTCTCAAGGAGTTATAAGTGCTTAATTAATCCTTTTATTAACATAAAAATGTTTCACCACGGGTTAAGTGATAAATTAATTAACTTGAAGTAAATAGTCTTTGATTTCCTCCATCTCTACAAAATGACTGTCAGGAATTATCCTTCAAGAGGGACATTATCTCTTTTGTGGCGATATTATTGATGCCATCTCTTTCGCCACAAGGTCCATCTTTCTATTCCCCAGTACCCGGTTTACTGACGTCAGCACCTCCTTTTGTTTCCCAGAACCCCTAGCGGATTAGATGTCCACCTTTGGTCTTCCTGGCCCGACGAATCGGGTCCTCGTCTTGATCTTGGCAGGTTTAGCACTACTACCCTCTTTTGGCGTTGCCCCTTTCCCCAAAACCTTCTGGGAGCGTTATTAGGGAAAAGTCCCCTCTCTACTCCCTAACATTCCCTTGGTGTCTCCGACATTCGTCTTTCTCACCTGGCCGTCCGTCTTGGCTTTCTTAAGAGTATCTACTACTCGTAATCGCTTCCCAGTTTATTTCATAGGCATATCATAGAGGTCATCCGTCTTAAGAATAGACGTATAAATGCTTATCGTCATTCTAAGTGTGAACGTAATGGTAGGAGGCTTAGAGAAGCCGAATATAGCTTCAAAAGAATGATTCATAAAGCTTACGTTCAATAAATTGAAACTTTAAACCCCTAAATTCTGGAGAGTTTTTAATGGTAGGCGCAATCAGGAAAAGGTACCATCAGTGATGACGTGGTAAGGAAAACGTCTTGACCAAGGCTCTCAGATTTAGTCCCTGCACTGGAATCTATCCAGAAAAGATTCCTGAAAATATTACATTTCAAAAAATCATGTTGTTTATCCTTGTCGCAGTTACTCATATAAGGATTTACTTCAAGAATATAACATACCATCCTTAACCAGCCATAATCATTTCTTAGATGTAGTAACCTTCCTATCACTAAACAATTGCTCTTCCGGGTTCCACAATGTAGTACTAGAAAATCACTAACTTTTTCCTACTGTACACCTAATTCACACCACCACGCAAATTCACCTATTATCAAATGGTTTGTGCATACCATCTGATTCAATATGGTGCAGACATCTACACATCTTATCCCATGTTTAAATCAAAAGCTTTAGATTGCATAGTCGCTCACGGTTAATAATTGGTTCTGATCTTTATATTCTAGTGTAAAGTAACTGTTTTATTATATTTTTCATTCACTCGTTTATATAGATAAACATTTATTTGTTTATCTATTTTGCTTATGAATTTCATTTTATTTTATTTTTCTAAGAACATTTCTTTGTAAGACTGCTAATTGTCTATTGGGATTAAATGTTTGTTATTATTATTATCGTTTTTCTGGATGGCACTAGTTCCTTTATTTCATAGTTTTGTGGCCTTTTCGTGACGTTACACAAATTTTGGAAAATCCTTGTACGTGGTGCCATGCAACTGCTCCTCTCTGAATATTTCGTATCCACCTGTGCTTTGACCTTATCTGAGCTAGATAATCTTTTGCTCTCATATTGACTGTGTCTAACCTATAACCTATACCTCCTTCCGGATCTTCGCCAGCTGGTTTTTGACTAACTCAGCCTGCAACGCTTCGGCACGGTGATGTAGAGTAGAAAATGAGGTAGAGTTCAATGTTCTTCCACTGAATCCATTATCCCTTATAGCTGACGATGAATATCAGCAGCGGATTCTTGTCATTCAGGCAATATTTTGCCTTTGCTAATTATAATTATTTTATAATATGTATGCCAAATATAACATTATGCAGGCATTCTCTGCATTATGATTACAGCTCGAGAATTCGAGCAGCAGAAAACTAACTTCTTGCTTGGAAATTTACTCAGCGATATGTGAGTGATATCTCTTTTATCTCAACTCTAGTGTTCGTCTTCACCGATAAGTGAAACTTACCAATATCTTTATCTATAAAGGCGTACACATTGGCAACCAACTGTAGGGTCTCCTCACTGACTGGCTCCGACATTCTTGCCTCTTCCTAGTAATTGGTTAATTTTTATGTGACTCGCTAGCGCCTACATTGGGTTCTTGCATCGGCATCGCCATCGGCCATCCCCTCAGGTCAAGTATCCTGGCTTTAAGCATATTTGTCATGAGTTGTATGTTCCTTTCCGTGCTTGGATTCGTAGAGATATAGACTGCGTTATAACATTCCTTGCCAACAGGTCAAAAAAGGGACGAGGATCCTTCAAAATCTTGTAAATCGCCTCCTTCCTTCCTCGTAAATAATTTTCCTATCATCATTTAAAGGAGAGCAAGGGAAACGGCAGAGCCTCGCATGCCATGACAAGGTAAGTTGAAACTAAAAGGCGCTCGGTTTCCAGAGTTAGAATAGTAGATGCTATACCATCTGATTCAATATGTATACTCTTTAACAACACATCTCTTGGCCTTACGCTCATCATCAGCCTCATCAATTTGATATTTTATCTGGTGGTTCCTTTTCCACCTTTATCCAGACAATGAAGCCAAGATTCTATAAATCTACCGCGAGACAAGACCATTGACGTTAGTAGGCAGGTGGTACCACGCATCAGCTACTCCCTGGTCTCGTTTGCCAAATCCGCCATCGGACTCGATATTGTGCAGTGCTCCTCGTTAAGGTGGGCCCCTGTGCTTTGACATTGTCACACTGGGATCTGAGGTGGTTAATATCCTGCCTTCGCATCTTCAGTTCTGCTATTTGCCAATATGCTTGCCTATGCAGACGTATACTTTGGCAACCAACTCTTCAGTAATTGCCACTTAATATAATTTATTATAAGGTCTCCTCCCTGACTGGCCCTGACATTCTTGCCTCTTCCTGGCCGGCGGTTGATTTTCAAGTGACTCGCCAGAGTCTCCTTTGAGGGATTACACCAGCGACGCCCACCTCTTCAGGTCAACTATCCTAGCTTCAGGCATATTTGGAATGAGCTTTGTGTTGCTTGCTAGTTTCAAAAATTACAATTTTTATTAAGGTACATAGGATGACCATCAGTAGTCTGCAAGTGAGATCAACAGAAGACATGAGTGAGTGTGAGGCTAGAGGAAAGGAACATTCTTCAGAGTGAACTCCCCCTCGGATCTTTTACGTCTATTATTAATACATTACTGTTTTTATCTATTTAATTTATAATTGATTGTAAGAGAAACAAAGACCTAAATACAAATATAAATGCTTGAATTCGTTGTAGACAAAGACTGCTCCAAAAACGGGTTGGAAACAGGCACGAGGATTCATCAACATCTTGTGAATTGAATCTTTCCTACCTCGTGTAAATATTTTTTCCCATATTAATTGAAAAAAGAGGTAAGGAAAAACGGGTAGATCGGCAAGGCTAGTTGAAATTGGGAAGTACTAGAGACTAAGCTACTCCTTTGTCACGCTGTTACACCTTGGATTGAAGTATTTTTTGTAGTGTTTTTTTTCCCACCCTAACCCATGCAATGGAGGCAAGATCTTCTAAATTGGCCAGTACCAGTGAGACATGACCACAGACAGCAGAGGCAGGCCTGATAAAATAGGTCTGAAGCATTGTTAGTCCTAAGCAGGATACTACAACCGTGCATGGGGTATAGTAGAGACAGACTTTTGGCCTCATAATTCTTAAAACGTAATATACTCTGGAGCCAAATAAGACCAAGATAAGCCAAAGAGTTTGCTAAAAGTGGACTGAGCTAATGGGGACTATATGTGTCCTAGAATTTCTTCACAGCTTCACAGAAAACAGCCGGAGAATATCAAAGTGGCTAACGCTTGATTGGAGTCGACACAAATGAATCTTGGTATATCTTAATAAATAATACATTGACAAAGCGTACTTCCGACCTACCAGAATACAAAGCATATTGATAGGTCAGGATAACACTGATCCTGACCTGCCTCAATTAACGACAAATTAACGTAGGTTAGCCAAAGAGGAGAAAGGTAAAGGTAAGTGCATCAAGTAAATGTTACAACAAATTAAATATGAATAATAAGCAACCACGGTGGAATAAACAAAAGAAAACTTTAGTTGATAGAAATGAAGTACAAGAGAAACTAAAATAAAATGATAAAAGGACAATGGAAAAATAGCAGAGTATATTATAAAACAGAAAATACAAGGGTAAGAAACAGGAACCGAAATTAACAAAACCTAATAAGAAAATGAATGGGAGTATAAAGATTTTAAAAACAGGTACAAACGGATATCAGAAAACACTTAACTAACGCACTTACTATGTTTTAACCACTATTTATCATGAATTACCACGTATTAACGGTCGTCACAATATCAGAAAAAATAATATTGATGGAATTGTAAGATGTAATTGAAAATGACAGTAGTAGGGGTTTATTAACTAAATAAAAATGAACTATTACTAAAAAATAGAATATGTTAGAATGACTTAAGACTAAGTGTGAATAATGCCAAAGGAAAATGTAATGGTGAGCACAAAATCACAGGCACACTAACAGGAATAGAATTGGCGAAGAACTTGTACTTAACATAATTTCATAATTATAAATTCGTTTTATGAACCCAAAAATGTATAAGGGAAGAACTGATAAGATAAGAAAAATCTATCAGTAGATTGCGCAGAGCTAACAAATGTACTATATGCATGTTCGTATTTCCGAAAATGTGGAAGAATGCTAGAATAGTATGGCTAACGAAGGCAGGTAGTAAAGGTGTGCGGCCGATATGTCTACTACCTGTAATAAGAAAGATTTTGGACCGCATCATGACAGGAATGTTACAATATCATTTGGAAACAAAAAAAAGCTGGCAGACCATTAGTGTGATTTTAGATGGGGCAGAAGCAAAATAGAACAGAACATCTAAGAAGAGAGAAGGTGACGGGAAAGCTATGGATATAAGCAACGCATTCAACACAATTTAACAGAGGGCGATAGACATAGAGCTCAAAGAAATGCTGAGAAAAATGACACACTGATTTTTGCAAAACAGGATGGTATGCATTGGAATATCTCATTGCTAGTGAGCAGGGGATGCCCTTAAGAATCATTCTCGGGACCGATCCTATGGCTGATCACTGCATGCACAAGCATACGCAGACGACCAGGTGCTTGTCATCCCAGATACATCAGTGTAAAAGATAGAAAGGTGCAAGCAATGGGTGGATGAGGCGGTAGTGAAATATTACCCAGAGAAGACAGAAGCAATGTTTATCGGGAGGAGCAAAGTAGAAAGAAAACCCTAAATCAAGGCTGACGACAGAATAATAGAGCTAAGCAGGCAGGTAAAATACCTAAGAACGGTATTGAATGAGGGCATATCGTGGATTGACAATGCTAGAGCGTTTGGAGGGAAACGGCAGAAATGGCAAACATAATGTTTATAGTAGCTGAGAAAACGTGGGGAACATCACCACATATCATGAAGACCATTGAGAAAACGTGGGGAACATCACCACAGATGATGAAGATCATTTATCAAGGGGCAATTGCACTGATGTTTTTATACAGTGCAGAGGTATGGGTATTGTGGAGAGACAGGAGGATGGTGAAGTACCTCGAAGCTGCGCAAAGGCCATACCTGCTTGCAATTGCTAGGACTTACAGAACAACACTCACTGCCGCGCTGCAGAGAATAACTTGCATCAAGCCCTTATACATAGAAGCAGGGGCCAAATACCTAGAAAGAAAGGAGAAAAAGACCGGTTACGAGAAGGCACCAACGGAAGAAATAATACATCTATCAACAGAAGACTGGTGAGTTTTAAGGAATGGAGTGTGGATAAAGATACAGAGATGATAAGAACTACATATACAGATATTGTTGCAGGGTGCGCACATGTAACCTCTAGGAGGATGTCATCTGGAGAGAGCTTAGAAGAATACTCGACCAGCAGACAAGCAGATATGCTGGCTATTAAAGGGGCTGTGGATGAAGCGACGGGAGGGAAATCAATAACAAGGAGAGAGCACACATAGGTGCAGGCTAGAGAAATATACAGAAATTTATTGGTCGCAGAAAATAAGCCTGTGGTGGATCAGAGGTCACTTGAAAACAGAAGGCAACACAAGGGCTGACAAAGAAGCCAGACCTTACTGTTTCCAGAAATGAGAAGAAAAGAGGAGAGGAACAAGCCTGGCAGGAAGCAGGGATGAAGGCAAAAACTAGACGAAGAGACATGAACGGAGAGTGCGAGTGCGAATTGGAACATTGCGCAATTGCAATGTGACGAAGAAAAAAGAAAGGCATCAAGGTAGATCCTAAAACAAAAAGTGATGGACTACAAAGCAGGATGTTCGTTAACAAAGAATATGGGAGGCCATCATTTCTTGTGCAGAAGTGGCTCTGATGGAAGAAGGCAAACGGGAAGGCCCAGACTGAATGTGATCGTGCAAACAAAAAATGTTCTCCCAGCTGGAGGAAGTGTGCTACGAATTTGAACAATGCTTACGCTCACAAAACAGGCGCATTCATGGAATGGCAACAAAAAATCTACTCAAGATCAAATCGAAAATTCGGTTATGGAAATGCTATTATCAAAATTAAAAATAACCCTCCGTGAGGGTGGTATTAAAGGATGCTTTGCCACAGGACGCCCGGCTGTCGTGGAAAGAACTGTTATCGTTAAGTTTTGCAATCAAACAACAAGCAATATGGTTTTATCAAAAAGGAAGAATCTCAAAGGATCCAAAATTGTTTTCAAAGAAGATCTAACTAAACGAAGAAATGAATTATTCAATAAAGGTAATGCTTTCTAAGCTACATTCTTGATGGTTCTCCCTTGTTGTTATGTTCCATATTTCTATTTTCAGCTTCCTGACACGTGTTTCGAACTTATAAAATGTATTAGGAGTATTAATAAGGAAAAGAAAGCATATTTAGAGTTAAGGAAGGAGTTAAAAAACTTAATATTAGTCGTGGTATAACTCTGAAGTTGAAAACTCAACCGTATTAGATATAAATATGATCAATAATTATTTTGTAAACTGCATTCCTTTTACTTCTACAGATTGATTTGAATTAAACCGATCTATAGCTCACTTTTACTTAATTCCCACAAACCTAGATTTTCTTTTACTGAAGTAAGTGAATTGGAAATTAATACTATAATTAATAATTTATCAAAGGGCTCAAATGCTCAAACTATGTTGTCCATTCATTACCCCTTACGTAACTCATATTATTAACAACTGCCTTTCACATGGATATTTTCCATCGGCTTGGAATACATCCCACATTATTCCTATACCAAAGAAAGCCTTAGTTACCGATCCGAAAGACCTACGGCCAATTAGTCTATTATGTATTTTATCTAAAATTTTGGAAAAAGTGATTAAACCTCAAATTAATGATTACCTGCCACGTAACTCTATACTACCAGCCACACAGTCTGGTTTTTGAAAAAAAAACTATATTTGTTTTACAGCTTTAACCGACATTACAGATAGTACAATTATCTCCCAGGACCAAGGCTTCCTTACGTTACTTATACTATTAGACTTTTCTAGAGATTTTATACTCTAAATCATAGTAGATTGTTGCTATGTTTTCCTATATTGGTTTTGAAATTTTAGAAACGAACTTTGCTCAAGAACAAGTTGCAATTGAAATATTCCCAGAAATTTTAGAAATCTTTAAGAAGAATTGCTTCTAAATGTTAGAACCCTAAAAGAAAGTAGAATTTAAGAACACTCTAGAAATATTTTAATCTGGAAAATAAATTTATAGAATTTTCAAGTAATTTGGAAATAAATTCTCGAACAATAAATGATGCGTAGCAAAAATTACGATGTTTATAAAAAAATTACTTCATAATTTTAAAGACTTTGCTGATTAAATCTAGAATTCTCTAAAAATATTCTAGTTTCAAATAAAACATTTTGAAAAATTTTGAGAAGATAAAAAATTCTTAAAAATTTTAAAAACCTTTTTTGTTGTTTTGTAAAAAATGCTTCAAATTTTTAAATGAGAACAACACTTTAATAACGGGAAACATTGCTGAAAAATTGTAGAAGCCATCGAATTTTTTTTAGAAATGTATACAAAACATTGCTATAAACTTTGGAAATCTTAAAAAATGCTTCAAAACCTCTTGAACACTTCGAGGAAATTTTCGCAATTTGGATAACAATTATTGGGTAGAAATGTTGGAAAATTCCTATCAAGAAAATAAATAAATAAAATTAATACTATCGTTGCTGCATTCTTGATGGAACATAATCATAGGGGTGGATTTATAAATTAAAGTCTTGTTTCGTTCCATAATTGCTTTATCAGTTTTCCTGTAAATAAATAATTTCTGAAAATTGTAGACATTTGGAAAATAAAATTCTAGAAAGCTCTAAGAATTCAATTTTTTAGCACAACTGTTAAAAATTTCTAGAAAAGACATTTCTGAGAAATTCTACAACTTTCGTAAAAAGATTCTAGAAATCCAATTAAAATTCCTTTTAAATTATAAAAGATACATGCAATTTGGATTAGAAATTACTAGAAAATTCGATGATTCTTGCATTATAATTGTATATTTTATGAACTTCTAAGAGAAATTTCAGACTTTTAAAATTAATAAACCCTAAAAGATAATTCTCACAATTTGAAAGAGAAATTGAATAATTCTAGACATTCTTCAAAAATAAAATAAATGTACTGTAAAATTCTTAACATTTGTAAATATTCCTAGATGCTAGAAAAGTCTGGAAATTTGGAAGAAAATTCACTTCAAATACCAACATCGGAGGAAAAAAATCCGCTACGATAAATAAATAAATTTTTGAGAGTATAAAGAGAAAACGCAAAAAAAAACAAAAAACTTCGAAGAATATTCTTAAAAAATATGATGAATTGTTTGAAAATTTTAAAATAGGAACAACTCAAATTTCGAGCTACATCGTGGGAAATTTTTTAGAAGAAAATTATAGAAATTTTATTTCTAGTAATTCTGGAAATCTGAAATAGCTTTAAAATTCTAGAAATTGTTGGAAAATTTCGTTCAGATAAAGCAAGAAATGTTGGAGAATGAAAAATAAGAGAAATAAAACTCTAAGGATATTTTGAAGCTTGGATAATAAATTTCTTGTTTTTCAAAAGCATGGAAAAAAATTCTCGAAAAATAAAAAAATAAAAAATTTTAGATATCTGAAAAAAACGTTGCTTGGAAATTTACCAATTTCACAGTGAAGTCAAATTGGATAATTTTAGATATTCTTCAAAACTGAAATAAATTCTTGATTTTTGTAAGGGTAAATTTCTCGAAGATATTGTTGAAAATTTCTGAAACCCTCGAAGAGAATTATAGAAATTTTTATGAGATTTATATTTATATTGCTAGAAAATCTAGAAATTTGGAAGAAAAATTGCTTTGAACCTTTGAAGAAAATAAGGTTCTTAAAACATTTTAATTTGAAAGAAAATTCTAGAAAAATAAAAGATGTGTTGCAAAAATATGAATGTCTTGATGCAAAAAATGATTTCAAATTTTAAAGCAGAATACAATTCAAATTATGAGAGGTATTGCTGACAAATGATTAAACCGTTAAAAAAATGGAGCAGCCGGAAGATAAATTGCTTGAAGATTTAAATAACCTCCAAGATAAAATTCCGGTAAAATAAAGCAAGAAACGTTGGAAAATATTTGAAAAATAAAATAAAAAGCTAGAAACATTTGAAAAAATTAAATTCTAGAACATTTTAGTCTCTAAAAATTATTTTCCGAAAATTCCCAGAAGAAAATTTTAAAAAATTGAAGATTGTACATTTTTTTGTAAAAAATTGCTTGATAATTTTAAAGCAAATGAAAACTAAACTTTCGAGCTATATTGCGGAAAAATTTTAGAACCTTTGAAGAAAATTTTCGCAGTTTAGAACAGAAATTGTTGAACATTTTTGGTAAGAGAAAGCAAGAAATGTTAATACAATTTTAATGTGGTGAAAGAGATTAATTTTACTACTCTTTAAGAATATTTGGAAGTCTGGAAATTAAATTTGTAGAATTTTACAGACCTGTAAAAAAATTTTTAGAAATCCATATGACATATTGTTAGAAAACTTTGGAAATCGGAAAGAAATTTCTTCAAATTTTATAATATTCTCGGAGAATAATTCCGATATGCTAAGACAAAAAAATCCTAAAAACATGAATGTCTTGATGCAAAAAATTCTTTCAAATTTTAAAGCAGAATACAATTCAAATTATGAGAGGCATTGCTGACAAATGATTAAAGCGTTAAAAAAAATTAAAATTTATTTGGAAGATAAATTGCTTGAAAATTTAAATAACCTCTAAGAAAAAAATTCCGGTAAAATAAAGCAAGAAAAGTGGGAAAATGTTTGAAATAATAAAGAAATAAAGCTAGAAAATTCTCAATATTTGGAAAAAATTAAATTCTAGAACATTTTAGTCTCTAAAAATTATTTTCCGAAAATTCCCAGATAAAAATTTTAAAAAATTAAAGATTGTACATATTTTGTAAAAAAATCGCTCGATAATTTTAAAGCAAATGAAAAGTAAACTTTCGAGCTATATTACGGAAAAAAATTTAGAACCTTTGAAGAAAATTTTCGCGCAATTTAAAAAAGAAATTGTTGAATATTTTTGGTAAGAGAAAGCAAGAAATGTTAAAATAATTTTAATGTGGTGAAAGAGATTTGACTGCATTAATTTTACTACTCTATAAGAACATTTAAAAGTCTGGAAATTAAATTTGTAGAATTTTACAGACTTATAAAAATTTTTTAGAAATCCATATGGCATATTGTTAGAAAACTTCGGAAATCGGAAAGAAATTTCTTAAAATTTTATAATATTCTCGGAGAATAATTCCGATATGCTAAGGCAAAAAAATCCTAAAAAAATTGTAGAAATTAAAGTAATGTATTTTGCAATTAGAATTCTCTAAGTATACTTTAGTCTGGAAAATACTTTTCTGGAAATTTCCAGAATTTTATAAAAAATTTATTTATTTACTACATCTTTGCTCTCCTTTATAATACAATATGACAAAAGTATATACAAAATTAGAAAAAGTACTTAAAATTTTAACCACTTCTTTAAATGATCTTCAACTCAAACCCACGAATAGACTTTATCAATACTGCTTCTATGAACATTTCTTCAGTTACTTTGCTTCTTTTTTGCAGAGAATATTTGAGCTGTTTATGTCAACATGACAGAAATAAAAGAAATGTAAAATTCTTGATTTTACCAAGAAAGATTTCTTGAAAATTCTACAACAGGAACAACTCAAATTACAATTGACATGTTTACAGGAGGCTACTACAAACGATTCATGCTGAGTGACATGAATGAAGAGTGCGAGTGCGAACTGGAACATGGTGTATTGCAATTTGAGGAAAAAAAGTCAATGTTTTGTGTGGATTTTGGGATGGTGGCGTCATCGGTTTATATTTCTTTGAGAATGAGTTAGCCAGGCCATCAGCGTTAACGGCGAGAGCTATAGGTTGAATAGAATAAATTTTTATAAGGGTTACCTAAGGATGACGACAAAAAGGAAACTATAAAAACTACATGAAGTTCTGTTGAAGTTATATTGATTCAAGAAATAGTTAAACATTTTCTTCTTAGAACTAATAAACAGAACCAATTGGAAAAAATTTAAAGGGTAATCTTTGAGCTAAAGTACGAAGGCAACTTATGCATAGATAGATAACAAAATTTAAAGAAGCCAAGGGAGAACTTTTGTACACAGTTAGAATGGCGTTAAAATAATTTAAGGAATACGTTAAATACTTTGCTCACTGCACCCTTGATGAAACGAAAATAGAATATTATCTGATTTTGAAATAAGACACTTGTTTGATTTCATATTGGTATATTCAGTTTCCTGACACGTGTTTCGGTCAATGACGACCTTTAGAGACTATTTAGTTAATTTTGTAATTCCTTTGAGAATGGTGGCCATTGACTGAAACAGGTGTCAGAATATGCTAATATGAAACCAAGCAAGTGTCTTATTTCAAAATTTAAGGAAGCTACATAAAAGTCCATGGAATTTACATTACATCAGATGGACTGGCTGGAGACAAACGTAAAAAAGAGAAACCATAAATCTTTTTCTAATTAAACAACGGGTCTTAGGATAAATTTGAAGAACGGCACAAAGAAAACTACATAAAGGTATGTTGAATTTATATTGCCACAGAAAGGTTTGTAAGGAAAGATGCATAAAAATTAAGCTAGAAGTAAAAAAAGAGAGATTTATGGATGATATGTTTAGTTCACAACAAAACATTTACCAAATTTTTTGGTACTTGTTTCTTAAAATTATATTCAAATGTATAGAAAATGAGAGAAGTCGTACATATACAGGCAAAACAATATGGAAATTAGAGCTAGACAACAAAGGTCAAGTTCAGGAGAATTAACAAAGAAAGATGCAAAACCAACATCTAGAGCTAGAGGACGAAAGCAAAGAGTGAGCTCTATGAAGGTAGTACTCTAGGAAGCTACGTAAAAATCTGTAGAACTTACATTACTTCAAGATTAGTGGCAAAGACGATGCAAAAGAATTATTTTTAAGGAATTAAGTTTGACCTTGAAGCTAGAAGACGAAGGAAAAGAGTGATGAAGAAAGTACTCTAGGAAGCTACGTGAAAATCTGTTGAATTTGTATTGGTTTAGGATTATTGGCAAAGAAATATGCAAAAGCATCATTTTTATAGATTTAAGGTTTTAAAGCTGAAGGATGAAGGCCAATAGTGAAATCTATGATAAGAGTACTCTAGTAATCTATCTAATAATCTCTAAGGATTTAAGGATGACTTTGGAGTTAGAGGACGAAGGCAAAGTGTGAGCTCTATGAAGATAGTACTCTAGAAAGCTATCTAAAACTCTGTTGAACCTTTATTTTCAGGACTATTGGATTGCAAAAGCATCAACCTTAAGGATTTAAAGATGACCTCGGATCTAAAGATAATACTCTAGGAAGCTACGCAAAAATCTGTTGAATTTATTTTGGTTTAGGAGAATTTTCAAAGAAAGTTGCAAAAGCAGCATCTTTGAGTATTTAGGGGTTTGAAGCTAAACGATGAAGGCCAATAGTGAGATCTATGAAAATAGCACTCTAGGAAGCTACCAAAATCTCAATCCCTCTAAGTATTTAACGATGATTTTGGAGCCAGGGGGGTCGAAGGTTAAAAGTGAGCTCTATGAAGACAGTAGTCTAGGAAGCTATGCAAAAGTGTGTTGAATTTATTTTGGTTTAGGGTGATTGGATTGCAAAATCATCATCTATAAGGATTTATGGATGATCTTGGAGCAAAGAGTGAGCTTTATGAAGAGAGTACTCTGGAAGCTACATAAAATCCTGTTGAATTTATATTGAATTAGGAGTATTAGCAAAGAAAGTTGCAAAAGCATAATCTTTCAGGGTTTAAGGATGATCTTGGAGTTTGAGGACGAAGGCAAAGAGTGAAGCTACGTAAAAATCTGTTAAATTTTTATTCATTCAGAATGATTAACCAAGGAATATTATTATTTGAGCTGTTATTGAGTTGCTGTACGCAGATATATGTATATATTATAAAGCAAAAAATAAATTAGATTTTATCATTATTATTATTAATTGACCAAGAAAGATGATGAAAAGTTAAAGAAGCATCGTCTTTTCAGAACTAGAAAAACTGATATCCATGTGAGGAAAAGTTGTAAGGATAACCTAAAGGTGACCATGAGGAGTACAAAAATAAATCCGTTGATTAGCAAATAAGATGCAAATAAAGAGAAAGGGCAAAGAATGAGATCAATAGGAAAAATAGATTTAAGAATAAATGATCAGAAGAGAAGTGAGATTTCTGCTGAATATTGTTGTAGGAGGATTGGCAAAGCAATATGCGAAAAAATGTGAAAGCATCGTTTCCTCAGAAGAAAAAACGAACGGAGACTAATAAAAAGAGACGATTCAAAAACAATGTTGGATCTAGATGATGACGGTAAGGAGTTAGCTTCTATGAAGGTACTTAAAACTTTGTTTAGTTTTTATTTGTTCATGAGGATTGCACTTCCGAAGTAGATTACCAACTCTTTTGGCTTGAATTTGATGATATGAACACCAATGACATGTGGTTTCAACAGGACGGCGCTACGTTCCACGCAGCTCATGCCACATTGGATATTCTGTACGAGCGGTTTGAAGGCATGTTCATCTTACGTGGATGTGATGTGAACTGGCCACCTATATCATATAATTTGAACCAGTTATAATGATATGTTAAAGGAAGCTAGACAGAAACCAATATCAAACCTGACAATAAAAAATTAGAAGAGACGTGGTAAGATTTAAAATAAATAATAAAAGTATGTGGAAGGTACAAACAGAAAACAAAGACAAACATCATTGTGGGATGAAAAAATCATTGGAAAAAATTGTTTGAAAAATTAAATTGACAAAAAACATAAAGGTTAAAAAGTAAAAGAGGAAACACAAAATTTGGTTCAAAATAAAAATAAAAATAATTTAAATTATTAGTATTAGTTAATCACAATATTAAACTAGAATATAATTTAAAAAAATGTTTCTATCAATCAAAGATACAAATCAATTAATTGGTTATCTATATGTATGTACGTTTAGATTTGTACGTTATCAGTGTATACATTGACCTAACGTAATTATTGCACGATTATTCGCTATCTAGTCAAGAATTTGAAGTGTAGTGAAACGGTTATAGTATAAATATGGGGAATATGGGTAAGTAATTTATTTTCTTTTTAATAATCGTAATATTAAAACATAAGAAGTAATAATATTAAAATTATAAAAACGTAATATTCTAAATTCATAATGAGGATATTATAAATTGTTCATTATTTATAAAATTAATAGGAAATAATATAATGTTGATTGATGAGTTACGTCAAGATGATGAAATATAAAGTAACTTATAATCACTTTCTTCACAGTTTATTTTTATTTTGCTTTATTTTATTTTTTTGTAAAGTATTTACATTGTAAACGAAATGTACACTTAGCATAATACAAAGTAGAGAACGTGATTAAAAGATATTTTAAATAGGAAATAATATGAAATAAAAAAATATCTTTAGGATAAATTATTTTAATAAAGGCAGGTCGATAATCTTGTAATCTTAACTGATTAACCTAATTAAATTGTTAATTAAAACACTTAGTAAATCAACAATTTAATTAATACAAAAATATTTCGCTACTGAATAAATAAGAAATTAATTCACGACAAACTAACCTAATATTTCCACTTAGTTTCAATTGCAAGGTAATCATTTTATAAAACTGTGTTTGATTTGTTTATTGTAATTGAAAGTAGTCACGAGAAATTAAAAATATAAGTGGTATAAAAAAGTTTTTCTTTATTTAAAAATCGAAAATCGAATTTTACAATTTTATTCGTGTTAATTGTTACCAGCAGTTAAATCATAAAATTTTGATTATGCATAAACGAATTCAATTCATAACAGGCGTTCTTAATTAACAATTAACCCGAATTTTGTTTGCTTCATTCCGGAATTATTTGCCCAACTAATTTGTGTTATTGTTTCTCACTGAAAGCCAAATTAATGGCGCATTTACGGCGAGCCGTGATTAATTAATCGCCAAAACGTAGAAGCATTGTGCGATTAGTGTACCGAATACGACGTAGCACATCCCTCATTGTCAATTGCACAAATTCATTTAATTCGAAATAATTAATTTGGCTTGATTTAAGCGAAAAACATCCTCGATCTAATTTTTTTACAATATTATACGTAATCGATTATTTAATTATTTTCAGTAGTTGAATAAACCACATACAATTAAATTAATTAAATTAATGTTGATTGATGACTTACGTGAAGATTATGCAATATAAAATAATTTTAGTAATTTTTTTCTTTACAGTTTATTTTTATTTTGCTAAATGTACATTTCTTTTATGATGTAAACATTTTCATTAGTTGTACTCTTACAGGTTATTTTATATTACAATTAAATTAAGTCAATAATTTTCTAAAACATTTGTATTGTTTGATGCAAAAAATAATAACAATAAAACAATTTATGAAAACTTTTTTTAAAAGAGCTCTAATCGTCTTTCAGTCTCGTAATAAATAATTTGAATAATCATGATGATGGTTGCGACCGTTACTACGTGGTAATTAATGATATACACACTTAAATAAAACACTTACTATGTTTTTTACCACTAAAATTTATTGTAATGTATATAAAAACAGAGTGAGTTTTTTAGATGTTCTCAATGGGCATCTCGGAAACTATAAGATGTAGAGAAACGGTTAAATGGGAAAAGAAGTGTAGATTTGCGAGACGAATAAAATTCCACTTTCAAAGTTTTCAAAAAAGTCAAGGGAAACTAGATATTTTGAAAAAAGTAAAAAGTGTCAATTTTTTCAAATCAATATATTTCGGTTATTATAATAGACAGAAAAAAACTGTAAAAGACAAAGTTTTAGATAATTTTAGGCAGATTAATAAAAAATAATCAGAATATTTTTATCGCCATTATTTTCCGAGATATGACGCAAACTTACATTTTTTAAATGGAACCCATACTTGGTTTCAAGAACACGACTTAAGTTTAGACTTTTGAATATCATTATCAAGTTATATTTTGAATTGTGGAGGCTTTTACTTTGTGGTACATCTTGATTATAATTAAAAATGAGACACGATGACTTTAATTTACCACTTTATTTAAATATTATTATAAATAAAGTGGTTAAATAAAATCATCGTGTCTCTTTTATAAATATTTTGTTTTTTTCTTAGTAAAATTTTCCATTATTATATTATTTTATTAACACTAGTGACTAACTGTATATATGTGTATCTAATCAAATAAACTTTTCCAAACTACCAATAATTAATATTTTATTAGACTCGTAATCATCTTTATTTTTATCGTAACACCATTTGATAGTGACCAACATTAATAATTTGAGAATGACCAACGGTCGAAACTAGTCGGTGAAACAAAACCAAGTGTTTAATTAACCGTCTAATTAATAATTTCTTTGTGTGAACAGTATGGTGACATGTGCGCCTCGCGGCAATCCGCAGACCACGTGGCCCGTTTCCCACTACACCCGAAAAAGATTGGTGTTTCGTTCACAGTGTTAAAATGTTTCAGATGTGACGGTCGCGTGTTCTTATCAAAAAGTGATAATGGAGCCCTCGAAGTCATGGGTCGACGCGTGGCCGCAGGTATTGGCTGCTTTTGCTGGTGAGTTTATCAATACAGTTTCAGTTTAGTAGTTAGGAGTTTTTTACAAAAACTTACTTTCATTAAAACACTTTCACATCCACACCAACTTAATACAAATAATAAATGCTGTAACCTTTTTCCATAACTTATTTTTTATGCTTAGATATATATTTCAAGTGCTAGGCGCTCATTATCAATAACAACATCATCTTAATGGAACGCAAAAAACAAAAATCGATAATAGGAATATTTAATGTATTGAATTTATCTTACAGAAAAAAGTAATCTCAGGTTTTTATCCACAAAAGGAAATCACTTGTAAAGAATTTATTTTTCTAGAGATTGGTTAGTGTCAAGAAGAAAAAAAAAACGACTGAATACATGAAGTTTGCAAATAAAAAACTTTTTAACTTGGCTTGTATAACACTGACTTTATTTAGTGACTATAGTTTCGACAATTTCAACTTGTCATTATCAAACTAGAAGTTTCTTCTGAAAAATAATGTCTAACGAAGTAGAAGCCTCTACCGTTAATAACATGAAGTTTGGTCAAAAAGTATGTTTGAAAACTAGTTGAAATTATTTAAAAATTATTAAAAATAATTAAGGTAATAATTGAAAATTTACAAATACTATATTCACATTTTTACACAAGAACAAATTTGATCATATAACTAATGCTTTCTGTTATGATGATTTACAAATCATTGTGTTCTTGTTGGTTAAAATGTAACACACTCTTTATATCTTTTGTATAGATAGATAAACATATTTACTTGAACTTTTTCAAACAATTTGAATTTGCGACTTTTAAATTATTGTAAATTAATTATTTGTTGATGATTAATTATATTTAATTTTTGTGAAATATATTTGTATAGATGGGTGAGCTAAAATTAACTATTGTTGTGTTGAATTCTTGATCAATTCTAGACAGAAATATGATTTAAAAGTGATATCTATATATAACATTTAATGATAATTTCTTATTGCGCAAAACGGTTCGTTTATTATTTTATCAGTATCAGAGCTAAAATTAATTACATCATTCAAATACGTCAATAATACGTAATATGTTTTATTAATAATTATTAAGATATGATATTTTTTACTTTAAATTATACATTTAGTTTGGAATATCGTAGCTAATTAAAGTTTAGTATTTATTTTTCAAAAAGAACTAAATTAATTATAGAGGTATAATTAATTGATTAATTACTTCGTAGTAAATAAAATATTTTGTTTTTTTGTGTTGATATTTAGAAGAGATATTTAGGTTTTGGAATATACAGATTTTGCTTAACAGACGTGAATTAAGGGGATTATTAGCAAATTTAACACCAAGGGTTGTGGAGTAGGTTGGCAGGGTGTCGAAGTGTTTCAGTTTTTCGGGAATTTGGTTGTTGTTAAAGATAGATGGTAAATATTTTGCTGAAAAGGATTGCACCAAAATCTAACAAGAGTCGACTTATCGATTGCTGTTTGTAGATTAATGATCTAAAATGCGGAGCCTTGGTTTTGATTTTGTTTTTTATTGATTGTGCAGGAATCAAATAGAATACAGAACTACAGAAAAACGTACAGAAAAACGTTTAACTTTTTATACTATTTTTTATAAAAGTAGTACAAAAAAGTTAAACGTTTTTCTAATATTCATTAAAAATGTACTACGAAGTTAAAGCTTCCAAAATTCAAGATAGAATACAGAGTTATTTGCGGGTGTAGGTCCGATAAATAAGAGTATTATTTATTATTATCAAGGTATTATTATGTATTATTTATATTATCCAACATGCTTAAAAAAAGATTCTAATATTATACATAATAATTTTCTACAGAAATTTTGATCGCATTTGGAGAGACTTGAATTCACAAAATATGTGTTCTTTAATTCTCACCCTCTATTCTTCTGAATCATCAAATTAATTGCCAAATGTAGTCTTTTTGATCTAAGGGATGAATAGTTCAGACTCAGAAAGATTAATTTGTATTCGCCATTTGGAGCAGCAAGATGGAGTCGAATTAGGATTGAAGGGATTTTTGAGAGATTTGAAGGATGGGTGAATGGATAACAAAGATGTTGTCATCGGCATAAAGCAAGAAATATTGAGAACAGTTAAAGATTTAATAATATTTCAAGGGTTTTAAGCATATTTTTATATTTAAAAGAGGTTTTTAAGAAATTCTCAACTGAATAAATTTGAAATTCTTGTTTATAAAATTTCATTATTTTTACTGATGTGTTTTATAAAGTTTTTAATGCTTCTGTAAGAAAATTGTCACTAGTTTTTATTTTGTAAAATTTAAATATATTTTTGTAATACTTTTCTTGAATGTTGTTGGCGTTTACTTGTTGGTACATTTTGATTAAAATTAAATAAAACACTTTTCCCTTACAATAGTTATTGACTGACACTTTATGTTGATAATGGTCGAAACTATAGTCATAGTCAATTTATTTATTGTGGTAAAACAAAGGGAAAACTGTTTTTTATTTACGTAATACTTTTCATTAGTTTTAATTAGAATTTTGTACTATAATTTATGAAGCAATTAATCGCTCAACTCTTTTTATTTTTGTAAATTAATGGATTTTTCAAAATTGTAGATGTTCTAATATTTTTATTGTTTCTTTTCGATCGAGTTTTTTTTACATATTAAAGTTATTGTATTGTATTTAAACAGTTTTAAGCAAATTTAAACGTTTTTAAGTTCTTGTTAAAAATTGGAACGATTGTTAAAATTTATAACCGTTTTTAATCAAATTATGAAATTCATTTATATTTGAAAAGTTTCTTTACTAAAATTAAAGTGTTTTTTTAGCTTTACTTAATAAAGTTTTAATTATTTTTGTAACATTTTCAAGTGGCTTTTAAGGAAAGTATTTATTTATTTTCTTTGGTGTCGTATTTTTACACATAGATAAGAAATTTAAATTAAAAATAGTTTTTTTAAGTAAAATTTATTGTGCGTTTTAGAACATTTTTAACTGCTTTTAACCTTAAATTTTTCTAATATTCAACTGCTGTTTAAAGTCCTTCTAATTAGTTTCTGCTTCGATTAAATTTTAATGTTATTTATTTTAGTTTGAAAATGTGAAAATTGTCGAAACCATAGTCACTAAATAAAACCTCAGTTATACAAATAAAGTTAAAAAAGCGTTCCATTTGTGAATTTCAAGTTTTTATTTTATTTTTTGTTTCATTTTGATTTGTTTGTAAACTTTTAATAGTTTTGATTTTCAGGAATTTTTATCTGTTTTAAATTAAAACAAATGTAATTGTTTCTAAATAAGGTTTTGCTTTTTGTATATAGGTTTATTTTTATTTTAAAAAATCTTGCTTTCTAAAATTTTAATTCAATTTTAGTAAATTTTTCTTATTATAAAAATCAAGCTTTTTAAACTTTCTTTTACTGTATATTTTCAGTTTTAAATCAGCTATTATTTTTGCAATTTGATATATTTTTTATAATTTTAACTGCATTTAAATTAAACGTATTAAATTAAATTAAGTGTAAACTGCTTGTGTGAAATTTTTGAAGTTTTTTTTATTTGTGTGTTTTATTTATAAAATTATCTATAAAATTTTTCAATTAAATACATTTTTTTAGAAATTTTACGACCGATTTTTAAATAAAAAATAGTTTTCTTATTTCTCTAAAAACTCGTTGTTTTTTGCTTTGAAAAACAATTTCAACTGTTTTTTTCATTATTTGTTTTTTTTTTTTGAAAAATTTCAATTATTTTTTTATAAACTTCAATATAAAATTGCATTTTCTATGCTTTGAACCAATTTTACGTATATTATAAATAATTTTGTTTTTGATAAGCCGTTTTTAAAGCTTGTTTAAGTGTTTAGTTTTTAAGTGTTTCTATATAAATTAAATTATCTTATTTTTGTTTTTAATCGTTTTTTGCAAATTAATATATTTTAAATTTTTTATTGTTTTTTTCTTGTATTATACAAGGTAGGTTTTTTTAGATATTCCCTACGGGGATCTCGGAAACTATAAAAGACATAAAAACAGTTAAATGGGGAAAGAAGTGTAGATTTACGAAAACAATAAAATTTCACTATAATAGTTTTCAAAAAGTCAAGGGTAACTAGATATTTTGAAAAAAGTAAATCGTGACAATCTCGGTTATTATGACAGATAGAAAAAAATGTAATAGACAAAGTTGTAAATAATTTTATGCAGATTAATAAATAAATATATTCAGAAATTTTTTATCTCCATTATTTTCCGAGATTTTGTCACAACTTACATTTTTTCAAATGGAAACCATACTTGGCTATCACCTCATTCGATAGAATATGCCATTGGCAAAAAGCAAGAAATATTAAGGGTTGAAATATATAAGATTAGGATTACTAATGTCTTGGCAAAATATGTTATATAGGAGTGGGGAGAAGGGATAATCAATTATTTGTTCCCCTTTTGAACTTTTTTTTATAAACTTTTACAAAATTTTTAACAGTCGTAGGAAAATTGTCATAAGTTTTTATTTTAAACATATTTTGTATTGTCACTTGACAATTTTCATTAAAAACTTTGATAATGATCCTCAAGGATCGAAGCACGTGTTAAGTTATCTGATAATATAGATAATAAAGAATAAGATATTAAATATTTACATTTTTATTTGTTTTATATGTTTTATCTTTTATAGGCTGATTTTTTAGCAAATTTTATTTGTTTGTTTGAGTAAGAATTCATCGGTTTTAGGCATATTTGAAGATCTTTTTAAGAAAATCTCAATTGTTTGATATTTATAAAATTAAACTCTTTAACTGATCTGTTTTTCAAATTTTTCAACGTTTTTGTAAGAAAGTTGTCAATAGTGCTTTTTTTGTAAATTTCAAATATTTTTCTGTATCAATTTTTATATATTTTAACATGGATTTTAAACTATCATTTACAAAGGACGTTTATCGTTTTTTAATTGTTTATTTTTGCATAATACTAGAGTTTTAAAAATGGTAACTGTGTTTTATTTTATTTTTTTATAGTGTTCGACTTTATCTTATCTTATTTTTATTGCTATATTATTTTTGCCTATTGATTTCAATTTTTTTTACGTATTAAAGTATTTTTATTTTTGAATACTGTTGCAAGCAAATTTTAAAGCTCCTTTTTAAGAATTTACAAGATTTTCTTTTATATTTTCAAATCAAACTTTAAACTGTTTTATTTTTGTAAAATATTTTCAACGGGATTTTTGTTTGAAAAGAAAAAAAAACGTTTTTTGCTTCTAAAATTTAAATTTAATTTTTAATACTTTTCATTTGTTTTTACTTTATTTATTTATTTATCAATTTAAAATATCCTATTTATATTAGATATATAAATATTTTGAAATATACATGAATAACTAAAAAAATATTTAAATTTATTATTGATTTTCTAGAGCAGTATTAATAATGATAAAGTTAAAAATGAGAAAAATTAATTTTTACAAGCATTTCTGCACTAATGTTTACATTGTATATAATGTAATCATTAAAAAAATTAGGTCCCTATGTGTTCTTCTACTCTCCCTCCTTCTTCTACTTGAGATGACGGAATTCTCTTTCAGCCAAGTATTTTTGCCATACAAGCAATATTTTGGCCATTGCTGACGTATTTATGTTTATTTTATATGAAGCTATTTTTATGATTAAAACTGAATTTTTAAATTTTAAACTTGAGTTTAAAACTCTAATTTACACAGTACTTGACCGTATTTTAACTTTTTTTTGTGCAAATTAATAGCTTTTGAATATTTCAAATTTTCAACCGATTCTAATAGTTTTCAATTGTTTTTTTTCCATCGAATTGAAACTTTTGAAACGTTTATATATTAAAGTTATTTTTTGTAGAATTAAAGCTGATTTAAGCAATTATTTTAGAAAATCTGAGCTCTCTTTTTATAATTAAAATAACAGTTTTGGTAAAAAAGATATTTCTCAAAACTTCCGCATTTTTTGTTTTGAAGAACGTTTTCAACTGATTCAAGTGATTTTTTACATTTTCATTTGTTATATATATATATATATATATATATATATATATATATATATATATATATATATAAATAAACTTGAATGCTAGATTTTTTTAATTGCCTTTGCTAATTTAATTTAATGAAATCAGTTTAAAATTCATTTTTCATAATTTTTCATGTTATAGTTACATTTAAACAATCTAAAGTACATTTTATCATTTATTAGTTTATTCAACAGAAATAATTTCATTCAAATTAGTGTTGATTTGATAGTTGTACTATTTGTAACACGCAAATTAATTTGTATTATTCAATGTCTGTCGAAGTATTAGCTAGGGAAGTAGTTGTTTCAAATTAATTTGTTTTGTAGTCTTAGTAAGACTCATTGTTGTAGATTCACGAAATGTTTTCGTATTTTTAAATTTATTATTTAAAATATTTATGTGGTGTGGGTCGTTTGCCTTTTTCAAAACATCGTTTTTGTCTGATGAGTTAAAGAGTAAGATATAAGCCATCCATCCACCATACATATACACATTTACTTCAATCACTAAGTTTTTTAATCCCCATAAAATTTATTGCACTAATACTCCTATAATTACAAAAAACATAAGCAGCTTTTAGTTAAAGTTATACCTATATATGTAGGGTGGATGGGTGGCCACTATTTTACTCTCCAATCAATATACCATTCACGAGAATTGATTGAATTATACATTAAATCATCTCATAGGATGTACACGATTTTTAAAATCACTAATTCATTATTTTTAGTATTTTTTTTATTGCAGGGTGGGATAGTGGACTCCCACCCACTCTAAATATATATTTAAAATAAAACTAATTGAGCGTATACGTTTTTTGAAAATACTAGTAGTAATAATGCTGATATTTATTAAAACTTGTACAGTGATTGTGATTGATGTTTAAAATATACATTAAACATTTCTCAAAGCAAATATTCTCAAGCTGGAATAACTAGACGTATAAACGCTTGGGACAAACTCTTGAATAACAATAAAAATGATCCATTTCTAAAACGTATTGTTAGTGGCTACGAGAAATGGATGGTTTACGATAACGTCTTATAAAATTGATCATAGTACAAGCTGCAACCACTTCGAAATATCTATCAAAAAAAGGTTACGCTTTCAATTTGGTGGGATTACAAAGGCGTCGTGTTATTTGAGCTGCTATCACACAACCAAACCATCAATACGGCTGTGTATTATCGTCAATTGGAGAAGTTGAATGAATCCATCAACAAAAAGTGGCCAGAATTGACAAATCGTAAGGTTATTGTATTCCACCATGACAATGTGAAACTACAAATAAGTAAGTTACCTGCCAGAAGTTGCTAAAGCTTGGGTGGGATTTGATTGACCATCTACTATACTCACCAGACCTTGAATCGTCTAACTAGTATTGGTTTCGATCTTTGCAAAACTTCTCGAATGAGAAACACTTCAAATCAAAGAATGGTGCCTTAATTTTATTGCTTAAAAAAGATAAGAAGTTATTTGATCGTGGCATAATAATTTCATCTGTAAAATGGAAAAATATCATAGAAAAAATGACCAATACATAACTGAATAATATTATTCCTTTCTATATAAAATGGCTTTTGATTAATGATGATAAATCAATAAATTTGAGACGTTTCTTAAATCTATGGAAGGAAATTCTAAAAAGTAAAGACCCTTAATACGGATGATAAGACTGTGAATCATTGTCTGTTCTTCGTCCAATTTTTGGAACTTCCTTCAATAGATTTAAGAAACGTCTCAAAATTCAGTGATTTATGTTCATGAGATATTTTTGTCTGCCATAATTAGTACGATTCTAAAGTTTAAAGTAGACCTAGTAATCGATGGTAAGTTAAATTTCGCAAGTAACTCACGGCAATTTATTATACCCTGCACAATTTTAAATAATACACATAGATCAACAAATATACGTCTGTAACGCAGAGATATTAACTGTAAAGTTAATAATATAGGACAACAATTGTATTAAATTCAGCTAAAACCATGTTTGTAATATATGTAATATATTATGTATAAATATATTTTATAAATATATATTTATTATATAGTTTTCATTTCCTATGTTCGTAGTAAAATAAATTCCAGTTCGCTATGTGCTCCGTACTGTGTCGAAGTAAGTGATTGTAATGCCTGAATGATTGAAAGTGGAAGTTGGTGCGTTAATCCATCAGACTGACTATTGAGCTCCTCTGTTGGTTAACTGATATTCAAACTGCATAATACGTTCTTTGACCTATTCTTGAAGTATTGTATACGCTGTTTCTTCATTTGGCGCCATACAGATATAACACTTAAAACTCTTGGACGTTGCACAATGTTGTTCTCCTGCTATATAAGAAAAATAGTTGGGCATAAGTTGTAGTGACCCACAAGCTGCGATCTCCATGAACGAGTGCTTGAGAAGCATCTCTCCTGTTTTCTTATCAAAAGATCAAACAGCAAGTTCTCCTACTTCGAACAGAATATCACATTTTAACTTTTTACACCTGGGCGTAGTTGGACCTTTACTTGTCGAAAAGAGAATGTTAAAAGCTTTATCGATGAGTTTTATATCTCCCATTCTTCCCACGTATATAGACCTAAATCTTGAACTTGTTTTCTTATTTGGTAATTTCTTCTCATCCTCCCTCGCGTGTTTTTGCAACTTTTGATTTGATTTCGTCAGGATTTAGGTCAATGTCTTTGTACAGTTTCAGCATTAGAGGATAGTATTGGAGATTGTGCGAATAGATAGCCTTTATGTCAGTTAAGTTAAGATATTAACAGGAGGAATTTGTTTTGTACCCGTTCAAGTTGTAAAACATGCTTATTGTACAATGATGACCAAATACAAGAGGCATACTGTAGATGTTATCGTACCAAGGAGGTGCATAAATTTTCTGACCTCTACCGAAGCAAATAGACAAACATTTGTTTATAATTAAAATATAGATCCTTACCACAGCATCATTTTTAACGATTATTTAAGTCCTTATATAAGTAACTGGCATCAGATACGTCTTTAATTAAACAAAATACTTTAAAGTCATGAGTAAATAGAAGACACTTTGAATGCTTAATATAGTTTAGATCGTTTATGAACATCATAAATAAAATGGGTCCACAATGGGAACCTTGAGGAACACCCATTGTAACCATGATTGGTTTTGAAACAAAAATTCTCAATTTTCACAAACTGCCATCTGTCAGACAGACAACTGTGAATCCATTTAGTTATGGCGACTCCATCACCTGCAATTTATTTATCAAAATAGAATGAGATACGTGATCAAAGGCTTTGGAAAAGTTTTTATACACTGTATCTACTTGGCAGTTATTCTCAAAGGTATTTAAAATTTATGATTGTTATATAAGTAAATTAGTCACAGTGGATCTTCTGTAACAAAAGCCGTGTTGCTCATCACATATAATATTTTTGCAGAAACACATTACTTAATAAAATACTGACCTAGTATATAGGTTCAAAAATGTTTTTATTATTCTACGACAATATTTCACCACACAGTGGCTTCGTGTGTGATGAAACATTGTCGTAGAATAATAAAAACATTTTTTAAACCAAATACTGTGTTATGTAGTATTTTATTTAGTGATACGGAGTTTCAATAAGTAACAGTCTCATTCATCCAGTACAGAGAAACGTTAATTGGTCGGCAATTAATTTATACATTAACTTAGGGATAGCGGTCTGGATTATAATTCCTCTTTAGTTAGTAACAACTTTTCTGCTTCCATTTTTAAAAATCGGTCTAATAAAGCATTGTTTCCAAATCGAGGGATAAACACTTGACTTCAGCGATGTATTTCTTTGCGCCTTTCAAATTTATCTTTTGATGATTTAAAATGATCGCGCTGTATCCGCTTTCTATCATTGGAGAATCTTGCAAGTCCTGTGTCAATCTCCCTCAACACCTTTACAACATAAAAGGCCGATTCCCGATCTTCAAAAATTAGTTTTATTGGTCTAGTTTTTACTTTTGGTTTCCCAATACAAATAACCTTTTTTGTTGGCAAACGAAAATTCGGCTTTTGAACTTACAATATTTTTAACAGCAGTTATGTCTTTATTAATTTTGATCGGTGTAATATCGGTACATTTCAGAATGTTGTAAACCATAACATTTAGAATACGATATTGTCTGTATTCTATCTCTATTCAGCAAAAAAGTCTTACATTGCTCTATGATACTCAGATTAGAAAAATGATGTAAGTTCCGTTTTTAAAACACCTTTAGTTGTGCCATTAACAGTTGAGGTTGAACTTTTCTGTATGGCTTTCATAGACGAATCACTAGGCAAAAAAGTAGGAAAAATCCAGTAGTCAACTTCCGCCTTTAGTGCTTCATTCATATATTTTATTATGTCTAAAGTGCAATTTAAGCAATCCGCATGGAACCACTTATTACACTTTCCTTGACATATAATCCATTCATATACAGGGCTTATTCTTAGTTTACATCTAGTACAATTAATAAACACTGTAATGAGGCTGATAAAAAAATGACAAATTACAAATTAAAAATAAATTAGAACAACAGATAATATATTGAAGTGTGTTTTGGGAAAATATTTTTATCTCATTTTTACAGAATCGATTTCTTTATAAATTATCAATAGTTTTTGTAGTAATTTTTTAACTGCTTCAAACAAATTTACTTTTGTAATTGAGGAGTCACAATAACTTTGTTTTAAAACTATATTTTTTAAACATTACAGTGACTATAGTTTCGACTATAAGTTAGTCATTATCAAACTAGCATTAAGTTAATTAATGTCTCAATTTCAAGTCATTCAAGGTGTACCACGAAGTAAATGCCTCTACCATCAAATATTTAATTTTCTTTTACTTCTTATTAATAAATTTACTTATTTTTTTTTATACATTTTCATTTTGAGAAAACTTGAATTGCTGAACTTAAAATTTAAATTGTTTTTTTACATTAATAGTTTTATTTTTATAATTGTTTTCTAACAAAATTTCAACTATTTGGTTTTATTAAATCTTCTTAAGAAGAACATTTTAAACAGATATTAAATTGAATTGATTGGTTTATTTTTTAAAATTCAACTGCTTTTTTAGTATTTTGTTAATATATTTTTCAAAATTTTTGTTAATTTAAATAATATGGAATGGTTTTTCTTATAAAATTTAAAGTGTTTTTTTTGCATTTTTATTATTATAGAATTTGAGTTGAAACAGTTCGTTAGATTGAATTTTTTTGTTGGCAAACTTATACAAATTAATAATAGTGTTTATATATACAGGGTGTCCCGTTAATGTGACGAAATGGCTGGACCATTGATTCCTGGGGTCAAAATATGATGATTTGTCTTCAAAGTTTCAAAAAAATGTATTTCTTTTGTTTATAGCAATTGAACGGTTTATTCGATTTGAATGAAATTTATTATTAATAACTACTATAATATGATGCATCATTTCAGTTATTGTGGCCACATTATTGACCGGAAGTGTAAAAAACAGTAGTACCACCACTTAAAAACTAAATATTTTTTTATTGGTGCATTTAATAAAAACTAAAAAAAATACTTTTTTGTCTCTTAATAATAATTGATATCTTGTACGGTTATTGCACAAAAAAGTAATATATGAAGTATTATGCTGATTATGCACTTATTAATAAGAAAATCATCTTACTCAATTGAATAAAAATTAAATAATATCAATGAATAAAATAAATAAATACAACATCTAACACTTTTCAAACAATTTCCTTCGCAGAATCCTAATACAAGCAAGATATCTGTTTGCCCCAAATATGAATATTTATGAAATATAATAAAGTTAAAAATTAATTATTAAAAGACACTAAATTATTATCATTATACATAATTAACATTTTTTAAGACGGCCACGAAAAACATTTATTTTCGATTCGATGGAAAATTAGATTTTGTTTTTACTAGATAAAAAAATCCATTTTACTTTTTTGTGGGAAAACCGTAAAATATATCAAATAATATTATGAGACAAAAAAGTTTTTAAATTAAACCGTTTTTAAGTAGTATTTTTTTAGTTTTTATTAGATGCACCAATAAAAAACTGATTTAGTTTTTAAGTGGTGGTATTACTGTTTTTTATACTTTCGGTCAATCACTAATGGTCACAATAACTGAAATTATGTACCATATTATAGTAGTTATTAATAATAAATTACATTCAAATCGAATAAAGCGTTCAATTGTTATAAAAATAAGAAATAAAAAAATTTGAAACTAAAGAATTTTTGGATAGAGATAAGTTGTATTAAATCATCATATTTTGATACCAGGAATCTATGGTCTAGCCATTTGCCCGCATTAACGGGGCACCCTGTATATTAGGGTGACCAGAAAAAAAAATATTTTTTTAGAATCGGCTCTTCTTCTGGAATTAGTCATAGCGATCCTTGAGAAGTCCTATTACCAAATATCAGGTCATTTGATTGAAGTTTAGAGGTCACTCAAATCAAAAGTATGAAGAAAAAAACGAACATCTGTTTTTTCGGCGGATAAAAATCTGTGACATTTCCAAAACCCATTACAAAGTTGCCGTAATGTACTTTACCATTGAGAAACATTATATAGAAAAGGTTTTGATTATTAAACTCATAATATTGGCGGTATTTGAAACGCAGCGTGCATTTTTAGATGTTAATTTTCGGTTGAAAGATGACTTTATCGCTGTTTTTGGTTTTAAACTCTAAAGAATACATGTAAGACTTAGTGCAAGACCTTTGCGTCACTTACTGGTACCTCCCAGTTTCTGTAACCCGGAATTTTGTTCAAGTGCTCTGAGCGGCGATTTCAAGATTTTTTTTCTTCACCCTAATGTATATATATATATATATATATAATTTACGTTTTATGAATTTAATATATTTTTAAGCAAAAGATTTTGTTTTGTGAATTTAATGTATTTTAAGTAAGATTAATTTCTTTAAAGACTTTCAATTGTTTATTTCCTAATATTCATATGCTGTTTTATACGTTTCCGTTTGATTTTTATTTTGTAAAATATTAAATATTTATGATTTTAAAATGTATTTTAGTCAATTTTACGTTTTTAACTGTCTTTTACTTATTTATCTTTATTTAAATTTTAAACTGCGAGTTTTTCGTTTTAAATCAATTCGTATAATATTAATGGCGATTTTGGTAAATTTTTAACTTAAATAGGGTTTCTTAAAAATATATTTTTAAATATTAATTTATTTTTTTAATGACGTTTTCTTAAAAGCTTAAGTTTGTTTGTTGAACTCTATTTTTTTGCTTTCGCAAATTTATGAAGCGCTTGTTATTAATAATACTTTCTAGTTAAAAGTATTTTACAGAATCATTAAGAAAAAAATTTAATTGTTTCTCCTAAAGTTAAACTCGTTTCATGTTAAGATATTACAGGTGAAATCTATTGTCTTAGCGTTGTACTAGATCCCTGTTTGGGTCGATGACCACCGACAAATCATAGGGAACTGCCAACAGCGACAATTATAGCAATCATAATGTAAACATTAACTATTAAATAAATAAGTAATTGTAGAGGCTTTTACTTCGTGATACATTTTATGATTCAAAATAAAATAAAACGAATAACTTTGTTTTTATCACTTTTTAATAACACTTGTTACTATAATTAATTGTTTGATAATGACAAGCTGAAGTTGTCGAAACTATAGTAACAAGTGTTATTAAAAAGTGATAAAAACAAAGTTATTCGTTTTATTTTATTTTGAATATTAAATAAATTCTTACTTAACCCGTGGCGAAACATGTTTATTTTGTTTAGAAGATTAATTAAAACACATAATTTTTTTTTACTATTTTAATTAATTGAACATTACTTGAATTTTTAAGTCTTGGGCAGAATTTGATATTACAATTATTACAATACTCACCCTCGGTGTTTCTGGATGATCTTGTATCTTTTTGTGTTCCTAGTTTCTTATTTTTTCTTTTTATTTAATATATTGTTGATGTCCAATGAAGTGGGCATCTTCTCTAAGACTGCGGTGAAACAAAACCAAGTGTTTTAATGAATCTTCTAATTAATAAACAGTGTTCAAAATGTGAAGTAACATATAACACTTCTATATGCATCACACCTTACTAATAAAAGAATTCTCTGACAGGGTCAGGTATATACGCATTCATAAACCATTCTCGTTACATGATTACATTTTCGAAACTTACACCACGGCTCTCAGCCTAGGACCACAACTAACGTTTAATAAAAATACTTAGAATAATGTTCATTGAATCTTTTGATATAAATACTTATTCTTCATTCTCCGGAAACCGCATGTTCATAGTAATTTTTGACCTAAAATTCTTTGACCTTATCTCCTTCGTCCTTCCGATCATCTGTGTATACACAGGTAGTATGCAGGTAAATAATGCCTAATGCACGTATGATCTATTCTAACATTAATACCCTTGGTAATAAATCCCATTTACTTACCCATTCAATAATCCAATCCAAATAAACCTCCTCGTTAACTACAAATATTTTTATTTCAACGCCTAAAAGAGTATCCAAATACCTCCAACAATCGCAAACGGAAACCAACAAAGAGATTCTATTGTCTCCTTCCACCCAACCTTACCAAATAGAAAAAGCAACCCTCCCTTTATTAATAACCAACTGAATGAATGTCTCCATTTTACCCTACCAACGACCCTTCATATCTTCTTAGTTTACATTCATCCACATTCCTCTATTGATGATACAATTTTCTTGAGAGCGTTATGACCGCTCAATTAAAATTGGTAACTTTAACGTCATCAAATCCAATGCTTCCTCCTCAATTCAAATTTCAACTCCTCCAGTCTTTATCATGAGTCAATCATCAACTGCCTTTGTACATCCAAATAACTTCAGCAATATCCATGTGCCTATTTTATGTGTTTTTTTAAGTATACTTTTTTTTCAGTGGAAAGTATTTAAAGTAACATAACTTAACAATATTTAAAAAAAATGCCCAAAAGCTTCGTCTTCAGTCGTATAATTAAAAACACACGTCCAGTCTTATAAACCCAAAGATTCTGTGAACATGTTGCTATTTTTCTCATTCAAAAATTTGAACTTAATTTTAATGTTAAAAATTTGTTCAATTTTTACAAATAATTGATGAAATAGTTTTCTTACAATTTGTAAATATATTATCAGTACGGGTTTTTGTATTATTGTGATGGACTCTATTTGTTTCATTATAACATAACATTGTATCTAGAAGCTCCATTTCAAGAAGTGACTGCTCCATTATGTTAATATTGACGTTGTATTTATTAAAATCTCTACAATTTATAATATGTATTGCAGTCTGTATTCTCAAATTTGACACTGATCCTACACTAGTATACAGTCATCGTCTTATTACGCTCTTTCCAGTAATAGATAAACTTGTAGAATATCTCATTAAACAAATACTCCTTCAATTCTTCCTTTATATGTTCCATCCTCCAATATATAAAACAATTATCTTGAAGGACATAAAACCACAATTTTCTTTCTTGACATACAAAACCTTATTACCTTTGATAATGAACTGCAAAGTTCAAAACACGTGTCAAGAAACTGTAAATAAAAATATGGAACAGAACAAGCGCTTTTCTTCACCAAGGTTCCATCAAGAATGTAGCATAACAAGCATTACCTTTATTCAAAAAGCATTTGATTCGGTTTGGCATATTGACTTCATATATAAGTATTTCTTTTTCAACATTCCACCCCATTTAATTATCCTCATTCAAAAGGTTACTCTCTGACAGAACCTGTAAGGTTAGAATTAAACAAACCAATTCCGAATCGCTTTTCATTCAACATAGGGTACCAGAAAGAACTCCCTTTTATATAGCATTTTTGTTATGAACTATACGATCCCAATCCATCTTACATTCATCTCTCAAGATATGGCCTCTTCTTTGCCGTCGACCCACGTCCTAACACTCCAAGCTGCCCAATTATCCCTTCAATTACTTATATCTTGCCTAGGGCTCCTTTTTGATTCCAAACATTTATACAGCCCTTACCAAAACTAAGACATTCCATCAATTATCTTTAAAACCCTTCCAATCTTCTCCTCTATGAAAACACTATATTTCTAAAATCCATTTGAATTTCTTCTAAAAATGAACAGTAAATTATAAACTTATATTACCATAATAAATATTATTACTAATAATAGAAATGTGGTGATTCATTTAATAAACCTGAAAAAATATTATTTACTATACATCAAACAAACTGTTTTTGCAAAATATTTATTCATCACACAGACAGTAAATTTTATTATAGTAAAAGTTTTACAAACATATAAATTAGTGGATGTTTTACATAAATATACAATAACAAGTTTAGTGTATATATAAACAGGATTTTTTAATTTTTAATTCTCAACTGTTTTTCTAGGAAATTTATTTCATTTTCATAATATTTAACAAGTGATAATTCAGAAAGTGATTAAACAAATCCCATAAGAGCTTATTTAGTAATTCAATTAAATGATTTTTTCTAGTGTTTCTCTTTAAATTTCAATTTAACATCCTCATTATAATCCCATACTACAATTTATCCACTATAAATGTAACACTCTGTATAATTTCTATGGTAGTCGAAATATTCAAGTTTGTGGTCAATACGCGTTGTTTATTTTGTTTCCATTGCCATTTCTATAAATACGCATTAATCTCCAGTTGATTCATCCGAGAATGATCAATCTTCAGGAAATGAAACTGTCGGCTTGTGTTAATTTTTATTACTTCTCAGCTGGTGATTACAGTCGCTCACTTGTTGTCCACGAATTAGGTCAAGGCTGGTTGTAATTGATACGGAATTTTAAAACAGATGTAAATTGTCCGTTATTAGAGTAATGAAACATTTATTTAAGAATAATTTTTTTATAACATCATAAAATATACCAGTTAAGATTAAAAAAAACAAGTTTAAGATATATAGAATATTATACTCATTTGAAATTATTTCTGTCCGAAATAAAATAAAGATGAAGCCACAGTGTGGTAAAACCGTTTTAGGAGTATCTGAAGAAAATAAAATACCCAACTAAGTACTACTCATTTGCACCGTGCGGAGCGCTGGCGAATAGAGTAGCCGCCGGATGTATGCTAACACGTTCAGTTGTATTTCAGATGTTTGTGTGCAAAGTTACTGGTATTGACTGTGTTGTTTATGTGAGTGTTTATAGTGTTCAAAGAAATGAAGAACGGCGACAGTTGTTAAATTAGGGCTGTTATTAGATTTCTCTGCACAAGAAATATGCAACATTGTGATATTCATCGTCAATTGAAGAATGTGTAACGAGAAAATGTTGTGGATGAGTCGTCTTTTCGGTGCAGATGTTCTAATTCAACTTAGGAAGAGAGAATACCAACGATGTTTAGCGTTCAAGACGGTCATCAGTCATTACTTGGGAACTTTCACTTTCATTCTTATCATTTATAATTTTAATTAAAACTTAAGCAACAATAAACTTAAATTATCTATTCATAATATCCTATTGTATCTTATTAAAAAAAGTGCATTGTTTTCATCATCCCTCCTTTCTCTTACTCGACCCGATTAGTTTCCTTGCGGGTAGGTGCATTATTTGCGAGCGTTCACAGCCCCCTGTCCCACCCCACCTAGCACCTAATGAATATTGTTGGCGGTGGATAAAAGCGGAGGTTTCGGTAGGAAAACATCCATTCGTCCGTGGGTTCCATTACTTAAATAACTCACCCCTTCTCACCGCGAGTCCTGAATGATCGCCCCAATTCCCTAGCCATTAACGGAGATAAAGGGCCCCATCTTGGCGGGGCCATTTTTAAGCGTGCGGCACCCTGATTTACAGCTGGGCCATTCTTTTTAGCCATCGCGTTTCAATTAAAATTAAAAAAAAAACTGACCACCAAAAAAAAACCGGAAGCAAGTTATTTACTGTCTAATTTAATTGTTTGAAATTTTTTGTAAAAAGTATAAATGAAACTTTTTTAAATGTGAACTGAAATAAACAATACATAATAATTTCTTAATGGTAAAGGGCTTTAACACTATAAAATTAAAGATTCTACTCGTGCGTCTACTTTGTATATAAATTATCTTTACTCGTAAAGTTTACGTGTAAACAAAACTAATTTTCCATTACAATGTTTGCGTTATTATTTTTCGCATTACTGGAAGGTTACGGATTTATTTCATAAATTCATCAAAATGATTTGCACGCCGGATTTACGTCGACTTCTGGACCTTTGTGTTTCGCAGTGATTAACGGGATCATCGTGTCAGGAGCGTGCAAACAAGTGAAAATCGGGTTTTAAGGAATAAATTAGGATTTTACAAGTCAGAATGTATATTACGACGGACGCCTGGCACGCTTCTTGCTAAGCAATAATAAATATTTAATTAAGGAAACTTATCGCCTTGAGGATTAAAATGGTCGGCGCTTAAATAAATTAAAAGGGATTAGTTGTGTATAAATTGTGAAAAGTTTTATTTGATTTTTCGATAAGAAAATTTTGAGTTATTTTTGATAAAATTCTAATAATTAAAAAACTTATGATTAATCAAATTCTGACATAAATTGTATGCTAATTAAAAGGTTAATTAAACACTTAGTTGAGTGTTTAATTAACCTTCTAATTAAAAAACTTATTTGCGAACTGTTTTATTTAAGATTTACGTCTTTTATTAAATTTCAACTATTTAAAACAAATTTTAAAAGATTCCCATAAAAATAATATCAATTGTTTTTACTTTCCCTATATAGTATATATAGGGGAAGTATTGTTTTCGTGATTGCTTTTGAATTTTTTTGCGGAAATAACTATTTAGGAATTTTCAAAGTCCATTGCATTGATTTTTTAACTACAAATTAAAAATTGAAAATTTTGATATTTTTTTGCCAATTTCTAATAAACTATTGGAGTTACATCAAATTTATATAACAAATAATTGTAGAGAATATAAAAGTGAACAAATAATTAAGAATAACATTTTTGCGTAAACATCATAGTTTTCGAATAAAATATAGGGAAAGTACTATGATGGCCACATCACCAATTTTGGTACTATAATTGTGTATTTTAGGTAAAATATCAAGAGTTTTTCAATATATTTCACAATATTGAATTGAACGTATACAATTCTTTCATTTATAAAGGTTTATTTTTTTAAGATTCCAAGAAATTTAAAAAAATTTTAAACTTTTTAGAGGATTTGAAATATTTTTCCTTAAATTTTTCGTAAATTTGTTTATTTTTTGGTTAATTTTCATTCTCTTTAATAAAATTAACTGTTCTAAATTAATGTTTACTCTGTAAAAAAGTTTTGAATTCTTGTTAGAATATTATCAATTGTTTTTGCTTGATTTTCATTTTTGTTTAGATTTAAAACTTCTTTTAAAAACATTTTTTTTCATTTTGTTTATATAACACTGACTTTATTTAGTGACTATAGTATCGACAATTTTAGCTTGTCATTATCAAACTAGAAGACTTCTAAATTTTTTCATGTTTTTCCTACCCTGTACTTTTTAAAATTGTATTTTTCAGTTTTTCTAAGTTAAAGCTATTTTTAAATCTACTTTAAACTATTATAAAGTTGCTCACTTATTATTTTGAAGCTTTATGTTTGTTTTTAAAACATTTTTTTAAAATTTTCAGAAAGTTTACAGTTGTACAGAATAAAAACTAATTAAGTAATTTTTCAGCTCTTTGTAACGAAATTTTAGTTTTTTCTTAGTACAAATAACGTTATTTTGGCCTTTCCACAGTTTCAGCAACCTTTATAGAATTTAGTTTTTAAAAAAGTTTTTTTTTAAAAAAAATTATAATTATCTTCTTATTAACAAATTTGAAATGAATTTTTACTCCAAATTTCAAACAGCTTTTTCACTGTTTTTTGCGAAATTTTTTTCTATTTTTTTTTATAATTTCATCTATTTGCATAATATTTTGTTAGAAATATTTAAGAAATGTTTCAATGTTTTTTTTTTTTTAATTCTAACTATATTTAATTTTTGTGTGGTTAAGTAAAAGGCAATTAGAAGAAACATTTAAAAATGTGAAGAAAATATATTTTAAACGTTTCCTATGAATGTTAAAACTTTCTCAATATTTTAACATTCATAGGAAACGTTTAAATTATATTTTCTACACATTTTTAAATGTTCCTTCGTAATTGCCTTTTACTTAACAAATTTAAAGTTGCTTTTTGATAACTATTTTGTTTTAGATAATTTTCATTTTTCTGTAATTTAATTATTGCGTTAAGAAAATTCTAATTATTTATTCTAAAATTCTAACATATTTAAGCAAATAAGTTTTACCAGAATATTTTAACTGAGAAATTATCAACAGTTTTTTGTTTTTAAAATTCCCATAGTTTTCAAAAAAAATTAAACTTTAATTAAAATAGTTTTCATGTTTGTTTCTTGGAATTTTTTTAATGCATCATTGTAAAAAAAAATTAATTGTTTGATATTTGTTCACTGCTTTATAACTTTTACTCTTGTTTTTCTTAGATAATTTTAATTTTTAATAATTTCAACTGTTTTAATATTATTGTGTTAAAAAGATTTTAAACTTGTTTTAATAGATCTTGTTTTAGATTATAGCGCTGTATGAAGAAATTATTTTTTTTTTAGAATCTTAATTAGGAAATAAAATATAGTATTTTTTGTAATTCCAAAATATTCTAAACCAACTGTAAATTTTCATAAAAATAAAAAAAAGTTCTTTAACGTTTCGTTGTAATTATCGAACTGTTTTAACAGATTCTAAAATATATTCAAATGTTTCAATTGATTTTTGCTTGGTATATTCAAATATATTTTTTATAGCTTCAACTTTTTATTGTACCAAAATTAAAATGTTTTGTTCATTTCATTCATTTTCATTCCGTTTATTTCACATATGCCACTAATTGTTGTTCTTGTTGATGGATTGTTTGTTAAAAAGGATTCATACGTACCTTTTAGTATATTGCCATTTTGTGTTTAAATTTTAACTACATGTAACCAAAATTTAAATTACTAAATTAAAACATTTTAATATTAATGGTTGTTTAGAATAAGGCTCTTGTTTGTATTCACAAAAAGAACATGTGAAACCAACCAAGTGCCTCATTCTAAACAACCCTTAATATTAAAAACTAATGGTTATCAATGTGTCAAATCAACAATAATCTCTTCAATTTAACCCTTCTCAATAAATTCTACACTCCTGGAGACCTCAATATCGTCACTAATCATTGAAATGCTTTAATCACTCTACATCAATACGCCATCTCGAATCATTCGGATAGTTAAGCTAGAAAGCAAATTTATGTAATATTTTAACTCACATAAATTAAATATACTCAAAAAATATAAATTCTGTAGAAAGATTTATAGAACTTTTAATATTAAGATAACGACAATGTCTGATTTTCAAATTTGATTGTACACTGTGGCTTCTTCAGGCGAAGAAAATATACCAAGCCACAGTGTGGCGAAACATATTTAGTGTTTAAAATAAACCAAAATTGCAATTTTTTAAATTTTTTATGTCTGTAAAACTAATTTTGAAAGGTTATAAATTTTTCTTATACGTCTTTAATTTACCAAATATTTAAGTGGTTTTGTAAGAACATTTCTTACTGTTTTCTAGTTTATTTTTCATTGATTTTTATTTAAAAACCTGAACAATTTTTGGCAATTGAAACTTTTATTTCATATTTAGAGTTTTTTTAAAGTTTAACATTGTTTTTTCTTAATAAAGAAGTACAAAGATGTTAATAAATAAATATTAATATATTTTTGTTAGATGATTCTCAATTTATAGCAATTTTTTTAATTACAAAAGTGAACTAACTCCTAACACCACTTCTAGATGAAACAAATGTTTATATTATGGAAAATCTTCTTTGGAAAGGAAGATGAACAGTAAACAATTTTATAATAGCGATTATCAATCAACTCACAATGCGCGAATGATCTAATATGCACATATATTAAAACAAGGATATTAGCAAATAACAATTTTATTTTCAATGATTACTAACATACTAAGACTAAGCTAATAAGCGCCATAAACTTACTGGTAATAAAATTCCCTCTTCTTCATCAAAAAACTGATTTTAAATATCGTCGCTACAGTAAACACTAAATTAAATTATTTATTCTTGAATATCAAATCGCTTCTTTCTAAATTATATATATGATGTTATTGCTAATGATAAATTAATGAACATTTCTGCCATATGTATATGTAAACATTGGCTAGTAGAAGAAGCAATGGCAGTTGTAATTACAAACTTTCAAGTAGCCTCTCAGTTTTTTCGAAAATTATCTTTCCTGGGAGGAGTTTTAATAATGATTGATAATGAATATAATGCCTTAAATGTACATAATCACGCCACTGAGAAGGATTGTGAGATAACTGGCATTGAAATTTATAACAATATACTACTCACAGTCTATAAGTCACCTAGCGGACAGTTTGAAAACTTTAATCAATTTTTTCTATTAAGTGTTGGATAGTATTTTTAATTCCAATAAATATGTGCTTTAAGCTGCGGATTTTAACGTAAGATACCGATTCCTTACCAATTACACACGATGTCCCACAGGGTTCTATCTTAGGCCCTCTACGATAACCTCCGTTTTGAGCGTATTTAATTTATTAATACGTTGCTTCTCTTTATTGGATTTTATAACGATTTTCAATTTCGTTTTTAATAATCACAGTATTGTTGCCAAAATTGTAGTCGAACCAGATTTGTGCCATTTAAAGACGAGATAATATTTTTAGTGTTCCTTTCTTAGCTTTTTTTAAATTTTTTTAATTTTAAAATGGATTAATTTTTTTTTTACAATTTAGTTTTAACTTTGATAATGATCCGCAAGGACCGAAACACATGTCAGTTATCTGAAAATAAAGAAATGGAACATAACAAGAGTTTTACTTCTCCTAATTTGAATTTTTAATGCTTTAAACAAATTAAAACGGACTTTTTATTAGGAAATTTTAAATAGTTTTTTAAAAGCAATTTTAAGATAAACTCAAGGTCAATTTTTATATGTTTCTGATAAATTTAAGTTGATTTCTTGTTTGATTAATTGTTTTATTAGGTCATCCTTTTTTTAATCAAATTTTCGGTTCTTCCTAAGTTAAACAATAATTCATTTTTATAGGAAGGTTTTCAACTCTTTTATGAGCAACTTTTTATACAGAGGGAAAACATCTTTATTATTAGAAGTAGATATTAGATTGTGTGTGTGTGTGTGTGTGTATGCAGTGAAGTCGCAGACTTAAGATTTCTTCTAATCAGTGACTATCGCGGTCGTTTAGCCTAGACTTAACTGTCTAAAAACGTTATCATTTCTAATGTCTTACGAAATAAGATCACAAATGTCATTATGAACTGATGAGATGAATTAATGAATGATGATTTCTGGGTGTTTTGGCTTTGGAGTGATTAATAGGTTACGAGGAATACACAACTGGTTAAGGATTTCGAGGTTATGGGGATTTTTGGCAAATTTTTGGGAAAGGTATTTCAGACGCTCTTCAATGGGAATTACTTGCGTTAATTCATACAGAAGGGTATTGGATGGGGTTTCTGATTTTAGTAAGGATGCGAAGGGCTGATATAAGCGCTGTATCATCTGCATAAAGCAGTAGATAGGTGGATAGGGGGTCTGGATTATAAAGGTCATGTACATAAATATTATAGAGGAGTGGGGATAAGGGAGAACCTTGGGGAACAATAGAATTGGATAGGGTATTTTTAATTTTTTCTTGAAGTACTCTAAAAGATAGGAAGTTGTCAATTAAATTAAGGAAATGGGGTGGAGTTTTTAGGGAATGTCATTTGAACAGCAAACCTCGATCCCGAACAGAGTCAAACGCTTTGCGAATGTCTAGAAAGACTATGGTGGACTTTTTGTTTTCGAGGTATGCCATTTGACAGTTTGAAGTCAGGATTGTTAATGGTAAGGAAGTGGAGCGATGCTTAAGGAAGCCAAATTTGTATATAGTTTTCAAAACATATTGACAGATTTACATTTTTTTGTTTGTAAATCTATTTTAAGCAAATTTAATATTTTATAACACTGCTTAAATGTTTATTTTTGAAGAAGTTTAATTTTTTAATAAATTCAACCTTTTTATTTCTTAACATATTTGTTTTTTTTTTGTTTGCCTATATAGTTGTAATACTTCTTTCAAAGCTTTATAGAAATGTTAAAAAAAAACAAAATTCTCTGACAATGTTTATACGTTTTTGTTTTGTAAAATTTAGTTGTTTCAATTGATTAATGGTTGAGGCGTTAACTTCGTGATACACTTTTAAAGTGTGATATTAACAAAGTCAACGTTTTTGTTTAATTTTTAGTTGTTTCATTTGCTTAATAAAAATTTGAAATAAAAAAACAAGTCTTAATATAATTTCAATTGGTTTTTTATTAAAATATTAACAATGCTTAAGACTGAAACTGAACTTTTTAATTGTACTTTTTCGGATAGAAAATTTCATTTTTTATTTTTAGTAATCTGAGTTTCCTTTTAGATTTAAAAAAAAATTACTGTTGTTTTATTGATATTTTCTTTTTTGATAAATTTCAAGTAGCTTTACTAAGCAAAACTCTTGAGGACAACTTTGAGAGGAAAGAAATTTGTGTTAAATGTTTGATGGAAGAATTGTTTGAATTTTACTTTTTATGCACTCTTTCATTTTTTATCAAAATATTTTAACTATTTCTATTTTTTTAAATTAAATAATACAATGTTTTAAGCAAATTAAAAACTTATTTTTAATTTAATTAAATAAACACGATCATATTTCTTACTTCACTATTTTATTTAATTATTTAATAAAATGGTGAAGTAAGAAATATAACTGTATTTATTTAATTAAATAGTAACAAATTCATATTGAACTTTTTGAATTCTTCAACTTTTTTCCTATTTCATTTTTATTGTTTTACTTGTTTTTAACAAATTTAATTAATTTTCAAAAATGTATCACAAAATAATCTCAAGTATTTTCAACTATTTTTTAGTTTTTCTTCTTCAAATTTGTAATTTTCTTAAAAATTGAAACCTATTTTAGAAAAATCTACAATTTTGACTTAATTTTATTTTTATTGAATGTTAAACTGCATATTTGTTTTTTTTTAATATTTATGTGTTTTCAAATACAATTTTAACTATAATCATAATACAATTTTAACTGCTTTAAAAAATATTTTTTGTGAGAAAGTTTCAAACTGATTTTAGCAAATTTTTATTTGATTTTTGGTAAAGAAAGTTTGTGTTTTAACTAAACTTTTCAACGTTTTCAAAGTGCTTTTTTACAGAATTATAATAATTTTTCAATTTCACATATTTTAAAGTAAATTAATAACTGTTTACTTAAAAGAGTTTTCTAACGTTATTTTCGGAAAGTTTGTGTTTTTTTCGTCAGAATATTTCTAAGAAGAATAATTCTAAATGGTTGAGATTTTAAAACTCGGCTATTTTTTAACACAAAAGCTTTTTAAAAATGTTTTGATTGGTTTTAAAACTTTCTAAAAGTTTGTTTTTGAAATATTCAAATTACGTTTGAGAAAAACTTACCAAGGCAAAATTTATTTGTTTATAAAAAAAGTTTAGTTGATTTTTTGACATTTATTTATTACATAAGTTTTAACTTATCCTTTTTAGGATTTCAACAACTTTATTTATTTAACACATTTAAAACTTTTGTTTCTCAAGTTTGTATTAATTTTCCTTTATAAAATTTTAACTCCTAGAAGCAATTAAAAAAATAATTTGTTTTCATCTGAATATTATAATGTTTTAATTTTCTATTTGGTAAAATTCCAAATATTTTTGAACAATTTGTTTTTGGAAATCTTTGAAAGGTTTTAAATGACTTTATAAAAAGTAATGAATTTAATATTTGTTTAAATTAATTTTAAAAAAACCTAAGAATGTTTAATACATTTCTAATTAAATTTTAGTTAATGTCTTGTCTGTTTTTATATGTTTAATTTTTGTTTTGTAAAATTTAAATTATATTTGAGCAAATTTATTAGTTTCCAAAAATATTTCTACTGGATTTTTACAAAATATTCATTGTTTTTTTTATTATTCCCGCTGTTTAAACTTTTCAAATTGGGTTTCTTACTGTTAAGCAGATTTTATTATAAATATTAATGAATTTTTCTTAGAGGATTCTCAACTTATAGCAATATATCCATTGGTTTTGTAAAATTACAAAATTTTCTTGAACAAATTTAATTTTTATTAATAAAAAGTTTTTCTTGCGTGGAAGTACAACTTTCATTTTGAATAAATTTTATTTTGGTTAAGAAAGTTTTCAATGTTGACTTTTTTCTTCTCCTTTTTTATTATAAATTATTAATTTTCTTTTTGTGTAAATCTATTATTTTCAAACTTTGTAGAAACATTGATTTACACAAAAAGAAAATTATAAAGACTATTTTCAATAAATTTCAAGAGTTGCGAGTTAGTGGCAATTGTTTTTACATTTTATTTCTCGCTCCAAAAAATCCAACGTAAAAAATTTCAACAAGCTCTTATTTCTGGCGAATTTGTCAAAATCTACCAATTTTTGGTTTTATATTTTTAATGCTTTGTAAAGAGCATACAATTGTTAGTCAGTTTCAAGAGTTGCGAGTTCATTTTATTTGTCGCTCCAAATAAATCCAACATTAAAATTTCAACAAGCTCTGATTTCTGGCGAATTTTTCAAAATTTACTAATTCTATGTTTTAAATTTTTAGTGCTTTGCATATAATTGCTAATCAATTTCAAGAGTTGCGAATTCGTGGCAATTGTTTTTACATTTTATTTCACGCTGCAAAAAATCTAACATAAAAATTTCAACAAGCTCTGATGTCTATCGAATTTGTCAAAATCTACCAATTTTAGGTTATTTTAGGTTTTATATTTTTAATGCTTTGTAAAGAGCATAGAATTGTTGATTAATTTCAAGAGTTGCGAGTTCGTGGCAATTGTTTTTACATTTTATTTCTCGCCCCAAATAAATACAACATGAAAATCTAAACAAAAAGATCTGATTTCTGGCGATTTTCTCAAAATCTAAAAATTCAGTTTTTAAAATTTTTGGTGCTTTGTAAAAAGTATACCATTTTAATAAATTTTAAGAATTGCGAGTTTGTGGCAATTGTTTTTACATTTTATTTCTCGTTCCAAAAATTCAACACAAAATTTCAACAAGCTTTGATTTCTATCTATTTTTATCTTATAAATTTAAATGTGTTTCCGTAGAGTTGTTGTAATCCTTTTTTTTTCAAAGCTTTATAGAATTTTTTTTTAAAACGTAATTATCTGACAATGTCTACAGGTTTTTGTTTTGTAAAGTTTAGTTGTTTCATTTGCTAAATAAAAAAAAAATAAAATTATGCTGTAGTTTCATTTTTTTTTAAATTAAAATTTTAACAATGTTTAAGAACAAATGTCTGTTTTTATATGTATAATTTTTGTTTTGTAAAATTTAAATTATATTTGAGCAAATTTATTAGTTTGCAAAAATATTTCTACTGGATTTTTACAAAATATTCATTGATTTTTTATTATTCCCGCTGTTTTAACTCTTCAATTTTTAACTGCGTTAAATATTTTTAAGCAAAGTTATATTTATTTAGGCAAATTATATTGTACTAAGAAATTTTTTGCTTTTTTGGTTGCTTTTTAAGGAAGAATTCTTCGTACAGATCCATGGGTGTGCGTCTTTCATTGGAAATATATTATGTAAATAATTGATGTCTCTATGTTTGATAACTTTTCCCTGTTATTAGATCTATGTATCTGTTGGGAAATACATTATTATTATTATTATTATTATTATTATTATTATGTGACTGAATGGCCTAGACACCACCACTTACTGTTTTACTCAAAGATCTGTCGACTCTAAATACGTTGTAATTAGATATAAGCAGTTGACTGTTGTTTTCACCAAACAACCCATTCAAATCAATTATTATTGACGTTAATACTAAATTAAAAAAGTTGAACAGGAAAGAAGTAATTTAATTTAATTTCTCAGTAACTCAGAAGATTTAAGTTTCAATTGTTTTCAACGAATGTTGATTACCTTCTGTCATCTGCCATCTGTAATCAGTCTTCTGTTATCTGAGCCGTCTGTCATTTTTTATTTATCATCTGTCACCAGTCATGACGATTCGACTGTTTATTTTATTTGAAACTAGCAACTGTCACTATAAAAATTCTAAAAATTGTTAGCGATTATTCTAAAAGCTAATATATGCTATAATTTATTATCTCTCATCTGGGATCTGGCATCTGTTATCTATCATCTGTCATCTATCATCCGTCATCTGTTGATTTCACAATATTTCGTATGTCATTTGTTATGTGTCACCTAGTAACTGTCATGTATAACCTGTCTAAAAACTTTACTAAATGTTCTAAAAACTTGAAAGATATTTTGATTTTTAAATATTTCAAATATTCTGTTGATTAAAAAAATCCTAAAAGTCAAATTTTAATTTAATTTCGTAGTAACTCCGAAGATTTAAATTTCAATTGTTTTCAACGAATATTATCTATCATCTGTTTTGTTATGAAATATTCGAAAAACTCATACATGCTATATTTTTTTAATTGTCACCTGCCATCTGTCAGTTGTCATTTGTTATCAACCATCTGTTGTTCACACAATATGTTATCTGTCATCTATTTATCATCTGTCATTTGCCATCTGTCATTTGTTTATCATTTGTGATCTATCATATAGCATTTTTTGTCTGTATAATATGTCATCTGTCATTTGTTATATGCCACCTGATAACTGTCATCTGTAGCCTGTCACCATAAATAGTCTAAAAACTGTAAAGTTAATAAATATTCTAAAATTTTCAAATATACTTGAATTTTTCAATATTACAAATATTTGGTAGATTAAAAAAAACCGAAAATGACAAATTTTAATTTAAATTTTTAGTAACTCAAAATATTTATATTTAAATTGTTTTCAACGAATGTTGATTACCTTCTGACATCTGCCATCTGTCATCGGTCATCTGTTATCTAGACCATCTATTATTTGTCAACATAAAACTATCAACTGTCACTAGCAATTCTAAAAATTGTTATCAATTATCCTAAAAATTCTTACATGTGTTTTTTATCTGTCATCTGCCATCTGGCATCTATCATCTATCATCTGTCAAGAGTCAATTGTTGTTTGCACAATATGTCATTTGTTATATGTCATCTGGAAACTGTCATCACTAATCTGTCACTATGAATAGTTGTTTTCAACAAATGTTGTCATCAGTCATCTGTTATCTGGGCCGTCTATCATCTGTTGTTTGTCATCTTGAAACTATCAACTGTCACCATCTGTCATCAGTCATGTAATTTGTCATCTGTTGTCTATAAGATTTGTCTATTTGATATATGTCATCTTGTAACTATCATATCTCACTATAAAAATTCTAAAAATTGTTATCAAATATTGTAAAGACTCATCTCAGCTATAATTTAGCATCTGTCATCTGCCATCTGTAGTCATTCACCTTTTGTTTACACAACGTGTCATCTGTTAACTGCCATTTAATTCATCTCATCTGTCATCTGTCAAGTATCATCTATCACCTCTAAATTGTCAACTGTTTACACAATCTGCCATCTGTCATATGTCACCTGCCATCATTCATCTTTTGTCATCTGTCATATGTCATTTTTTATATGTCATTTGGTAACTGTCATCTATAATTTGGCATTTTGAATAGTCTAAAAACATTAAAGTTATTAATGATTCGAAAATCTTCAAAGATACTTTATTTTTTAATATTTTAAATATTCTATAGGTTGAGAAGAAAATCCTAAAATTTCAAATGTTAATTAATTTCATAGTAAATTAGAAGATTTAAATTTCTTTTTGTTATTAACGAATGTTGATTACCTTCTGTCATCCGCCAAATGTCATTAATCACCTGTTATCTGGGCTGTACATCATCTGTCATCAGCCATCTGTCTAAACAATCTGTCTTTTTGTTATATGTCATCTTGTAACTATTATCTGTCACTATCAAAATTATAAAAATTGTCATCAATTATTCTAAAAACTCCTATATACTATGATCTATTATCTGACACTTGTCATCTGTCATCTGTCTTCTATTATCTACCATCTAGCAGGAGTTATTCCTTGTTTGCACTATATATCATATGTCATCTGTCATTTGTTATATGTCATCTGATAAGTGTCATTTATAATCTGTTACTATAAATAGTTGTTTTCAGCGAATGTTGATTACCTTGTTATCTGCCATCTGTCATCAGTCATCTGTTATCTGGGCCGTTTATCATCTGTCATTTGTCATCTGTTGTCTAAATAATCCGTCTATTTGTTATATGTCGCCTTGAAACTATCTACTGTCATTATAAATTCGAAATATTGTTATAAAATATTCTATAAACTTATATATGCTATAATTTTTTATCTACCTTCTGTCATCCAGCATAAGTCATTTGTTGTTTACACAATATGTAGTCTCTCATACGCCATCTGGTAACTGTCATCTATAATCTGTCACTATCAATAGTTGTTTTCAACGAATTAATTAAAAAATTAAAATTAATTTTTCAGCAACAATTTCGTCAGTATCTGACGGTATCCAATACGGCTGGTCGTCACCGGTGGTACCAAAACTGATGGCGCCCGACTCACCACTACCGACCACTGAAGAGGAGGCGGAATGGCTCGAATTACTGTACATGCTGGGCGGCATCGCCGGCCTGCCCATAGTCCTCATCAGCGTCGACAAGCTGGGCAGGAAGAAATCGATCCTGCTGGCCGCCATCAACAACTTTACCGCGTGGATGCTGATAGCGTTCGGAAGTACCGTCGGGACTCTGCTGGTGGCCAGATTTATGGCCGGATTGGGCGCAGATGTTGCCTTTGTCTCAGGTAAGGGACCGTGATTTATCCACCCTACGCCGATATTATTTTGACGAGGGTCGGCCCTAATCGTCCGCGAATGTCCTCCAAACACCCTATTAAAATTATTATTGTTATTTATTAGGTACGAGATTAATATATTAGGTTAAAGCTACATCTCAATCAATAAATTTTAATAGTTATAAAAACACAAAAACAACAATAATTATTATTATATATTAATGTAATTATTAGTTAATTATCTACAACATAAATGACTTTAATACATTTTATTATACATTAATATTTAATTATTTTTCAGTACCAATGTTTATCGGTGAACTCGCTTCGAAAGAAATCAGAGGATTCCTCACATCATTCATCAATATAATGGTCCTGATTGGCGTCCTTCTCTGCTATTCAGTAGCTCCTTTTGTATCCGTACGAAGTTCCGCGTTGGTGGGATCATGTTTCGTCCTAGCGCAGCTGATTTTACTACCATTCATACCCGAATCACCGTACTACTACCTCTTGAAAGGAAAGAAGGATGATGCTGAAGAATCCCTAAAATGGTTTAGAAGGCGTTCTGGTGTCCAGAAGGAACTGGAAGAAATTCAAGCGGCGGTGGAAAGGCAATCGTCGGAGCGTGGAAGTTTTAAAGATCTAATCACTGTAAAGAGTAACAGGAAGGCCATCATTATAATGACGGTGTTGAACGCAGCGCAACATTTCAGCGGGATTAGCGTGATTATGATGAATCTGCACACCATCCTCAATGAGGCTAGAGGGATTATCGATCCAAACACGGCTTGTATCATATTTGCTGTGATCATGCTCATATCAGGACTTATTGGTGCTTCAGTTGTTGATAGGTTTGGAAGGAAGGTGTTGCTGATATCCTCCAGTTTACTAGCGGCTGTTGCTTTAGGCTCACTCTCAACATACTTCACCTTCATGCACTACTCCTTCGACACACAGACTTATAACTGGGTACCAATTTTAGCCGTCTATTTATACGCGGCTGCTTTTAGGTTAGGAATGGGGTTAGTTCCTATAGTAATCACCGGGGAAATATTCCCAACGAGTGTTAAAGCCAAAGGTATGACTATATCTGACGCTATGTTCGTAATTTTTGCTTCCATTACGATTTATAAGTTTATCGTGTTGGAGTATGCTGTCGGAATACACGCGCCTTTCTTTATCTTTGCTGTGTGTTGCGTCTTAAATGCTGTTTTCGTCGCTATTTACGTACCAGAAACAAAAGGGAAGACGTTGGAACAAATTCAGATGATACTCAAAGATGAAGATGATGGTGAAAAGAAGAGGAGTAGTGTGATATGAATTATTTAAGTACTTAATATCTAAGGTATTTATAGATTAATGTTTAAATACAATTTTTGTAATAAAAATATTATGATATTTTAAGTCTTCTATTTTTGGCAAAGTAAACAATTGTTATCTTCCATAGTTTGGTTTTCAGTTACAGTTGTTTTTCTTCACTAAATATGCACATCTGGTCCCATTAAGAGCATAGAGCAATAAGTATATGATAACTGGATGAAAACTGGTCATGAGTTTTAATTAAATCTTTTTAGAAATTTATATCTATGTTCTTGATTGATCAAAACTGAAAATATATGCAGCAGCAAATAAATAATCAGATTTGACTCTTTTATTCCTACGATATCTCTAGTAGAGCAGCTCTAAGATTTTTAGCTCTAAATTAAAGATAAAACAGGGCTTTCTCGGCCATAACTTGTGCTGATTTTGAAAGTTTAAAATCTATATACAGTTTATGTAAATAGTAAACGTATTTTTTATTGTTTTATTTTTATTATCCATTATATCAACGATCCAATTTAACAGCATTATCTACGATATCAAATTGGCCAATTTATTAAGCGCAAATTCCCAATCGTTTTTCCCGACCGCACATCCCCCTCAGGAAGCGTTTACCCTGCAAATTGCTTGCCGCACACGAAAATCTAAGCCAATTTGTGCATAGTTCGAGTATCGCGAAGGGGGTGAGGGTGGTTGGTTGCGCGTAATAGCCGAATCCGCCGCATCCCACCCATCGAATCTACATGATAGATTAATCATTATGCGACGTTTCGGTCCCGAAAGCGCACAATTTACATCCGATGCGTGCTGCCCTCCCCCGCCCCACTCTACGCAACCCCGTCGATCGATTCGCGAGGGTGCGAATTACGCACTCGACGGCTCTCCATTTTCGGGGACCGTCACTGCGATCAATTATCGTTCGAGGGTACGTTTCGTGTGTCGACTAAATTATTGCCGTTGTGCAGAGGACGATGGGGTTGATAAATTTTCGATATTGCGCGCGCGACCTTGAACGGCGCGACGCCTTCAAGTCAATATACAATTTTTCAATTTGGATTTCATTGATTGATCAAATTGCTTTAAGCTGCGCATTATTCATGCACCGGTTTACAGCGATTTATCAATATGGTGGTTGTTGGAATACTAATTCTTACTTGTGGATACGCCATAGTTTATTCTTATAAAATATTTGGAGATTCTTTCGTGTTTGCCTCCAGTCTACATTAGAATATCATGTAATCGTTTGGTTTTTACATTCTTAGAAGCTGTAATTAATAAGGATCTATATACATCTACTTTTATTATTTCCTTAGATTTGGTATCTTCTACATCAATTTTCCCTTCAAGGAAAGTAAATTTTATCCGAAACAGACATCGTTTAAAAAACACAGACGATTTGTAAATATCTGAAAAGCTTCATTTTCTTATCTTTTTTTCTTTTGCTTTCCTTTAACCCTAACCCAACGTAGATACTTTCCACTCCTTGATTAGTCTCTTCATTTTTACCTTTTTAAAGATTCCCAACAATTCCAAAATTTCGTACAGCAAATAAGTATTACTATGAAGGAAGGTTCGCAAAATTATTGAAAGTTTTTCAAATACCTGGGAGTCCTTGTTCTTCTAGAGATGTGTTATAGTTTCTTATTATATTAATTTGAATAAAGTACTTTCAAGAAAACTGCTGCAGTTTCTATTCGTGTACTTTTGTATATGTTCTTAGAAAACTGTTATCAAATATTTTGGAGGATTACTTACTTACTATATTGTTAAAAATATTTTGGAAGTACTTTTGGAAAATGAAAAACAGTACTCGAAAAATAAAAGAATAAAAGTTGCCAAGAAATTACCATTCTTAAAAAAATTGAACAAATATTCTTCAAATTTCTTCGAGTACTTCTAGATATTTTTTGCAGATAACTTTTTCAATACCTTTTCTAAATTTGCAATTTAAGCAAGTGGAACAATGCAATTCTAAGTTGAATTATGTTTCAGCTAGTGATGGCTGACAAAAAGTAGTTTATTGAGTGTATTTAAGGATCTATCAGAAATTTTGTGTTTTTTTTGTTGGTGTAGATTGTAGATTTTCTTGCAGTACCATTCAAAAAAATGTTTCGCCTTTTAATTGCAGACATTTCTCTGCTGACTTTATATCACTAATACTATTGTTACCAGTTTTGCCTCATTTTGAAGCACATACTTACCCGAATTACCATCAGGTCTTCGAAGGATAGATATGATTAAATATGTATGGGCTGTTTTAACTGGGGCTACATATAAGAGATCACTACCTTATTTATTTCTTTCATGAACACTCTTTCTAATTTTCCAGGGTTCCTAGATTTATACAGTGTACTTTATCAATCTCCCTGAGTAATGTGGCCTTTGCTTGTTATACTGTATTAGCTCCGAGGATTTTTTCGTATCTCTTCTTTTAATAAAACCAATCTGATGGTTCGTTAGCCTCGATACCATCTATATCTCAGGATTTTGGAAGAATACAATGTTGCCAAAGAAATCAAAATTTAAAAAATGAGATGCTTGTAATTTATTCGAGTACTTTTAATTACTTCCTTATATATTTTTTATACTTAATTAAAAATTAAGTTTTCATCAAAAAGTAATTTGTTTAAAGAACAGCTTTTGGAAAACTTTAAGTAGAGTATTATAAATAATATTATAGTCGTTTTCATAGCACAGTTCCCTCAAGTATTTTAAATAATGCAAACTTATTCGTAAAGCAGGATTTGTTCCGAATTCATTAAATAATTAAAGATTTTATTATTAACGACTTCTAGAGAAGAGGGAGAAGAGAATACTGTTGAGGGAAGAATTGCAGATCGATCTAGTAATATTTGATATATTGCTGCAGAGTTATTGGTAGTACTTTTAGAGAATTAGAGATTAAGCTTCGAAACCACCATAAATGTATTTGCATTTCCATTGCAAATATTGGTTTTGCTTAAACACTTTAGGTAAGATTTTAAGTTCCAGAGATGTTATTGCTAATATTAATGTAAAGATTTTCACTATTTAAAGTATTTTATTTGTAAAATATATTGTATAGGGCTTTAGTTAGATACTTGTAATTCAGATATCAATGAAAAATTGGTTTTGAATTAAAGTTTTTTGATAAAATACAAATACAATTTTATTAAAAATATTAAGTTTAGAAACATTTTCAAAGGATATTTTTTCCTATAACATTGGAAAATGTTTGAATTTTCTTTGGTAGAGATTTTTATATATCAAAAACGTATATACCAGTTTTATTTTGTGAAGTACTGGAGATGTTTTATTAAAAAAATTAATAGATTATTATTATCTTAAAAAAGTACTTCTAAGGAGAGAATTGCTTAATATATTAAAGTTTAAATGCAGATTATAAAATAGTTTTGAAGAATAGGACATTGGAATCAATGAACATCGATGACTCCTCCTGGAGATTAGAATGAGGACATTTAGCTTTCTGTATTAATATATTTGACTCTCTTGGTTAAAACCATTGTAGTCATTGGAGTCACGAGGGATCAAGCGATACTTTTAACACCTACCAACCGCCCTATTAAGATTAACTCCTCAAACAGTTTAACATCAGACAGGTGAGAATCGGTAACATAGGGTGAAGGTTTTTTTGGACCCTACGGCTAATTCTCGGAGCGGTGCTCTAGGGATAGGACGGTTGTCCTTTTCAGGATCGTCGGATCGTCCCTGGGGCACCTTGAATTCATTAGGAAAATAACTTGCCTTAGAACAAGCTTATTACACCTAAGATAATATTAATTTTTGGCATTAGCTATTTATATAGCCTTTGAATTAAGGTGGATAAAAATAATTATCTATAGGCCGCGAAGAAACTAACCACTTCGTCTCCACCTCCTCCAAACGAGTTTTGAGCGGAAAACTTTTATTCATGTAACAGTAAAGACGTGCATGCCGAGGTCCTAAAGAACCCAAAGATGCAAAGATGATGCTGGGAATTCTGGGTTGAAAATGTGCAAATATTGTGACCTTGGATTTAAGACCTACGCCGGCTTCAAACAACCCCAAAGGCTTGGTCACTCTAAAGAATACCATCAGAGCTTGAAGACAACAGTGAGCGCAGAAGTGTCAGCTGGAACCCGATTGAAATTTTAAATATGGCCAAAGCTGAAATAAGGCATCAGGGCTGGGATACCAATATTTATATACTTTTTTGTTTCTCATTTATCACTGGGTGAAACATTCTGTTAATGATTGAATGAAATTTTAATCAATTACCTATTAACAACATTTATCTAACGAAACTGATTCAAAAGAATACCAATACTCTAACTTCGAAATCGAAATTGCTGTTTCTTTTCTCACCATCCAACTTAAGACACCAGATCCATATCCCTCTCAGCCTACTTCCTATTCTGATGGCAAAATTGACAATGCCTCTTGTAGTGAGTTACGTTAGCACCACGGGTTAAAGAATAATTATTAGCTCCAAGTAATATTTCTCAACTCCACCTCCGTTCACCTCGTTATCTTTCCTCTCACACCTCCGCCCCTCTAGTACAATTCAACCCGTCACAACCACTTAAATTTTACCACCCCTAATATCAGAGGGACCAGAAGTAAAACCCTACAAATCAGCACACTCCTGACCTTTCTCAATCAACCCATCCTCTGCCTCCAAGAAACCCTACTCTCTCCTTCCACCCGCTTCTCCATCCTTGACTATAATATCCTCCGGATAGACAAGGGACCATTTAGAGGCGGCTGTGCCATTATATTACACAAATGTATCCCCTTTCAACCGCCTAACTCCCCAAAAACCTCTGTTCACTCCATATACATTCGCCCTTATTCCCCCTTTACCGATAAATAACTTAACTTTCTCGCTCCCCAGCACTATTATCCTAGGCGACTTTAACGTTAGATCCTCCTCTTTCGGAGACATCTCATTAAACTTCTTAGGCCATGAAATGGAAAATCTCCACATCATCTCCCCTCTCGTCCACCTCCCAAACATCCTTCCTACATTTATAGGTCATCATCCTCATCACAGACGACATTGCCTATTACTTTGGCCCTTGCACCTCAATGACCTCCCATCAACAGCAATCACTTTCTCTCCCCCTGCTCTCTCTAAAACTCTCCCTCTCCCTCCACATTTCCTACCAAGAAAATCGTCTCTCGCACTAACTGGAACGCCTTTCAATTCTCTCTAGAATCTTTTCACACTACTATCATCGACAGGCGATATTGACACCGCCGTTCATGACATTACCTCTCTAATACAACAAGCCATCAACAAACATACCCCTCTCTCCCGTAAATCATCTCACTCCTACCCGCTACCTCCACACATAATCCGCCAGAAAAGATAAATATACAGACATATCAACTTGACCACCACCAACTTGACACCGACTGAACGCTCTAATTAATTTCCCCATCAAAGAATTAAAAAATAAAAATAGCTACATACTATTGATAGTCTCGACCCTCAATCCCTCGCTCTTTTTTTGGAAAACCTTCCGTAACCTCTCCTACCACCCCACCTCTCTTCGTCACCCCTTCCCCAAAATCCTCCTCTGGCCCCCACGCCTGACCCGTCTGACATTGCTGAATGCTTCGCGTCCCACATCATCAAAATCCATTCTACCTCCCTTTCTGGCAAGCCCTCAACCGATCTTGAGGCCAATACACATTTCAAATACCCTCGCACCTTCCTTCTAAATAAATTCAACCCTCTACCCAATGACACAGACATAACACCCGAACACATCTCTTCCTACTTAAACTCCCGCCCTGATAACATTCCCTACTGCATACTTAAACATCCAACCTAACCGCATCTCCTACCTTTGCTTTATCTTTCGCTCCTGTCCCCTGGAAATCCGCAAAAGTCATTATGCTTCCCAAAAAAATCTAACGAAACCTCTATTATTATTATATATATACAACATCTTTATTAAGAGACAAACGTACAATAACAATAAATATAATACATGTATGGTAGATGATGTTAGTGGATTAGTCCGTTAGTCCGTTAAATGGCTATCGACCAGCGGTCTTCCAGCCCGGATTTGTCAGTCTTTATATGTCTCGTCAGTCTGTCTCTGATGGTGGTGATGATGATGGATGATATGATTCGATGAATTCTAATGTTGTGAATGAAGGGGTTTTATATTTAGGGATTTGGTCAGGATTTCTGCGCAAGCTATTATTATTATTATTATCATTTTTATTTATTCTTCGTCATACTTGCTCAAAACCTGCAGTTTATACAAAATAGATATAAATATTGAAAACATACAAACTAATTTTGACAGCAAGCTGAAGGGCGGAGTTCATCTTATAAGATGTTCTTTCACTTAAACGCACGGGTGTCAATTCCTCCAGTGGACACTTTTATGCATTAAAATGATTGTATTTCTTATTTTTTTGGGATATGTTTACAAAGATATGTTACTTTAACAAATTGTATTCTATCTCTGTCCTCAATACCATGATCAAACTCCTCGAACGTATTATCGTTTCTCAAGTCTTAGATTCATCTGAGTCCCACATCCTGGATCACCAAAATGGCTTCAGACAAGGTCGCTCCATCCATGACGTCATTTACGCACTTACCTCCTCCTTCACTAACTTTGCAAACAGCGGCCATTATACTGCTGCTGTTTTCTTTGATTTTCAGAAAGACTTTGACACCAAGTTTTTCTATAACTCCACCACATGAACATCCCTCTCCATCTCATCCGCATAAATAAATCCTTCCTACAAAAACGTTTCCACTCAGTCTCCTACTGTTCCGCTATCTTTCCCCTGTTCACCCTCTCCTGTGAAGTCTCGCAAGGCTCTGTCCTATCACCCTCCCTCTACACCCTCTTCATAAATGACATTACACTCCCCAAATCCTCCACAACGATACTGTCCTCTGGTATACTCACAAAATCCCCAGCACGGCCGTCTCTAATCTGCAAAATGATATTAACCAAATCCCAAAACATTATCTTCCACCAACCTCATTACTATCGAAAACAACAAATTTTCCACCTTGGCATCCTATTCTAACATAACCTTAGTCATAAAATTAATTTCTATGAGCGTTCTGCACTAATATTTTACTCTTTAAAACTGCAATTTGATTTATTTAATTTTAATAACCTTAGTCCTGCCACCGTCAAACAAATGCGGAAAAAAAGTTTTCATAAGGCACTCCTTCCTCGCTGTTCTACAATGCAGCCTCCCAGACCATACTTCCAACATTCAACATCCGCACGTACAAAGCTTTTATAAGACCTGTCTCTGAATTTCCATTCACCCTCTTCACCTCCTCCACCCCCGCTCAGATTAAATCCCACGAAACAGTATACAGTAAATCAAACACCCACCACCCCTGACAGAAAGAATCACAAAATTAATAAGCAAGATTGCAACCCGATCTTCTTCCTCTAATGCCATAAACAAACCACTCTTTGGCACCATCCCATATCCTCGCCATCGCCCTCGAAAAAAGCTGCCCTACCTTACAATTATCACGCATGCATGTGTACAGGATATTGTGGAGACGGTCTCACCCGAATCACGGAACGAGCCTTTCTCCCAACTACCTCACTATCCCTTCCCTTAATCCCTAACATTAAAATTAATAAAGAACACAAAAAACACAAAGGAAAAAAAAAACATAAAAACTCGCCGCCTATCCAACCCTATATGCACACTCTACTAAAAACTCAGAACAGGACCGATATTACTCCACCCCCCTCTCCTCTCAACATTTTCTTCTAACCAGCACCACAAGCAAGACCATGCCTTTCAGGACCTGGACCCTGCGTCAGACATGAGTCAGCTATGCCCCACTTATGTCTGCAGAGGCTCAGGCCTACACTGGACATTAAACTACATTTTAATGGCACCTTTGTATGCTCTACTTTGTAGAGGAGTACCACAGTTCATCTTGAAAGAACTCTCCAAGCTGTTCCCGATACGTGTGAGAAGTGGACGGAAACATAGCGATGAATGTTTCCATTCATTTCAGCTGACCTAAACTCAAACCAACACTCCTTCGGCTGGAATTAATTCCGATTAAAGACCAGATAAAATACCTCGGTATTATTTTCGATCAGCATCTCCCCTGTTCAAAGACGATCGATTACCAAATCCAAAAGGCGAGAGCTTCGCTGGGCAAACTGTGGCCAACCATCAACACGAGATTAACTTTATGTGTAAAAAAACAGAGTAAAGTTTCTCATTATGATTAAAAGGCCGCAGCTCACCTATACTGATCCTGTATGGGTTTACTGTAGACCCTCGCAAATTGCAAAACTCCAGCGCACGAAAACATCGCTCTGAGAAGCGTACTAAATGGCCCGCTATAGATACAGATTCATCATGACACGAAGACTTCCATGTCCTGGGGTACATCAAACTGATCGCTGTAAACTTCTACAGCAAAGTTGACGATAATTACCCTTCTGGAATAAACTTCCCGAAATACGATGGCACTGCTGATAGCAAACATCGAAGGCCACTCATAATAACAATTGCCACCCAATTAGCTCCAAAAATCTTGAGCCACCGTAATCCGCTCGGGGTCGCTGCTTTTTCTTAAAGATGGGTAACAAGGAAGACTGGATTCCCCAAATACATTGTGACCTTTTTGTACAAGACCAGACTAGAGAAGACCTTTTGGTCACAACAACGATGGCGGAAGAGAGGTTTTAGTCGGTAGGAGTCCAAAACTACCTTATAAGGTGTGAATAATTGACCTTGAATTGAAGGCGAAGTCGGCCTACTTCGATTACTTCTTTTTTGGAGACGGTTTTCTTCTTCTTCGGCATGGGTGCTTTGCGTTTTTCCTAGGTCGCCTTTTTGAATTTCGACGACCACGACGACTTTGAATTGGATTTTGCTAATTTCTCCTCAGATGCAGCGATGGCGTACGAAGCATTTTTGGCCTTTCCGTCCGAGTATTTTCGTTTCTGTTGCTTTCGGCCACTATTTAGGTGATTTTGCCTTCGTGGTTTTAAATTCTATCAAGATGATTGAATATATTAGTCAGCCCCAACTTAACAATTTAGATCTCGGGTATTTGATTAAATCAAGTTTGTTCAGCCTTTCCTCCTAAAGATTTTACTTCAGGTTTTTAATAGTTCGTTAAATTCTGGCCTGCTTAGCCTCTTAATTAAGTGGTCATCTGCATATGCAAGATGACTAACTCCAGTGTTGCCATATAGGGGGAGAACAAGGGATGTAATTTAGCCAAAAGCTTGTCCAATACGATGTTAAACAGGATGGAGGATAAAGTATCTCCTTGCTTAGCATCTCTCAGAATAGGCATCTTTATGGAAATGGAGGGACCTATTTCGATACGGGTAGTATATCTCTGTAGTTAGCCTCAATATATCTGTTGCGGCTTACCCTGTTTCGCTGCATTCCTGACCCTTCCCATTTGCATATTGCCCGAAGTCATTCCCAGTTAATGTATTTTTTAATGCTTGTACATATCATTGAAAGGAAGGAAGGTCATCCAAAAAAAAACGTCGAGATGACAACAGTAAGTATTTGATCATTATTTTGTAAAATATATAACAACTAAATATTGTTTAATATATCAACATAACAAACAGTTATCATTATTTCTCATTTCTAACTGAAGTTGCAAGTTGGTATTTATTTAATTATTTAATTAATACTGGCATCGAATCGAATAAAATCAGCAACCCTGTCCTCAACTCCAAACTTCTCTAATATCCGATGGATCGAGTGATGGGATACGCTTTCAAAAGTTTTGGGGAGATCTAAGGAGACTAGTTCAGCTAAAAACTTGTCCAACACTTTGGTATACAGGATGAAGCATAACATATCGCCTTATTTGACGTTTCGCAAGATAAGAATCTTGTTGGAAACGGAGCAGCCTATTGCGATTTGGGTGCTGATGGCTTTGTAGTTAGCCTCAATATATCGTTTAATGCTATTCTGAATAGCAAACCTCTCTAGGAATCTTTAGATCGAGTAATGGGACGTGCTTTCAAAAGTTTTGGCGACATCTCAGGAAAATATGGTGTAAGGTTTACAATTCTTCCTATTGCTTTCGATGACACTTTGAAGAATGGAGATGTTGATCAATGTTTCGTCTTCGGAGATTAACCCTGTCTGAAATACTTCTTAAAAATCTATTGCAGTTTCTAACTAACTACTCGATAGATTTTTGGAAAGTTGTTTTTCAATAACTTTGATTTTAAACTTTTTATAGAAAGCTAAGGAAGTTATTTCGAGGAGAGTGTTAGAGACCAAATTTGACTGTTGAAGAGTATTTTTCAGATTTTCCTCAAATACTTTTGAAAAATTGGCACTTTATCTTTGAAGTCTCTTAGATAAGCGTTTACAGTTTAATTTCTTAATTTTTTTGGAATGAAATTGTTTTGATGAAGAAGGAAACATGATGACTTTTACCATTTTATTTTTTTCATTGTGTCTCCATCTTCATTAGATTCAAGATGTACCACAAAGTGAACGCTTTCGAAATAAGACTTTAGGAATTGTTTTGATTGAACCACTTTTCAAATAAAAGTTTGTTAGTGTTCTAAGAAATTTACAAGAAATTCATTGGATGATTTTTGGAAAGAAATTAATTGTTATAGTTTCTAGTCGATTACTTTTAGATATTGTTGTAAATTTAGTTTAATTAATTTTGTTTTGTACTTTTCTTGCTTGTATTCCAAAAATGGCTTTTATTGTTTAGATTTAAATATTTTAAAAATAATATGTTTCTTAATTATGTCTTGTTCATTCATATTGACCGTCGAAGATATTTTCTATATAAGTTTAGAATCTCTATAGATCATTATTAAAAGATTACAGTTAGTTTTGGTTAAAAATCAAGAAATGAGTAAAAATGTATACGCAGTTCTACTGCAAATATTGTTTTATCTAGTATTATTGTAGTTTAAGTAGGTTTGGTGAGTTCTTAGAATATTTTGGACGTATATTACTTTTTATTCTTCTAGAGAAGCTTTGATCAAGTGATTTTATAAATATTATTTCGTCTTAATAAAGTATTCCTAGGAAAATCGTTTCAGTTTCTATTCGAGTGCCTTTGAATAGGTTCTGAGAGATATTTTCTAAATTAGTTTGCTGTAGAAGTATTACAGCTTTGCTAGAGTATTTTTGGAAGAATATTATATTTTCGAATAAAGTTTTCTAGAAATAACCTGGCAGTTTCTATTCGAATACTTTTGAATAGGTTCTCTGAAAGACAATTTCCAAATATGTTTCGATGTATATTGCTTTTTCCTCTTCTGTAGAAGTGGTATAGCTTTGCTCCAGTAATTTTAGAGAGATTATTATTTTTTAATAAAGGCTTTTTGTTCTATTCTGGTATTGTTAGATAAGTTCTCAGAGATTTTACCTAATTTACTTTTTGCACTTCTATCGAGGTGTTAAAGTCTTTCTAAAGTACTTTTTGAAAGAAAATTAAATGAATTAAATATTTTCATTGTTTCTAACCACTTCAGTTTATTTGGTAAGATAATTGAATGGTTTATTAATTTCTTACTTAACGTGGTGAAACATTTTTTGATTATCTTAATTTATTATTCAAAACTTTTAGTAAAACAATTTATTAAAAAAAGAGTTTGAAAGATAATTTGGGAGGATTATTGAAGAATTTTTCCAGATGTATTTTATCAAGATCCTAGAGATATGTGGCCATTATAGATTATGTTTAATTTTGTGGGTACTTTGCTTTTTTAATCTTTTCTCTATTAAAACCAGATGGTTGTCTTGAATTGGACGTAGTGGTTTTAGCAGGTGCCTCAGAATTGGTTAAATTCTGTTTCTTGGGCTGCCTCAACCTCTATTAAAGGAACATGCACACACTTAATTGTTAATTTGTAATGCGACATAAGAATTCTTCCCTATTTTTCCTATTGAAGGCTAGTCGCTTATTATTTAGATTATTACAAGGGTTTCTCCGAACTGAAGTAGTGTGAGGAAACCCTTGTAATTTTTGTATTTGTTTCGCACTTGAGTAGTGCTAAAAAACCCTTGTAATCCTTTAATACTTTAATGATGATGAACGAATGTCACATAATATGTATTTCAGCATCATTTATTTTTGCCAATTGACTTAGCACCCATCTTATCTACTGATATCAATAAGTAAAGTACATTTGGTTTCTCCTATCGTCTAGTAAGGAAGGTGCACCACCGTACTGCATTGATCTTTTGGTTTTGTTTTTCCGATTTGTAGTTTTTGTCAGTATTGGCAGGTTTTTCGCAAAAGCCTTCAATTTTGTCATTCATCGCCGATGACTCTAAGAATTTACCCTGATGCATACTCTTAGCTGAAAAATAGGATAATATCTCATTCTAAAATTGTTTGTTTAGGCTCTTCGAAAAGTTCGTTCTAATCTTGCCCAAATTATTAGATGAGTTGATCAGAGCAACCCTAAAGTGGCCAGTGTGGTTTCTTGGGACTTCCTGTGTTACTTAAGAGTTTTCAGGATTAAGTTTTTGCCAATTTTTAGACCCAATTGATCTTCGGCACACAAAGAATTGATTATTTTTTTCGATATGCCTGGATCAGAAACCGCGAGAAAGTGTTTTCAAGTAAAAAAAAATAATTAAATTTCCCAAGATTTACTGGCTGAAGATACGGATAGATTCCATGGTTAGAGTGATACAACATTTCGAAAAATCATTTTTATTTCAAGTTTCTATTTTTAGGGCAAGCATTTAATAACAATACTCGTACATTGTAAAGAAGTCAATTGAGAAAAATCGGCTGAATAGTTTGACATATCCATATCGAAAACACTAATATTTTTGACTAGTTATATTTGGCAAGAAATATTGACTAGGGATTTAAACAGTATACAGATCATTATATTTACACTAATTCCTCCATAACCACTCAACATAATTCGTCTGCAACAAACTAGACGACATACAAGCACGTACATGCAATTAGTATTCACTGCGTGCTAGTAACACCATCATTAATTTAAGGATGTATCATAAACCCCCATTCCAACATCGGAATCAAAGAACATCTATAACTCCTCCTGGGGGAACACGATCCCTAGCCGCCGGGAAACTCCTTTCTCCGATTGCAGCACACAAACGTATGCAAATCGCGACCGACCTCCTTCCCATCCGCCGACTGCCCTTTGCGTGTTTACTCCGCGGGGAATCCCCCGTCTCGTAAAAACCCGTGCATAATGATAATGGCAAACCTGTGTAGACCGCAAGACAGACAAATACGTTTAAAGTCTCCGACGTCCATCTGCTACAATTGAATTATTTAAAGATGGACATTGCATGCTACATCAACACTGTTTACACTGCAAGAAAATTGTATTTACTCTATAGTCGATAGGAAATCAAATTTAATAATCTTTGATTTATTACATTATGGCAACTTGTTATATGTAATATTAAAGGCATTATTTGCCATAATTTCATAAATGCGGAGAAGACGGGTGGGCGCCATTTGAAATTCCCCTAATCCCCCAGAGTGTATCCGTCTGCGCTGTGGGGATTAAGCGGCGCTATAAGCTCACATTGTATAGATTAATTAGAAAACAAACAATGAGAAGAGAGTTCCATTCATTTAAGAAAAATGCGCCCGCTGGATGTTCGAGTCCATTAATTACGACCCCGCTATTTTTTTTTTGTTCTCCGTTCCCAGCGGATCTTTGTTTTTTCGGGGGCTGGCGTAAATGAAAATTGCATTTTCACTCACTCGCCGCAGAAGGAAAAAATAACCGTACACCCATCCAGGGTCGTAAATAAAATTAATAAAGTGCCGCCGTGAGGATTGTATTTTGCCGGCGTAACCGGTGTGAAAGTATTTTTTTTATCATCGATATCTAAGGCCTGAAGGGATGCGGCGCGCGTCTTACATACCAGATTTCAATTTGGGCGTGCAAATAAGTTTTTTTTATTTTCTAAATTAATATTTGATATGCAACAGTGTCTGCGGAGGATGAGTGCGGTTTTTTATCTGTCAATATTGGGTTTAAAGTATATCGCTTTCGTCGATTCAACCTTCAGACTTATATTTGCGTCACAGAAGCCACACAGTTAATTGATCCGCAGACATTTCATAAACTTAATTCTATGAGAATTAAAATGTTCCTGCACAATAAATAGAGTATTTAAAAAAAACGTTTATAAATTTGTGTTTTTTTTTTAATTGTTAAATTTGTTTTTTTGACCTTTTTTAGAAATACCCCTATTTCATTCGAGGAAACCGATTTTGGACTTTAGATATCAGGAGAAAAACTGTTAGAGAATTTTAGAACTCTCAAAAAAAATTGGAAAAAAATCGCTAAAAACTTTTAGAAATCTAAAACGAAAATTGTTGAGAAATTCTAAATATCTCACTGAAATTTTCTTGTACGAACTAGAAGTTTACAAAAGACAATTCTGTCAAAATTAAGAAATATTTAAAAGCTCATAATAGTGAAATATTCTCTTTTATGGAAGAAAACTTGTTAAAAATGTTTCATAAAATAAGAAATACTGAAAATTCTAAAGATCTAGAGTAAAAATTGTCAGAGAATCTTAAAATTCTTGCATTTTGCTTTGTTTTGCTTCATTTCACACACAAATATTTCCTTTTCGCTTCGTATGTGTGAATATTTCCAGGTCTAAAGGCGAAATGAATCTCTAGCCATTATTCGGTACCTATATTGGAGAAACCTAAATATGTGTAAGAGTAATTGTTAAAAAAATCTAAAAATCTAAAACGAAAATTATTGATATATTCTAAGTAATTTATGAAAATGTTTATCGAAAATGGGAAATGCATACAACTGAATACCAATCAAAAATCTACAAAAGATAATTATGTGAATTTCTAGAAATATAGAAAATGAAAGGCAGAAAGTAAATTTGCTAAAAATGTTGATGAAATAAAATTTAAAATGTTAGAAAATGTTAGGAATCTGGAGTTGCTAGAGAACACAATAAAATTTCATTTTGGAAATCGCCGAAAAATTCTAGAAAACTAAAATTAAATTTGTTAGCAATATTTCAAAGAATTTTTTTTAATAAGAATGGATAAATTTAAATAGTAATTATAAATCTGCAAATGATGTTCTATCAAATTTTAATAATTGAAGGAAAAGCTGAAAATAGTGGAAAACTTTCCTCAAATAGAAGAAAATTTGATAATTTATTTTGATAAAATGAAACTAGTACTGCTGGAAAATTCAAAAAATATAGAGTAACCATTTATGAAGAATTTTGGAACTCTTAAAGTAAATTCTTTTAATTAAGAAAATAATGTTGAAAAATTCTAATAATCTAAAACGAAAATTTGTAATTTTGATTTTTAAAATACCGAGTACAAGTTTAAAAAAAAATGAGAATGGAAGTAATTACGTAGCAATTACTAATCTGCAAGAGGTAACACTTTTAAATTCTTGAAGTAATAAAGAAGGAAATCTGAAGTTAGTGGAAAATTCTTTTAAATTGAAAAATTGTTGCTAATAATATAGAAATTTTAAGTAAAAAATTCTGTAGAAAGTTAGAAATTTAGGAAGGAAATTCTTGCAATTTAAAAAAGAAAATTCTGGAAATATAAAATAAAAATTTTTGAAGAAATCTAAAAGAGTTTCTAAGAAATGCTCTATTTCACTCTCCCTTACTTTTTTTTTCTCTCTCTTGTTCTCCTTCGCTCTTACATAAAAAGAACACTTATTAATTTTGTTTTAAAAACAAATTGTTTTCCATTTTTCAGCTGACCAATTTTATCTGTTTGCAAAACAATTGGCGAAATTTCACTTTTCTAAAATCATTACGAAACAAATGACCAAGTTTTTCTTAAGAATAACAATTGATCTATTAGATATGACAGTTGTCCAATAACAGGTGACAAATAGTAGATTAAAAGTTAACATATGAAAGGTGACAGAGATGACCGATGACACAGATGACACAGATGTTACAGGTGACAAAGATTACATAGATGACACAGATGACACAGATGACACAGATGACACATATGACACAGATGACAATGATGACACCGATGACTCAGATGACACAGATGGCAGAGATCACAGAGATGACACAGATGATAGATGACCCAGATGACATAGATGACACGATGACACAGATGACACAGACGACACACCTGACACAGATGATACAAATGACATATATGACACAGATGACACAGATGACAGATGATAAATGACAGATGTCATGCAGATAGTGGTCGTTCAAACTGCTTTATTTGTTTATACTTGAACTGCATTTGCAAATTTAATTAGTGTTTCACAATATCTTCTTTTGTAATGTCTTAGTTTTTGCTTATAAATATATAAAAGTAGTATTTTACAAACGTTAGCAAATTCTCTACTGTTGAAAAGACAATCCTTAAGAATACCGACTGATGATAAATGTCAAGTAGCAAATGATCAATGACAAATTACAGATGACAAATGCTAAAGATGCTAAAGTAAGCAAATCACAGATTGTAGATGACTAAAGAGCGGGGAGAGAGGACAGAGGACAGAGAATAGAGGACAGAGAGAACAGAGGGCAGAGAGAACACAGCACAGAGAAAACAGAGGACAGAGAGAACATAAGACAGAGAGAAATGGAGACAGAGAGAACAGAGGAAAAAGAGAATAAAGGACAGAGAAAATAGAGGACAGAGAGGACAGATGTCAAAGGGCAAAGATCAGAGAACAGATGGCGGATGACAAATGACAAGTAACAGATGACAGACGATGGAAGACAGAGGAGAGAGGACAGAGGATAGTGGAACAAAGGACAGATAGAGAGGATAGAGGACGTAGAAGAGAGAGATATGACAGAGAGGGTAGAGGACAGAGAGGATAGAGTACAGAGATTAGAGATTATAGAGGACAGAGAGGACAGAGAGAACAGAGGGCAGAGAGGGCCGATTACAGAGAGGCCAGAGAAAAGGGACGAAAGATGACAGAGAGGACAGACGAGAGAGAGGACAGAGAAGACAAATTACAAAAAAGACAGATTACAGAGAGGCCAGAAGACAGAGGACAAAGAAAAGAGGACAGGGACGAGAGCTGACAGAGAGGACAGAGGAGAGAGAAGAGAGGGGACAAAGTATAGACAAAACAGATGACATAGAAGACAGTGTATTAAGAGAACATAGTGCAGAGAGGATAGAGAACATTAAGAACAGAGGACAGATGACAGAAGACAGAGGAAGGAGGACAGAGAGGACATAGGCTTGATAGGACAAAGAGGATATAGAGAGTAGAGAGGATAGATGGTAGAGAAGACAGAGTCGACAGAAAATAGATAGGACAGAGGAGAGAGATGACATAGAGGACAGAGAGTAGAGAGGACAGTGGATAAAGTGAACAGAGAAGACAGATTATAGAGAGGCCAGATGATAGAAGACAAAGAAAAAAGGCAGAGGACACAGATGACAGAAGGCAAAGGGCAGAGAACAGAGGACATAGAGGACACTGGACAGAGATTACAGAGAGGACGGAGGACAGAGAGATCAGAGAGAGCAGAGAACAGTGAGGACAGAGAACAGAGAGGACAGAAAGGACAAGACAGAGGGCAGAGGACAAAGGACAGATAGGATAGAGGATAGATGATAGAGTACAGAGAGGGCAGAGGGAAGAGAAGATAGAGGACAGAAAGGACAAGACATAGGGCAGAGGACAAAAGACAGAGATGATAGAGGATAGAGTACAGAGAGGACAGAGGGTAGACAAGATAGAGGACAGAGAGGACAGAGATAACAGAGAACAGAGAACAGAGAAGACAGAGAAGTCAGATTATAGAGAGGCGAGATGACAGAAGGCAAAGGAAAGAGGACAGATGACAGAGAAGACAGAAGGCAAAGAAAAGAGGACAGAGGACAGATGACAGATGATAGAAGACTGAGAAAAGAGGACAGAGGGTTGGGAGGACGAAGATGAGATAGGGTAGAGAGGATAGATGGCAGAGACGACAGACTCAACAGAGGATTGAGAGGACGGAGGAGAGAGATGACATAGAGGACAGAGAGTAGAGAGGACAGTGGATAGAGCGAACAGAGAAGACAGATTATACAGAGGCCAGATGATAGAAGACAAAGAAAAAAGGCAGATAACAGAGATTACAGAAGGCAGAGGGCAGAGAACAGAGGATAGAGATGACACTGGACATAGAATACAGAGAGGACAAAGGACAGGGAGATCAGTGAGGGCAGAAAACAGTGAGGACAGAGAACAGAGGGACAGAGAGGACAGAAAGGACAAGATAGAGGGCAGAGGACAAAAGACAGAGATGATAGAGGATAGAGTACAGAGAGGAGAGAGGGTAGAGAATATAGAGGACAGAGAAGTCAGATTACAGAAAGGCGAGATGACAGAAGGCAAAGGAAAGAGGACAGATGACAGAGAAGACAGAAGGCAAAGAAAATAGGACAGAGGACATATGACAAATGACAGAAGACAGAGAAAAGAGCCAGAGGGTTGGGAGGACAAAGATAAGATAGGGTAGAGAGGATAGATGACAGAGAAAACAAACTCAACAGAGGATTGAGAGGACGGATGAGCGACATGACATAGAGGACAGAGAGTAGAGAGGACAGTGGATAGAGCGAACAGAGAAGACATTATAGAGAGGCCAGATAATAGAAGACAAAAAAAAGACAGAGGACAGAGATGACAGAAGGCAGAGGGCAGAAAACAGAGGACACAGGACAGAGATTACAGAGACGACGGAGAACAGGGAGATCAGAGAGGACAGTAGACATATATGACAGGGAGAATAGATAGGACAGAGAACAGTGAGAACAGAGAGGACAGATGACACAGAAGATAAAGTGCATATAGGACAGAGGACAGATAGGACATACGGAATACGGAGAGGACATAGGACAGAGAGGAAAGAGGACAGATGACAGATGTGAGTTATCAGATAAGATATGATCTTTATATGATTGTTTATTATCTTTTTGTTTGATGGTTTGTTTTTCTCACAGATGACAGATGACTAATAACAGATGACAGATGACAGAAGACAGAGGAGAGAGGACAGAGTGAACAGAGGGTAGAGAGAGCAGAGAGAACAAAGGGTAGATAGGATAGATGATTGAGTACACAGAGCCGACAGAGGACAGAGAGGGCGGAGGAGAGAGAGGACGTAGAGGAGAGAGGGAAGAGAGGACATAGAAGACAGATTACAGAGAGCCAGAGAATAGAAAACAAAGAAAAGAGGACAGGGAACAGAAAGGACAGAAAACAGAGGGCATAGAACAGAAGACAGAGGACAGTGAACAGAGATGACAGAGAGGACAAGGAGAACAGAGAGGACAGAAAACAGAGAAGATAGAGGACAGAGAGGACAGAAAGGACAAGACAGAAATGACAGAGAGAAAAGAGATGACATAGGACAGATGAGTGTTATTAGATAAAAGATGATTTTGATATGAGTTTTTATTATTTTTTTGTTTGATAGAAGATATTAAATATTCTATTTTATTCTATTCTAATATTCTAAATTCTTTCTTCAAATTCTAAAACAGTACATTTAGGTTTAAAAGATTTTAAAATTTACTCTAACAGTTCTTATTTTGAAAATAGATTATTATTTTTTTTAGTCCTACACCTTCTGGCACTTCTTGTATCATTTATTCAATTTTTTGATTTTTATTTAATAAAATTTTCATTATTTTCTAAAATAATTTCTTTTCTAGTTCTAGAATTGCGCTTCGATATTTGTCATTTCGAATTTCCAATTGATTTTCGTGAAACTGTTTTATTAAACCTATTTCTATATTTCAAACTATATGTTTACAAATTATAAATTAATTAGAAAAAACACGAAAATATAATCTGATGTAGATTTACTAAATATTTTCGTGTTTTTACTAATTATTAGTTAATTTTCTACAACGTAAAGGACTTCCTTACATTTTTATTATTAATTTATGAATTGGTTTTATAAACTTCCAGTGAATTTAGAACTGCTTTATGTAGTAAATACTCCATGGCAAATGAGAGATAATAGATGACAGATGACAGATAACAGATAATAGATGACAGATGACAGGTGACTTATAATAGATGACAGATGAGAGATAATAGGTGACAGATGATAGATAACAGATAATAGATGACATATGATAGATGACACATAAAAGATGACAGATAATAGATGACACATAATAGATGACAGATAACAGGTGACACATAAGAGATGACAGATGACGTATAATAGATAACAGATGACTCATAATAGATGTCAGATGGCAAATGACGAATTTCTATTTTTTTTATGGTAAATTGTAGAGACGTTTACTTTGTGGTACATCTTGAATGTAATAAAGAAGTAGACACGATGGCTTTGTCATCAGTTATCGTGTCTCCTTCTTTATTCTATTTATTTTTGTTGTTTAATGGTCTTCAATATCTTCTGTTTCACTATTTCGTTAAAAAATGACTTTACAAATTTTACCTTAGAATTATATTTTCCATTATATAAGTTTCCACTATTCCTACTGTAGTTTTAAGAATTTTTTTTCAATTGCAAGAAATTCTAGACAGTTCCTAGGATTTGCCAGAAGTTTTTTTATAAAAGGCTTGTTTTTTTTTCATTTTCTAACATTTCCTACAAAAGTGAAACAAAGTATTCAAATCTCTTTCTCATTCTCGTTATGGTTCTAGTTTTACTTCTTGTTCTTATTTCCGTTCTTGTTATCTTTCTTCTTTGTATCCCGTAGTCATTCTTGTTTTTGTTATCGCAAATAAATAAATTTGAACAATTACAAATAAAGTCTATTACTAAAAAAACAAATTCCAAATAATGATAACCAGCTTACAGATGACAGATGCTAGATGCTAGATAGTAGATGATGCATGGCAGATGATAGATGTCAATTTGCAGTTAATAGATAGCAGATGAGTGTTTTATTTCTTGAGTAGTTATATTTACTTTGAATTATAAATTATAAATTTTCATTTCTAAACCAGAGTTTAGAATTGTTTTTGGTATTTATTTTGTAGGTAATTTCATTTACTTTCTTGTATAATTTCTCGTTCTATGCATCATTTTTGTTTTTCTCGCTACTTTCTCATTCTCATTTTTGCTCTCATTCTCTTTCTCATAATTGTTTTCAACTTTGCTCTCTTACTCGGTCAAAATAGACAAATGACAGATGAGAAATTACAAGCCAGATGACAATTGACAGATGACAAACGATAAATGACAGATTATAGATAACAGTTGACAGCAGATGGCAGATGTTAACGCGACTAACTTCTAATTGAATGAATTTTTTTCCTTTATTATAAAAGTTTATTTTAAATTTTTATATGTTTATTTAGATTTAGAAATTTTTAGTAATAAATTTTGAAAGTGTAATTTTTTTCTTCTAGGAAATGTAAATTTTCCGGCAGTTCTTGTTTCATGAAATTTTTCAAATAATTGTAATGAATTTTCTACTAATTTCTATTGCACCTAATCGAAATTTTGAAGAAAATTTCTTCACGATTGTAAACATTTCCTAGAAGCAATATATTTTCTACTCTTTCTTACATCATCGTATTAGATAATAGACCTAAATACGTGAAAGAAATAGTGAAGATATTGCATAGGTATAATAAGTATTATCAGCTGCTGCCAAGTATAATGAATACAAGAAGTCGTAACCACTATCTTCAAGATTTATGCTTCAAATTTTACTGTAAAAAACCATTTTAGGCAAATAATTTGATGAGTCATCATCAAGAGAGTCTTCATGGAGCAATTGTCACCAGAAGAAGAGTCACCCTCTCTGGAGGGTGAAGAATTCACAAAAGGTTTTCCAAAAGGTGATCAAATTTTTTGTAGAAAATTATCTTATATAATATTAGATTATTTTTGTTAGCATTTTGGATAAAATAAATAATACCATTCTATTTCTTTTTACGAAATTTTCTATAGAAAATCGTTTCCAGAGTTCTAACATATTGAACTTAACTTCAAATTTTTAATATTTTTTGCGACGGTTCAAAAATGCCTCATAATTCCTCTTAGACATTTTTTTAATTCTTCAGAACGTTTTGTTTTATTTTATAATAACTTTCAAGAACATTCTTATCTGAAATTGATTTAAAATTTCATTTAAAAGAAGCTTTAACAATTTTTCAGCAATTTATTTTAGTTTCCTTGAAAAAGTTTCTCATTTTCTTGCTTTATTATATAGTAATATGCTAAGAGGGTTGCGCTTTTCTTTTAATTTCTAACCTTTCTTTAAATTTCTATTATTTTTATTTGACAGTCCAATTTCTGAAAATTTTCTAAAATCGATCTACCAATATTTTTTGTACCTCTGGCCTTATTCTTAATAAGTTTATAACATTTTCTAGTAATTTCTTTTCTAATTTTTCAAAGAAAACAAGGTTTGCTGAAGAAAACCTTGTTTTCTTAATCTTATTAATATTTCTCAACATATTATTTATTAAACTAATTTGAGTTTTCCAAAAACTTCTTATGAAATAAGAAGATGATTTTCCAGTAAATAATTTTCCATTTTTAAATTGTTTTTTCACCATTTATAACTGCTATCGACATTTTCCGGCAGAGCTTTCATTTTCTATAATTTCTAAGCTTTTTTGAATAATTATTATACTTTTAAAACGATATTTCTGCCTCTTTTTTTAAAAGAAGAAAATAAATGACAGATGATAATTGAAAGATGACAGATAATAGATGATAGATGGCATATATTATGAAATTAATGCGGAAAAGATATTCTATAGTAGAATGTGAACTTAGAAATATTTGGAAGAAAAAGGCACCGTTTATCTTATAAAGGTAAGTAAAATAAATAGGAAGCGGTAATTTAAGACAACTGTTTGTTTTAACTTTATGAACTGTTAAAGAGGCAATTAATAGACGCATCCTCAATGAAGCCTTTATGAAGTGAGCCTGCAAACGCAAATCTTGAACTTGAACCTTCCTTCCTGCAAACTTGAACCCGCCCGAGGCGATTTAAAATCTCAAACATCATCCTTTTCGCCGGCCCAGCACTAATCCCATATGTTGAATTTGCGTTGAAGCAATTATAATCTCCATCTAATCCGAAATTGTTTCCACACACATCGCCGCACTAAGTAATTCGCCGGAATCCGGCGAAGGCACCGCCGCTCCATAAATCCGTCCCCAACTTCCTAGCCCCCCCCGCTCACTCCTCTCGTACATAATTCATCCCCCTCGCCGCCCCGAAGAAACTATTAATACACTCCGTCGTAATTGTATTTCCATGCATTTTCACATTTAAATCCCATTACTGGGGCGTGTCCGTAAACTTACTGCGATAACTCGATCAGCTCGTAACGAGTTTGTTTGGCGTTTCTTCACGCCGCGCAGCGCCGCGACGCCTGCTTCGGGCCCGATCTAGCCGCCCCTAATTGAATTATTTAAAACGTGTCGTGCCCCTAATGCGTCAAGATAAATGGGCTTATAATGCCGCCTCCCGTTTATTCTGAACGTAATTAGGAAATCATCCACCCTGCGTTGTGGGGGAGGAGGTCTCTTGATCATCATCGATTGTCGACTTTTTAATTAAAAATGATTCAGGGTCAGGATGGTGCATTGTGCGCGCAGAAAAATAAGGTATCGATTATTGTTACGATAAGGGTGAAGAAGTTGATGAAAAGGAAAGAATAATATCGTTCAGGAGGGCGCAAGCTGGTAATTACTGTTGATGGTCGTTGAGAGAAAAAAAAAATAAGGCCGAGAGTTAATTGCGGGGCGTTATGTTTATGCGTTGGAAGTTTTCACGTCCGGAATTACAGGAATTTCCCGGGTACAACACACGAGGATATGGTTATAACAGGATAGAGCCCCATCAACTGAGAGTTTGTCCGTGCTGGAAAAAAATTTACCCTAAAAAGAGACTATAGGGGTTGTACAGGTCGTATAACGATAATTATTATTTTAGGAATACAAGAAATTCATCCACTTAAAAAAATGTACTACTTCTTTTAAAAAGGCAAGGTATTCTTATATTTATCGAAACATGATTTCTTTACATTAATGTTCAGTTATAAATTTGTAAATATAATGCGATTGTAAACGGAATAAATAGGCATGACAATATTTTTTTTAAAATTAAATAAAAATAGTTTCTTTGACTATAATACAGAATTTTATTTAAATATTCAAGATGTATTAAGAAGTGATTTTTTAATATCTTGAACAAATTCACTCTTTACAACTAATTTCAATTCATTGACAAACCGTGATTTTCAATACATATACAACTACTGAAATTTAACATTTACTTCGACCAATTTTGATACGTTCTACTGACTCAGATCCATAGCCAAGTTGGTAGTGTGCTGAAATAATAATAATCCAAAGATCGTAAATTGAAATCCTACTTCAGGTACATATTTTAACTTATGCATAAATTATTAAAATGCTACAATAATTTATTTCAATATATTATTATCAATCAAAGCTCCTTTTTTATAACAGGATAACAACTTTCGAACACAAAATATAATATTCGACATTAAATAACAACACGAAACCGTATTATGACAAAACACTCCGGATCATTTGCGGTGAGATTTTAATGCCCCCATAAAGTTCGAAAGCGTCTCCATTAATATAACAACATTACGGAACCTTTTTGCGGCCCTTGACTTCGCATTCGCGTTTCGTGTCTGTCACCGCAAAAAGTTGCACTTAGCTTTTAGCGATTATTGCGCGCAAATACAATAAAACGATCCGAAATCTGCATGCGGCGACCGTGTAACGAAAAGAACGAGAATAAGGAGAAGAAAAATACTGTCTGCGATTAAATTGGACAGAATGAAAGTTATTTCGTTTATAATGAGTACATTTTTTTGGGGGGTGCGTAAAAGGGACAATAACTTATGGCGGCGATTAATTAAAGTTAATCGATTGAAATTGGCGGACGGGGTTTCAAAAGATGTCGATTTAATTTAACTGGGAAAACTCATTAAGATGGTTTAAGAAGTGGCGGCGGGTCGATCCTTTAAGGCGTAATTTAATTTTCCGAAATTGTAAAATTCTTCGCGGCGTTTCGAAACGACAATCGATATCGTTTTAATGATATTATACAGTAAAGTTGTTCAAATTTTTAAATAAAGAAAGGGAAGAAGTCTGGAAATAATCCACAGCTCCCATTTTAGTTTTGAATTTTTTCCTGTTGCTCCTGATACACCAGCTTAATATCTGTCTACAGTATCTACATCCGCATTATAGAAAAAAAAACAACACGTGGACAATTATTTGATCCTTCCACGCGAAAACCGTTAAGTTTTGTGTATATGCTTTGACTTGGCGAGTTTTTTTTTAGTTGAACTGGCATATTCTTTTCACTAGGCCTTACAGTTCCTGTCAAATGAATCTTCAGCTTTTGTAATTATTGAGCTAGTTGAACCCTTGTATTGAATATGTCGGTATATAAATGAAAACGGTCTGTACCAGTGGACATAATTAGTTTATTCATAAGATGGACTACAATTCTAAATGGTAAATCACTTCAGTCTGATTTTTCCATCGTTTCTTTGCCAAAATACGGCTCAAATGCAGAAATGTATCCAGTTGCACTGTCCGCCAAAGCATATACTGTTATCCTAAATGTCTGCGGCTTTTATGGATTATATACTTTAAAGATCGCCTTCCTTTTGAATGGTAATTGGATGGCGAAAATACAGCTTTGCATTTGAAATCAATATATTGCACCAGATTTTGAGTTTTATGACCTCTAGTTCTTAAACTTTAAAATATTTGGAAAAACCTCGTCATAACATTTGTAAAAAACTGCTCCACTCTTTGGAGAAAAAATCTTGTGCCGTTTTTTTTTCATATGCATAGCCATTTTAAAAATAATGCCAAGAGAAGATTTAAATTCGGAAACTGTCACTGTCAATTCAATACGGATTTTTGTAGCAATGGCATTTTTGAATAATTTTTTTCTGCTGCGTATCTCTTTGTTTCTTTGATGATTTCCATTATCAGCTCGTTTGTGAAAAAAAGTAATTGAAAAAATCCCAAAACCGATGTTGGACGCTGCAGCATAGATATTCGGATACCTCCAGATACAGGGTAGTATAAAAATTTGGAGTTTTCGAATGATGCGTCAATTTCTTTCTAATTTGACAGTATCTCTTCACTAACTGTATCATCTTGAACATCAGAAAACATATTCAAGTCCTCAATTTTATCAAGAAAACTTGATTCATCTTCACTGTCACTCAAGTCCTGACATTGTAACGAATTATGAATTGACTACTCTCTGGATCTCGATGTTCCCGCTATCTGTTATCTGTCATCTGTCATCTGTCATCTGTTATCTGTCATCTATAATTGTCATCTGTCATCTGTCATATATGATCTGATATCTATCATCTGCCATTTGTCATCTACTAACTGGTATTTGTCAGTTGTTATATTACAAATACTATATAACATCTGTCATTTATAAGGTGTCAGTTTATCATTTGTTACATACTCTCTGTCTTATATTATCTTAAACTTACAATAATATACCTACAATTTTACATTTTTTTTCAAGTACTTAATATTCGTATCATCGATAAATGATTCCCGTATTTTTTAAAATATCATATACCATATACTATCCGTCATCTGTGATCCGTACTGCCATCTGTCATCTGCACCCGTCATCTGTCATCTGTGTCATCTATATCATCTGTATACTCTGCCACCTGTGCCAACTGTTTTATTTCTGTTATCTGTGGCATCTGTATCTTCTATCATCTGTCTCAACTGTGTCATCACTGGCATCATTGTTACCTGTGTCATCTGTGTCAAATTTGTCATCTGTGTCATCTGTGTTCTCTGTGCTCTCTGTGTCATCTGTGTTATCTGAGTTATCTGTGTCATTCCTGTCATCTGTGTTATCTCTATCATATCTGTCATCTGTGATATCTGTTTCATTTGTGTCATTTGCGTCATCTCTGTCATCTGTGGAATCTGTGTTATCTCTAATTTAAAAAAAAATAAAATAAATTTTGTTTATATCACACACTTTATTATTCTTAGTGACTATAGTTTCGACACAATTTAGCTGGTCATCATTTTATTTAAAGTTGTAAAATATGTATCACAAAGTGAAAGCCTCTACAATCAAGTATCTGTGTTATCTCTGTCATCTGTATCATCTGTGCCATCTGTGCCAACTGTGTCACCTGCGTTATATGGGTCATCTGTCATCTGCGTCAACTGTGTCATTTCTGTAATCATTGTCATCTGTGTCATCTATGTCATCTATGTCATTTGGGTCATTTTGCCATCTGTGTTAAATGTGTTAAATGTGGTATCTGTGTCATCTGTGTCATCTGAGTCATCTATGTCATCTGTTTTATCTCTGTCATCTGTGGAATCTGTGTTATCTCTATCATCTGTGCCATCTGTGTCATCTGCTTCATTTGTGTCATATGTATCATCTATGTTATCTGTAGAATCTGTGTTATCTCTTTCACCTGAGTCATCTGTATCATCTGTGTCATCTGTGTTATCTATGACATCTAACATCTGTCTCAATTGTGTCATCTCTGTTGTCATTGTTATCTGTGTCATCTGTTAAATTTATCATCTGTGTCATCTATGTCATATTAGTCATCTGTGTTATCTCTCTCATCTGTGGAATCTGTGTTATCTCTGTCATCTGAGTCATTTGTATCATCTGTGTCATCTGTGTCATCTGCCATCTGTGTCAACTGTGTCATCTCTGTAATCATTGTTATATGTGTCATCTATGTCATCTGTGTCTATTTGTCTTCTGTGTCAAATGTACCATCTGTGTCATCTGTGTCATCGATGTCATCTGAGTCATATATGTCATCTGAGTCATCTCTGTTATCTCTGTCATCTGTGTTATCTCTGTTATCTTTGCCATCTCTGTCATCAGTCCTATCTGTGCCATCTGCTTCATTTGTGTCAACTATGTTATCTGTCTCTGTTGTCGTTGTTATCTGTGCCATCTGTGTCATCTGTGTCATCTATTTCATCTGAGTCGTCTGTGTTATCTCTGTCATCTATTTCATTTGTGTCATTTGTGTCATCTATGTTATCTGTGGAATCTCTTTCAGCTGAGTCATCTGTATTATCTGTGTGATCTGTGCCAACTGTGCTATCTGTGTTATCTGTGTCATCTATCATCTGTCTCAACTCTGTCATCTCTGCTGTCATTGTTATCTGTGTCATCTCTTTTAAATTTATCATGTGTCATCTATGTCATCAGAGTCATCTGTGTTATCTCTGCCATCTGTCTAATCTGTGTTATCTCTGTCATCTGTTTCATTTGTATAATTTGTGTCATCTCTGTCATTTGTGGAATCGGTAATGTCTCTTTCATCTGAGTCATCCATGTCATCTGTGCCAATTGTGTCACCTGTATTATCTCTGTTATTTGTCATCTGTGCCAACTGTGTCATCTTTGTAATCATTGTTATCTGTGTCATCTATGTCATCTGTGTTATTTTGTCATCTGTGTCAAATATGCCATCTGTGTCATCTGTGTCATCTATGCTATCTATGCCATCTGAGTCATCTATGTCATCTGAGTCATCTGTGTTATCTCAGTCATCTGTGGAATCTGTGTTTTCTCTGTCATCTGTGTCATCTGTTCATTTGTGTCATTTGTGTCATCTATGTAATCTGTGTTATCTCTTTCAGCTGAGTCGTCTGTATTATCTGTGTCATCTGAGTTATCTGTGTCGTCTATCATCTGTCTCAACTGTGTCATCTCCGTAGTTATTGTTATCTCTGTCATCTGTGAAATTTGTGTTATCTCTGTCATCTGTTTCATTTGTGTAATTTGTGTCATCTCTGTCATTTGTGGAATTGGTGTTGTCTCTGTCATCTGAGTCGTCTATGTCATCTGTGCCAATTGTGTCATCTGTCATATGTGCCAACTGTGTCATCTCTGTAATCATTGTTATCTGTGTCATCTATGTCATCTATGTCATTTTGTCATCTGTGTCAAATGTACCATCTGTGTCAACTGTGTCATCTGTGTCAAATGTGCTATCTGTGTCAACTGTGTCATCTGTGTCATTTGAGTCATCTGTGTTATCCCTGTCATCTGTGCCATCTGCTTCATTTGTGTCATTTGTGTCATCTATGTTATCTGTGGAATCTCTTTCAGCTGAGTCATCTGTATTATCTGTGTCATTTGTGCCAACTATGCGATCTCTGTTATCTGTGTCATTTATCATCTGTCTCAACTGTGTCATCCCTGTTGTCATTGTTATCTGTGTCATCTCTTTTAAATTTATCATCTGTGTCATCTAGTTCATCTGAGTCATCTATGTCATCTGTGGAATCTGTGTTATCTCTTTCACCTGAGTCATCTGTATCATCTGTGTTATCTATGTCATCTATCATCTGTAACAACTGTGTCGTCTCTGTTGTCGTTGTTATCTGTGTCAAATTTGTCATCTGTGTCATCTGTGTCATCTGTATCATCTATGTCATCTATGTCATCTGAGTCATCTGTGTTATCTCTGTCATCTGTTTCATTTGTGTAATTTGTGTTATCTCTGTCATCTGTGAAATCTGTGTTATCTGCTTCATTTGTATCATTTGTCCCATCTATGTTATCTGTGGAATCTCTTTCAGCTGAGTCATCTGTATTATCTGTGTCATCTGTGCCAACTGTGCCATCCGTGTTATCTGTATCATATATCATCTATCTCAACTGTGTCATCTCTGTTGTCATTGTTATCTGTGTCATCTCTTTTAAATTTATCATCTGTGTCATCTGTGTCATCTATGTCATCTGAGTCGTCTATGTCATCTGTGCCAATTGTGTCATCTGTCATATGTGCCAACTGTGTCATCTCTGTAATCATTGTTATCTGTGTCATCTATGTCATCTATGTCATTTTGTCATCTGTGTCAAATGTGCCATCTGTGTCAACTGTGTCATCTGTGTCAAATGTGCTATCTGTGTCAACTGTGTCATCTGTGTCATTTGAGTCATCTGTGTTATCCCTGTCATCTGTGCCATCTGCTTCATTTGTGTCATTTGTGTCATCTATGTTATCTGTGGAATCTCTTTCAGCTGAGTCATCTGTATTATCTGTGTCATCTGTGCCGACTATGCGATCTCTGTTATCTGTGTCATTTATCATCTGTCTCAACTGTGTCATCTCTGTTGTCATTGTTATCTGTGTCATCTCTTTTAAATTTATCATCTATGTCATCTAGTTCATCTGAGTCATCTATGTTATCTGTGGAATCTGTGTTATCTCTTTCACCTGAGTCATCTGTATCATCTGTGTTATCTATGTCGTCTATCATCTGTAACAACTGTGTCGTCTCTGTTGTCGTTGTTATCTGTGTCATCTGTGTAATCTGTGTCAAATTTGTCATCTGTGTCATCTGTGTCATCTGTGTCATCTATGTCATCTATGTTATCTGAGTCATCTGTGTTATCTCTGTCATCTGTTTCATTTGTGTAATTTGTGTTATCTCTGTCATCTGTGAAATCTGTGTTATCTGCTTCATTTGTATCATTTGTCCCATCTATGTTATCTGTGGAATCTCTTTCAGCTGAGTCATCTGTATTATCTGTGTCATCTGTGCCAACTGTGCCATCCGTGTTATCTGTGTCATATACCATCTGTCTCAACTGTGTCATCTCTGTTGTCATTGTTATCTGTGTCATCTCTTTTAAATTTATCATCTGTGTCATCTGTGTCATCTATGTCATATGAGTCATCTGTGTTATCTCTGTCATCTGTCTAATCTGTGTTATCTCTCTCATCTGTTTCATTTGTGTAATTTATGTCATATCTGCTATATGTGGAATCTGTGTTATCTCTGTCATCTTAATCATCTGTATCATCTGTGTCATCTGTGCCATTTGTGTCATCTGTGTTATCTGTGTCAACTGTGTCATCTATGTCATCTGGGTCATAGATGACATCTGAGTCATCTGTGTTATGCCTGTCATCTGTGCTATCTCTGACATCTGTGTCATCTATGCCATCGGCTTCATTTGTGTCATTTTTGTCATCTATGTTATTTGTGGAATCTGTGTTATCTCTTGCACCTGAGTCATCTGTATCATTTGTGCCAACTGTGTCATCTATGTTATCTATGTCATCTATCATCTGTCTCAACTGTGTCGTCTCTGTTGTCGTTGTTATCTGTGTCATCTGTGTCACCTGTGTCAAATTTGTCATCTGTGTCATCTGTGTCATCTGTGTCATCTGTGTTATCTGTGTCATCTGCGTCATCTATGTCATCTGAGTCATCTGTGTTATCTCTGTCATCTGTTTCATTTGTGTAATTTGTGTTATCTCTGTCATCTGACAACTGTCGTCTCTAATTGGTCAATTGTTATTGTTAAGACAAACTTAATCATTTGTTTCGTAATTATTAAAAATCGTGAAATTTGGCCGATTCTTTTGCAAACAGATACAACTGGTCAGCTGAAAAATGAAAAACAAAATTGATGTTTAAACATAATAAATACGCGTTTTTTCATTTGCCATCTGTCACCTATTATTATTCATCTTTCATCTAGTCATATAATTAGAATATAAATCGTTACATATTTATTATTATCCGTTATCTTTTGTTTTTCATATATGATATTTTATGTGTCATTTGTCTTTTAAAAGTCATTTAGATATTACATTTCATCTATAATCTAACACCTGTAATCTGTAATCCATCATTTGTCATTTGTCATTTATCATTTATCATTTGTCATTTGTCATTTGTCATGTCTCATTTGTCATCAGTCATTTTTCATTAGTCATTTGTTATTAGTTTTTAATCATTAGTTATTTGATATTTGTCACTTCTCATTTTTTATTAGTCATTTGTCGTTTATCATTTGACATTTGTTATTTGCATTTGTCATTTCTGCCAATTTCTTATCTACCATTTGTCACCTATCAATTGGCAACTGTCATTTCTTATTGGTCAAAAGTAAAAGTATTGATGTCTGAAAAATAAAATAACTGAGGCATTGTCATTATTAACAGTTATAACCTTTAATCTTTAATCTGGAATATGTTGTTGTCATCTTTACTATTCTTTTCTATGTGTAATTGAAAAGTTTTGTCTGTTTCTAAATTTTCTGAAAACAAAAACAAAGGAAACAAGTAAGAGGACGAGATCAAAATCACTAAGGAAAAGAGAACAAGAATGAGAGAAGAAAAACAAAATTAAACGAGAACAAAATCAAAAATCTGAAGGAAAAAGAGAAAGAGAGGAAAAATGGTAAAGGAAGTAAAAACAAAAACCGAGTGTGAGAAATGGAAACATATCGAGATAGACTGAAAACCTAGAAAGATAGAAATAATTAGATTTAAAGCTATAATGAGAAAATAAAGAAAAATGAAGACAGGAATGGAAACGTGAACGAGGATAAGAACAGTAATGAGAATTAGGTTAAGATCAACATCTAGGTTGATATATAGAATAAGAATGAGAACGAAAATAAGAAAACAAGTGAGAACGAGAAAATAAATGGGAAATAGAATTAGAATGAGAATAAGAAAGAAAACGTAAAAAAGATAGAGAACAGAGTTCAGTAAGAAGACGAAAGTAAAAAACAATAACGTGAACAAGGGTGACATCAAGAAACAAAACTATGTTATATACAGAACCAGAAAGAAAGAGAGAATGATAGCAGCAACGTTAATTGAAAGAAGAATGATAACTATAATGAGAATGAGAACAAGAATATGAAAATGAAGTAGAACCAGATAGAGAATACGAACATAAACAAGCATGAGACTCCTTTCTCGTTCTAGTCGTTACAAAAAGGATACAAACACGAAAGTGAGAATGTGAAAGTAATTAAGAAGTAGATCTAGAAATGAAGTGAAAATATAAATGAAGACAAATATAGAGCTAGATTAAGATACAGAACAACGGACATAAACATATAATAACTGAACTACAATCAGGAAACCGACAACGACAAAAAATATAGAAATTAGAACGAATTATTGATAAAAAAATAATCTAATTAGGTTATGTTGCCACACATAGAATATAATTAGCATTAGTTTCAACAAACAAACACAATAATCATTCTCCAAATATGCGCGTATCGAACAAATTCAATCGACTGACACGTGTTTGTGTAATCAAAGCGCGCATATAATTTACCGAAACGTAGGCAATAAATAATTTCCGAACGAATCAGCCTGTAAATTATGCACATTTTCAAACAGACCGCGATTATCGAGCAGGCCGATCGTGCGTGTGCGGCCGATTAGATACGGGCTGGAAAATATCGGCCCTCTGTGATATTTACAATAAATATTCCATTTCGCGTTTATCAAACCATCTACTAAAACGCCAAAGGTCGTTTAGAATATAATCGGATTAACTGAGAGTAAAGTGAAGGATCGAAGGGTGTAGTTTGTAATACTAGAAGTGGAAAGGGTTGGAAGGAGGGTGAAATAAGGAACTCTCCGAGAAACTAATCGAAAACGAAATAGAAAACTAGGATGAAAAATTCAGTACACTGGAGAATTCAACTTGTACATAATAAAATATACGAGTGTACCGTGGAGACTTTGATACATTTAAGTTGATTTTTAGAATGATTAAGGTAAAGGTAATACAATGTACAGGATTAAATATTTAATTGTTATAATGTAATAATATTGATTGATGTGTTACGTGAAGATGATGCAATATAAAATAACTTGTAATGAGTGGAGAAAGTGGTTACAAGTTATTTTATTTTATAATGTTATGTTTAGAATGAGTAAAAGTATTATATTTCATTTATTAAATTAAATCGAGATGCGGTTTAATTAGTGAAATTACGAATACATTATTTGGTGGTTAAATGGTGGATGCACCGGGTAGCAACTGCAACTACATTTAATAAAAGTTGAGGATTACATTTTAATTGTACAGAAATTTAAATACTCATAAAAATAGAGGTAATAAATATAATAATAATTCATTGTACTGAATAAAACTTTAATGTGTAATTGTAATTATAAATATTTTTTTAAATGAATAAATGATGAATTCGCCGGGTAATTATTGCAAAAACACATAATAAAATTTTATATTTATTAATGAAACTTTTATTTGTTATAGTTTAAAACGGTTTTTATTCCATTATCATTTAATTAAGGGTAATAAAAATGAATAGGCGAGTAATTAATGAATAGATATGAACACTTTACTGAAATAAAACTGATGGTTTTATTAATAATACTTTAAATCTCTCCATTTTTCACCTTATGTCCTCTGATATAAATATGTTTTTTTTCTACCGGCGCGGACGTTAGAAATTAATTCGAGTGATATTTCAAGGAATTCATTACGTCCCGTTTGCTCTTGCCGGCTCTTGAATTATTAATGTCGGCGGTGAAATGAAAAGAAAGCAATAAAAAGAGTGACGGTTGTTCGTGTCCCTGGCGAGGCGGGCAACAGGCTTCCGGGACGCGAGCCGGAAAACCGGGATCAACACGGCGTTACGTGACTGACGCAACCGGAAATGTCGGACGGGAAGAAGTGCCGACGCCGGTGCGTTTCCCTGCAGAGCTCGACAACACGTGTCTTCGCTCACAAAATATATATATTACGTGAAGTTATTTCGACGTTGCGAGGCTCAGATGCAACCCGAATATTTTCTCGTTAAACAAGCCGTGTATAAGTGTAATAAATCTCACACAAGCCCGAATGCTGTATTAGTAATGATTGTTATTTAAAGTAAACATTATAATGATATAGGTTTTACGTATTCACATCTCAATTCCCGGCGCCTCCACCATAACATAAACTTTTGAATTAAGCTAAATTAGCTTTGATGTTAACATTACAATTAGGAAAATTATAAATAATATACAGGATACATACATAACTGACCCGGGCGCATCCACCATAATGTTCATTTCGAATTTAGTATGAATTAGCTTTGATGTTCACAGTGTAAAACGGATGATATAAATACAATACAGTCCACGTACATCAAAGGCAATTACATTTGATGTTCTTATTGTTAAACTGTTTGGAATGAAAGAATATTCTTAATTATTACGACCTTTAATAGTTCATACTTTTTATTACAATATTATTAAAAATAATTAAAATAATTAAATATTAGATATTATGTGTTATGTGCGAAAAAGCACATATTCTATCTGAACTTCGCTTACTTTTATAGGTATTTTATTGAATTATTAAATCAATTTTTGTATTAGATTAGTTATAAAGTAATACATATATTTATTTGTTTTATTCTGTTTCAGGAAATCTATTATAATGGACTTATCACCATTTACCTTTTCATAATGCTTAATAAATTATTGAATATAGAGAGGAAAGAGCTAGTTTCACATTTTTTTTTCAATACGGGTTAAGTCAGAATTTAAATCATCGTGAAAGGCTTTAAAAACTGAGAACATTATTTAGGTTTATAACCAAAAACATACTAATATTCAGATATAGATATACATACAACATCCATTATGATCACACTGATTCTGTTATCATCCGCATATCAAACTAACTATCATAATTATAATGTTTTCGGCATTATGCCGTCGGTTTTGTGATTAAATTCAACTCGATATTCCGTGTGGGCGGGTCACATGGGCCACCCATACCAGGAATTGGCACGATCGCTGAGCACTCGATAATAATAAACGTCAGTCATGAGGCAACCCGTGGAAATATAAAATTGTTGCCGTCAATAAAACTCGAAATGCGAGAATGGAGAAAGAGGGACGGACGGGAATGTGCGAGTGACGAGTGCGTAAATGTGGGAATTGCTACAGACTTGTCAGTTTTTATCGTTATTAAAAGAGATGTATAAATACAGTAGAATTGCAATGGGCTTCCACAAAAAAGAAATGGGAATTGAATAATTTATTATTATATGCTGCTAAGGAGATTCAATAAAAGTCAAAGCTCTTCGTGCAGTGGAATTAAATTCTCGTATTTAATATTATTCTATATAGTAATATTTTCTATTTTGATGTATAATAGTCCCCTGTGATTTTTAACTCGATAATATTCTGTTCATATCAACAATTAACCCTGAACGTTTAAATTAAGAATATCAAATATATTTCAAATCTAAGAGCAGTTCACCAATAATTCTAGATATTATTATTAATACTATTCTTGACCAGGGTCTTTCTTAGTGTATAAAATCTGCTCATATAAGCTGCCCGGGAGTAACTTATTTAGGCTCGGAGAGCTTATACTCAATGAAATCTAATTTAATTCACTTTTTAAGTGAACAATACACATTAATAATTCTAGTTATTATTTTTACAACTATTATTGACCAGGGTCTTTCTTATGGTTTAAGATTTGACCTTGTAAAGTCTAAATTATCCTGAATAACTTAACGAGTTCAGAGAGCTATGTTTATCAGTTAAATGAGCAATACATTAGGCTCAATTTGTTATTGTAATTCGCTGGGAAGCTATTACGCCGAATGGATTGAAGGAAAATTGTCTAAAAATGATATTACAAAAATACCCATCACCAGACAATTGCTCCATGCTTCAGGCTCCTCAGCTAAATCCTGAGGTTAGTTAGTTAGCAGTTAGTGCTAGCGACTTGGCTAAGGATACAAGGATCAGCGAAATTCAAGGCAAATTAGCAGCAACGCTTGCTGACCTTCGAAAATAATGACGTTATCGATTAAAAACTTAGAACCAAATAATGATAAACTCTTTATAATCGAAACACTGAGTGATGCGGGACAGGTAATAGCTGATGTAATCCACAGTGAGAGTATCGTCAGGAGATCACTCCTTCAAAATAGCCTAAATCCCCGTTTAAGGGAGACGCTCTGTGACAGAAATTGGAAGATTCCTATTCGGAGAAGAATTAAATGAACGCGTGAAATCCGCCAAGGTCTTGGAAAAGTCGGTTATAGACTTACAAAAGCCAAAGACAAAACCCAAGATACATCAGGCTTCTTTAAACAAGAACCACCTATCCTCAAAGGTAGATGGGCTGAAAAAACAAAACAACAGACATCGTCACAATTGGCGCAATCTTTCGTCCAGACAACAATATACGAGGCAGGAACATCAAAAACGGAAACAGTAAATATTCTGGTAAGCCAATATACTGGTAGACTTAAATCGTATAAGTTTTCTTGGGAGGCTATTACTGCAGACAGGCAGATCCTGTCCTGGTTGATGGGCTACAAGATTTCCTTTACTAGTCGCGTACATCAATCAATATTCCCACACGAGAAAAATTTATCAGAAACCGAGAAAGATGAAATGTTAGCATGTGTTAACAGATTACTGGATATTGGAGCAGTGGTTTAGACAATGCCTGCTAAGGGGCAATTTATATCAAATATATTTTTGGTATCCAAGCCAAAAATGCTTCATTTTAAATTTAAAAGCTTTAAATACCTATATTATAACAGAACATTTTAAATTGGAAGATATTAAAGTAGCGTGCAACTCCCTAAATAGGTATTATTATATAAGCTTTAATGATTTAAAAGATGATTATTTTCTTTTGCCAATTCATGAACATCATATACAATATTTGAGATTCCAATTTATGGATAAATTACATGAATTCACATGTTTTCCATTTGGAATATATAAAGCTCCATACGTTTTTACAAAACTTATGAAGCCTGTATTTTCACTTCTAAGAGAACAATGGATTAATATCGGTACTATATTCAGATGACTTTCTCTTAATAGGAAAAACAGAATTAGATTGTTTAAATAATCTTAGAAATACAAACCAAGTTTTAGAAAACTTGGGCTTCATTATTAATTCACACAAAAGTCAACTTATCACCAAGACTAAATGTAGGTTCTTAGGATTCATCTTGAATTCAGAAAAGATGGACATAGAACTTCCATTAGAAAAGAAGAAGAGAATGAATAGGTAAATAGCAGAAACCAAACCCAAAACTCATATTAGGATCAGAGAATTTGCAAAATTTCTAGGCCTTTTAATTTCAATATGCCCAGCAATAGAATATTCATAGATGTACAAAACTTTTCGAGAAGGAAAAGTTCTTAGCTTTAAACGCAGGTTCTAGAGCCACATTTCAAATGGTGGGAACAAAACATTTTTGTAGGTGATGGGGCGATTACTGTAATTGTAATAGAACGCAGGGTAACTGGGATTTAACGGAGGAAAATGATCACATAAATTATTTAGAACTATTTGCTACCTTCTTTGGACTGAAATGATTTACCAATAGTATGTCAAACTGTGAAATTCTATTAAGAATTGAAACTTCTTACATAAATAGAATGGGGGGCATACAGTATCCGCACCTAGCCAGATCTGGCAATGGTGTAAAAGACGCAAGATATGGGTGTTTGCATCCTATACAAAGTCAAAAGATAATACCGAAGCTGATCAGGCATCCCAGAATTTTAATATCGAAGGAAAATATGAGATAGCATATAGAAGCCTACAATTTTATCGTATAAGAACTGGGTAATTCTGACATAGACCTCTTTGCTAGTAGACTTAATAAGAAGTGTAAACGCTTTCTTTCTTCTCATAAAGACCCAGAATATGTGGTAGTAGATGCATTCACAGTGTCATGGTGTCAATATTTCTTGTACGCATTTCCTCCATTTGTGCCTCGTGTAATTTTAAGAATGCTACAAAAAATTCAGAATGATAAGGCTACTGGCATTGTAGTTGTATCATACTGGGCAACCCTATTTTCCGCTCATTGTTGACACATGAACCAATCACACTGGAACCTAGCACTAATTTGTTGTTGTCTCCACAGGAAACCTCATCCACTGTTAAGAAAGCTTTCACTTGCAGCCGGGATTTTATCAGGGAAGCACTAATACATAGACGATTTCCACAAGAAGCAGCAGAAATTGGTTTTTCCTCTATAAGAGCTTTAAGCATTAAACAATATGAAGCACATCTACGTTCGTGTTTTTTTTTGCAAGGAACAACGTGAATCTGTCTTCAACATGGATGTTCCGAGGATAATTACTTTTTTGACTAAACTCTACAATAAGGGAGCATCTTATGGCTCAGTTAACTCAGCCCGGTCTGCAATGAGTTTAATAATAGGACCCGAGGTTGGGTAGCATTGATCCATAATGAGGTTTCACAGAAGCATCGCAAAATTAAAGCCAGAAAAACCTAGGTTTAATTTTACCTGCGATTCTAAGGTAGTATTGGACTACCTAGAAAAAGTCTGGCCATACAGTGAGGTACCTTTGCAGGACTTGGCAAAAATTTGATTACTCTGCTGACACTGACAACTGCGCATCGTCCATTCCAGAGATGGGAGTGTTAATTTTTTTATAGTAGACCCAATCAAGACGTCAGGACTAAATAGTCTCCAGCCGGTGCTTTAGGGACCAAATTATTCAGAAAATGAGAAGATTTGTGTAGTCAAATCATTAAAGGATTATTTAAAACAGACAAGAGTAATTAGGGGAGGCGAACATAGACTATGTATATCATCTAAGAAACCCCACAAAGCGGTTAGCTGTCAAACTCTAGCAAATTGGATAAATGTGATTCTGAGTCGCAGTGGCGTAAACATCAACGTGTCTCTCGTCACCCTTCAACATCGAATGCATTCAGGGTTGGTATGAGCCTTGAACACATAAGAAAAACAGCAGGCTGGTTAGAAAACTCAACTTGTTTTTCCATGTTTTATAATAGACCAATTTGTAAAAGGAGCGATTTCACCCTTGTCATTTATAAGTAAGACAGGAAAATGTTTATTTTCATTATTTCCATGTGTTCTTTCGTTTTAGTTTAAATTAGTAATTCTAATTTATAAACTGGTAATAATATAAGGATTGTTTTTACTTTAAACATCTACTTTTTTATCTAGAGGAGGAGGTATGACATATAATTGAAAGATTAAACGAACTTATCTTAAGTGAAGTTCTATCTTAATTATATGAATACCTCCTCCGAATAGATTGAAAACGTAGTAGTCCTACTTCCTACTAGATGTCGTCACGTACTTGAAAGCTGGTGATGCACACTAGGTGGATTCGTCATTCTTTTTAAAGCAAAGGATTGTGATGGGAATGGGTTAATCTATTAATCTTTCAATTGTGCATGACAGTTTGGCTTACCGGAAGGTGTGCGCGCAGTGGGTTCTGTTCCAGCATCATGAAGACCTCGTTTTTTCTGGAGTGGATCGTAACCAGTGACTAGAGCTGGTGCTATCACATTAAAGTGGGAGAGCATGCAATGAAAGCATGCGTCGTTCTCAGCCGACAAGATGTTGTTCACCGTCTTTTTCGATTTTAGGGGTCCGATACTCATCGAATTTTTCGTGCACAGAAAAACCATTAACAGTGCGTGCACTGTGTGATACTCTGTACCCTATGCAAGTTTATTAAGAGCAAACAGCCTAGGTTGCTCATGTAGGGAGTGATTCTGCTCCACGATAACGCGCATCCATACGTCTCTAGGGTCACAAAAAGTCTACTGAACACGTTCACGTAGGAGCAGCTTGAGCATCCGCCCTACAGCTAGGACATGTCACCTTGCGACTACCATCTATTTGAGCTGCTGAAATAACATTTCAAAGGAAAGCGTATTAACTCGGTCGACGAATTGAGGAACACAGTCGAGGACTGGGTCGTGACATAGCCACGTGAATTCTGGGAACAGGGAATCCTTTGGCTCAGTGTGATAGTTGTGCTCGGGTCTCTGGTAATTACTTTTGATTATAGTTTAATTTATACCCACAGTGATGTTTATTACTGTTTAAATAATAAATTTAAAAATACGAAAACATTTCGTGAATATACAACAGTGAGTCTTACTAAGACTAAAAAACATAATGTGTGCATAATTTTTCATGTTATAGTCATATTTAAACAATCTAAAATACATTTTATCATTTATTAGTTTATTCAACAGAAATAATTTCATTCAAATTAGTGTTGCTTTGATAGTTGTACTATTCGTAACACGCAAATTAATTTTGTTTTATTCAATGTCTGTCGAGGTATTAGCCACAGAAGTAGTTGTTTCAAATTAATTTGTTTTGTAATCTTAGTAAGACTCACTCTTGTAGATTCACGAAATGTTTTCGTATTTTTAAATTTATTATTTTCTCTAATTTTTCTTTCTTATTCTTTTTACTATGAATGTATCAAGAACCTTCCCCAGAATATGTATAAAATTTTTGAAAATGTTTGTATTTATATTAGTTGTTTTTCATTTCTTTTGTTTCTTAATGTCTTCCTTAGTTTACTTCCCGATATTTCAGCCATTCTCTTATGATACTAAATATGTCTATTTTCTTTAAAGCGAAACTGAGAATTTCATTTAACGAAGTTGATATTTAACAACTTGGAATACTAAAGTACAAAACTAAGCCTTATTTATATTTTAAAATTAGGTTAGGTTGGGTTAGGTTAGGTTAGGTTAAGTTAGGTTAGGTTATGTTTTTTAGAAAATAATATTCTGACATCATTTGTGATATCTAGAACACTAGATTGGCACTACATATTTTGAACACTATGAAAAAGTTACTAAATCATCCAACAATTCAATTTCTTTATTCCATTCGTTTATCTGTCTTGTTATTCATGTACCATATATTGTTTATTAGATATCCTTTGAGTGACGTATTCCTTTCAAATGAATTACAATTTTAGTCCTATACACTCTCCACTTAAGTACTCCTTATAGAGGGTTACTACAAGCAAATAATTGTTATTTGGATTTTTTTAGGCTTTTTTCACATTGTTCGTAACGATTAATTATGACTTACCCCATAAAATATTATAATTTTCAGCTAAAAATATGTTCGCTTTGGATACCTCCATCTTCCTAGCTCCTAATCTTCCTAGAATTTTAGGATTGACTGTGTGACAGTCTTCACCGACATGTTCCGACAGGCCCGAATTAATTGGATAGTTTCTGATTTGATTACCTAGCAGCGTACAATAGTTTAAATCATGCTATGCTTAGTAGCAGGTTTCAAAGGGTCTCCCAATATTTGCAATTAGAATTTCTTTGATATACATCCCCACTTACTTTAACCTTGGGTTTACTATGACTTTTGAGCCTAGTATATTAATGTTTCATCATACGGCGTTTAAATAACCATTGTTTTCTTCTTTCTGACTTTTATCATCGGCAAATATGATAACATCTATTTCCTTGGATGCTTGTAGCCATAACTTTGTGATACATTTTGAATCAGTAACTTTATCAAGTGATAAATAAAACTTTCTTTGTTAATATCACACACGGAACTTATTTCGTAACTATAGTTTCAATCTTCAAGGTACGTTTGATAATGACCTTGTAAGGTTGAAACTATAGTTACGAAATAAATTCCGTGCGTGATATTAACAAAGTAATTTCTATGTATCATTTGGTAAAGGTCCTAACATCTGGTACGTATGGAATCAGGTCAATTACTTTATCGTATACAACAAAAGGCACCGCATCAATAATATTTAGCAGTTGAATAGAGTATACTGTGTTGTAATCCTTGGAAACTATTTGTCCTCATCAATATTTGCAATCATTTTCAGAGAATTGAACCAGCGATTGATTTCATAATAGTATCTGGCATCCATAGGTTCAAGGCGGGGATCAAGCGTCGTTATCATTGATACCGCTAGACCATATGAACCATTTGAACTACCATCGTGTAATTAGCTACTTTCTAGCTTTTGATTTCTTAGTATTATTCTTATGCATAAATTATTTACATTCTTTACATTGATAGAAATTGTAGGTCAACATTTGGGGTGCGGGTGACAATACCTTCATGGATTTCAGTAACTTGATGTCGCTTTGATGGCCACCTGTCTAAGGACGCTGATAACCTGGATAATGTTTCTCTCGTCCTTTACGAACACACCTAAGTTACTCCTATATCCCAACGTATACATAGCCTAAATCTTAAATTTGCCAATAATCCTTTTAATGTATCCCTTCTCAACAAATTTTGCATTCCCCAAAATCCCAATATCCCACCTAAATATAAACACCCTTCAGTCACCCTACATCAATTCATTAGTGCGAATCACATAGACAGTTAAGCTAGCTAGCAAAGTAATTTATTTTTTCACATAATTAGAGTCAAGACAGGGCAGAAAGACCGATGGTCGATAGCCCAAACGGACAGACTAACCATTATATACCATTTGTAAATGTTTTACTTCTGTAAATATCTGTATGTTCGAATAAAGATGTTATTCTCTCTGTTTCTCTCGGTCTTAAAGTGTGGTGCCTAGACTAAAGCTACAAATGTTTTGGTGTAATGCCTTTTACCATTCGACTGTCCTCCAGTTTTTTCTAGCAGCTTCTTTATTGACACTTTACCAACATTCCGGTGATAGCCACTATGATGTGGATTATACAAAGCTAAATTTTCCCTTAATGTACATCTTCAGGTAATTTAATGATGCCGTGGCCAAGTGTTCTAATTCTCTGTTCTGCAACTCTTATATCACAAGAGCAACGATTGGATAAACCATGTACCTTTCCCTGATTATTAATTAGTATGATGACTGCAAACTATTTGACGCCAGTTTCATCTAGGTTAGCCTTATAAGTTTTTAGGATGATGAATCTCATTTAACCCGTGGTGAAACATTTTTATATTTATTAGAAATTAAAAAATTAAAAGATTTATAATTTTGTGAAACAACACCGAGTGTTTAATTAACGTCTAATTGAGTTTTTAGGACTAAATTAAATTATTTTTGCTTCTATGGAAGAATCCCTAATTAGCTTCCTCGATCTTCGGGATTTTATGCTTTGAAAATACTCTTTCTGATAACATCTATTTCCTTGGAAGCTTGTAGCCATAACTTTGTGATACATTTTGAATCAGTAACTTTATCATGTGATAAATAAAACTTTCTTTGTTAATATCTGTGTTTAGACACGTGTTGACTCTATCCTTCATTTGCTACTTTAGTAAGTTCTTCTCTCTCTCTACAAGGTAGAAGGGTCAGGAACAATTTTCCATCTTTATCAAGAATTTCCAAATAAATTTTCTTGGATGTACTTATTGTGAAGGGTGTAATAGGTGAAGAGTTTTTGATGACAAATCTTTTGAAATTTCGCTCAGTCTGAAAGGCTTTCGGTGGAGGCGAGTCCTAGTAACCTCGATTATGTTAATTCATTTCTACCGCATGCTTGATGTTTGATCATCACTCATATAATCACAGACTTTGAGGTAGTGCTGAATGCTATTACCAATAGGCATCATAAAGATGAAATTAAATAAAATGTTTAGGTGGATCGAGTGAGGTGAAGCTCTGGTTGACGAAAAACATATCAGGGCAGACGGGAACATAAAGACCGATAAGTAGGCTCGAGAAGTATCATCAATGAAGAACAGGGACTTAGAGGAGTAGTCTTAAATAACAAACATGGCCAGATTACTTGGAAAGAGCGCTATAACGTGGTGGACTGTAAAAAAATTGAAGTGCTGGCGATAAGTTACGAGTCTGGAAATGCTATGTTGCAGGTATATTCTAGATGATATAGACTGAGGGAAACTGACGGGAAGTGTGAGTGTGATTAAGGTCAAGAAATTAACGTCAAACCGATGACAAATGAAGAACCTCTTCGGAAAAAGGCTTGGACATTTTCCCCGTTGTTTCATTTGTAGTCTAAACTCGGTTGTGGTATCCATTCTGCATCAATGTCCAAACATGGATTTGCCATTTAAGTCATCTCCTAGTAAAATTGGGCATTCTGTCATCTGACCAACTGATGAGAAACGATCTAGTCATTTTTTTCATTTATAAAAAGAAAAGCTTGTAGAGCGAAATTCCTATTGGGTTTAAAATAATCTTGTAGGTTTTCGCTATTTTTATGAAATTCAATTTATTGTATGTTATAGCTTAAAAATATCTTTGGTAAAAATCTCCAATACACTTCTAATAATCTAAGGAGGCTTCAACAGTAGTTACACGATCATGCTCATCCTAGATAGAAATCTTTGCCAGCTCTTTAGACTTAATTGCAAAACATGGTGAAATTTAAGTGCTTATCAGTGTATGCTTAAGCTATAAACATGATCTAACTTTTAAATCGTGTAAACGCTAGAAGATTTTCTTGTTTCATAAGTAATCAGTATAAAAAATAGCTCACCTCTTCGTAAAAGAAATGTAATTAATCACATATCTTTTACTTGACCAAGTTTCTTAGTACTAGCTTTCTCTTCTATTAATCCCCCAACGTATTTAGTTAAAGATTCGGTTATAGCTCCTTCCCTGAAATTTCTGTATCATCCATTTCTAAGCCGATGTCTTTTCTGCTTCTGTGGACTCCTTCTTATCTGAAGCATAGCGTATTTCGATTCTTAGCTTTGTGAGCAGGTGAAGCGAAATTATAAACCACCTTATTTGGTACAAGGTGAAAGGTAAAAATTCCAGCTTGTACATCCTCCAACAAACGACTTTTTATATAAAAGAAAACTGTGGTAAATAACCAAATACAATAGTTTATGATTTAATTTTCCATTAAACTTCAATTTTTAAACAAAAATCAAATGAAGTTAATGCTTGTTGTGCTACACTCTTTATGGAAACAGATATTAATATTATAAGGAGAGTAACAATTGTTTTGTTTCAGTTTAACTTTGATAATGGTCTGCGAAGACCGAAACACGTGTCAGGCAACTGAGAATAAAAACAAGTGTTACTTTACTACCTATGAAATTTGCAGTTCTTTTATTATGTTTTATGCAAGTAGATGCTTCAAGAAGGCAAAGGCTATCAAACAGACAAACCTGTTGACAATTTCGAAATTATACTTTAGTTTTTATTTCTCGTAAATTGTAAACATTTTTAATTAAAACAGAAATAGATTTCATATATTTTTGCAAAATAATCATTCGTATTTCTTATCTTGTGAATTATCCGGGATGCACAAATTCGACATTAATTCGTATGTATTATCTCCTATCGCACCTATAAAATAAGAACTTTATTTCCCTCGCCAATTTTATTAGCGATAAGAAACCGCCCTACATGTGCTATATTTTTTTATTGCCAAAAAGTAAATTATATAATAAAAACGTATTTTATATACTAATAAAAGTTATTCGGGAAATTTATTTAACAAAACTTTTAACTAATAAAAGATAGATTACACAGTTCCTTTTCCATATTTAGCACTTAAAATTTTATACATTAGCATATAATGCATTATTAAACCCTAAGTATTTAAATTATTATGTTGAAGAAGACATTTATCAGAGGCTGATTATATCATAAGTCGCTACAAGTAAGTCTTTAATTTCATTTCGTTGAGGAAAAAAAATCCTACTTAATACATAATTTAGTTCCCTTTGTTCGCGAAAGTAACAAACTACGAACTTCGGCCCTTTCACTTCTGCCACCCTCCGCACTCCAAAAAGCCATTCAGAATTCAGCACGCCCGCGGGCTCTCTGTTTTAGTTATTATCACTTGGTGACCGCTGACCTTTTAAAACAGCCGAGAAGTTCGCAGAGAGACAGAGTGCCGTTCGTCACCGCAACAAACTTCCACTAAACGTCTTTGGGTTTTGGACAAAAGTGAGGGCGCCCCGTTCTAGTGCTAGGCGAAATCAAAACAACCCCTCGAGGAATAGGGGCCGCGGAAATTCCCCCCTTGTAATTACATTAAAGACTCGAGAACGATGCGACGTCAAAGCCCCCCATCCCCATTAAGTGTCATCGTGCCGACTGATAATTAACTCCGCTTTGTTCGTCAACTTCCGCGATTTATTCCCAAGCTGCGCGATCTAATTCAATAGATAATGGTAAGTAAATTATTTACTTATGCAAAAAATATTTAAAATTTATGTATATACTTGATTAACAATCAACCCTCTGCATTATTGATTATATTAGGGTAGTGAATATAGTTTGGTAAAGTGGTTTAATGTAGGTGTGTATTGAGGCAAGTTTCCAACACCGTTAATTCGAACCGTCTGGTGATGATGTCCTTTGATATAATACGTATTTTATCCCGGCGCATCCACCAAAAAACATATGCAAACACATACATACGCGTAACTTTTAAAATCTTTAACAGATGCAATCACATACATAAGCGCAATTTTTTAAATCGATAATCTTGGTTCGAATTAATAATTTAAACTAAACAAAATATAAAAAATTCTTGTGTATATGTATAAAATCTTATCTAATAATAAATATGTATTAACAATGATTTGTTTTAGTTGTATGTTATTATATATAAATCAGTTTAGGATTTTTTGTTCCCGGCGCATTCACCATAAATGCTATAGCTTAATAATTTTATTTGAACTTTATTAAAACGTCTCGCGGGGTGTATAAAAAGGGCAGTCTCACGGTGGAATTAATATGAAAAGAATGCAGCGGCTGCGGCTGGCACGTAAGAAGAAAATATTCGCGGGTGGGGCGCCGGTGTTTAAAACGGAATTAATTCCGACGGAGGCCGCCCTTTAATTAATCCACCGGCCGTGGATTTATCGGGCCGGATTATAATAAATTTCATTGGAGCGAGGGCGAGCAATTAATGCAGGAGAGATGATTAAGCCTAACGCTCACTCGCGTACATTCCCCCTATCTCATTTTTTTTTCATTATTAAAATCGCCACTATGGACGCGCGCTGAATTCGAATTTTTCCTTCGGCCGCCGCGTGTAATCCCTCAACAAACGGTGCGTATTTGCCCAACAATTTTATTTTAATTGGAGTATTACTGGGGGGAAAATTGTTTGCGTGCTTCCGTTTAAAGCTGTTAAATTTATGAAATTTCGTGTTATGCCTCCCGAGCATATTGGTGTGTTTAAAAAGAGGTGTAAAAATACATTACACTTTATGGATCATAATTTTAATACCAGTTGAAATCCTACAGTAATATAAAATTGCTGCCAGAAATGAAATCATCAATATTTCTCATACTAGAGAATTGAAATAAATATCAGTGTCAAATTAATGAAACTAAAAATTTTAAATAAAACTCAAATAAAACAATTAATTGCAGCAAATAAAATCGAGGAAATCGAAAATATAAAGAAATTTGTTGGAAAAAAGGAAAGAAACTAATTGGAAACCAATACAATATAATAGAAAAGAAAAATTTGCCTTTATATATCAATGATTTGAAATTTGAAGCGTTGACGTCTGCATTGTACAAAAATTTATGATATTAAAACATATTCAATAAATTTTGACCACTCTCATTAAATGTTGTAATTGTTAGCTATCTTATATGGTATATATGTTATCTATCATTAGTCATAATAATAATAATAATAATAATATTCTTTATTGCCCAACAGTATAGAGAGTCATAATATCTATCGTCTATTGTCTGTTATCATGTCATCAGCCATTTAATATCTAATATGTATCATCTGTTATACAGGGTCTATTCTAAAGGTAATGAGTATTATATGAGACAAATATATTTATTGATGGTACCGGTATAAATTATTCAAAATAGTCCCTGTTAGCATCAATACACTTGCAGAAATATGTCTTGTTTGTAAGGCCCCTTGAAACTCCTCGACCGGAATGACTCTCAATGCTTTCCTTTCAACTCTCTCTTCAGTAATCACGCGTGCTACTTAGCATAACAGTCTCTTGGGTTTTATAGGCGATCTCCACCCGGCCCTCCATCTCTTAGACTGAGATCTTGAAATGCACTCTTCATTGAAGGTCTATTGAAGCATGAGGAATGTTTCAGTTGCATTCTTTCCCAGCGGCACTGAGTATCGCTTTTCAAATGAATGCTCATTCGCGCCAAATACAGTCGAAAAACACACTTCACGCGGAGGCATGTCTTTCCACTTATAATGCTTAGCAAACTGGCGACTGGTTGCATTGAACAGGCAGAACCTTCACCCAATTTCCCGACCCGTCTTAACCAGCTACAATGGATAGTCGCGTCACAATAAAGTCAAGCACATTACTTTCGTAATAGACCCTGTATGTTATGTCATCTACGTCTATTATTTGTTGTGTCGTCTGTCACTTGTGTCATTTATTGTTCATATTAAGTAACATTGATACCATTAAATAATTGTTTTTCAACCGTCTTCTCTCATCTTAGATCATTCCATCTATCATCTATAATATGTCATTAATTATCTGTCATTAGGCCTATATCATGTGTCAAAAGAAATAAATCAAATAAGGAAATTACAATTCACAACACACCGGTAACAAACAAAGTTATCTGTCATATTTCATCAACCATCTACCATGTGTCATCTCTCATCTATAATAATGAATTGCAACAGAAACATCTAGTTTACTACAAAATTCATTGTTTTCAACAATTAAAATACATATACCAAAAACACAACATCTAAAAATAAAATTTAAACGTATAAGAAAAACAAGAGTAGCAAAGATAAATGTATTCAAGAATAGAAAGAACATAAACAGAAACTAATTAAAAATGATCCAGAAATAAAAGAACTTTACAAAAATCACGAACAAATCTTGACAAAACTAAAAATTAATAGCAATGAGATACAAAATATTTAATAAAAAACTACATCTATAAATCAAATTATCTATCTCTCATTAGAGATTTGTTATCTATCATATTTAAAATATCTTCAATCACATGTTATCTGTAATCTATAATTTGTCATCTGTTACATCTTATCTATGATCTATCATCAATTATTTATTATATTTTGTTTGTCATGTATCATCTATAATCAATCATCTGTTAATCTACAGATTTTATCCTTGAACTGTTATTTGTTATCCGAGATATCTAATTTATAATCTGCCATATCCCATCTGAAAAAACTAATAAAACAAAATATGTATATTTAAAAATATTAATTAAAAAAAAAACGAAAATCTAATAGATACACAATAGAAAGAAATTAGACCATCTATGTACCAACTGTCACATAACTATCTGTTTTACCTGTAGCATTTGTTATTTATTCATCTCTCATGTATCATCTATCATCTGTCTACTATTATCTGTTATCTGACATTTGCCATATGACATCATCCATTTGTCAATTATAATTTTTCATCTATTTCTTATTTAACAGCTGCTAAGTAAGAAAAGTAAGAACTTGACGTTTGTTATTTTTCGTCTATCATCTGTTATCCCATATCCTTCATATGTCATCTATAACCATCATCTGCCATATATCATCATCTCTTATGTTTTATCACTTGTAGTTTATAAACATTTAAAAAAAATAGAAAAGACACCAAAATATAACTGAGGAAAATATAATACAAATATTTTAAAAACATCAACAGAAACAATTAAGACTATATACATGCCTCATGTATGTATTATTGTTCAATTGTATTTTGCCCTTATCATGTGTCATTTGTTGTCCTCTGTCATCTACCTTTATATATCATGCCATTTGACAACTGGCAAATGTTATCCTTCTATAATTTTTTATATTTATTTGTCATCTGTCATATATTATCAGTCATCTGTCATCTGCCATCTGTAATTTGTCATCTGTCATCTGTCATCTATCTGTCATCTGCCATCTGACATATGTCATCTGTCGTCTGACATCTGTCATCTGTCATCTGTCGTCTGACATCTGTCATCTGTCATATGTCATCTGTCATCTGTGATCTGTTAACTCTTGTCATTCAACTGTCATCTTTTACCTGTCATCGGTCAAATGTCATCTGGCGACTTCTGTTATCTGTTGCCTTCAGTCATCTGTTGTCTTGTATCATCTTCTTATCTATTATGGTATGTGACTTATTTAAAAAATGCCGAGTTCATAAGTAAAATAAAAAGTAAACAATAATAATAACAGCACGAAACAGTTTAATAGAAGAATAAAATAAAATTCAACAGAAATAATTCAATTATTTGTAATATGCTATATTTTATCATCTGTTATCTATCTATCATCTTTTATTGGTCATCTTTCCTCTAATATCTATAATCATTTGTATTCTTTTCTCCTCAGTTTATCAGCCATCGGTTCTGTGTCGTCTGTCTACTGACATTTATAATCTATCTGTTATATGTCTATCATCGCTCATCTATAATCTGTTATCTGTTATTTGTCTACCATAGATTGTCAAATATTATCTGTTTTCTGTTATTTCTTGTAATCGATATATATTGATTTGAAAAAATTGACATTTTTTACTTTCTTCAAAATTTCTAGTTACCCTTGACTTTTTTGAAAACTTTGACAGTGCTATTTTATTCGTCTCGTAAAACTATACATTTTCCCGATTTAAGCGATGTTTTATCACTTATAGTTCCCGACATTCCCATAGAGAACATCTAAAAAAAAATACTCTGTATACAAATTATTAGAAATACACCACAAATTGAAATACAAATAAATTACAATTAAATAAAAATAAGTAAGACAAAATTTACAATAATTATAGTACAGATATTAACATTATCGAATAAAAAGCATAAACGCAATATAAATTTAAAAAAAAGATACAATAGAAACAGAATAGAAACAAATCAGATTATATATCTGCCATCTGGCATATACCATATGCCAACTGTTCTTAATAATCTGTCATCTGTCGTTTATTATCTGCCATCAATCATCTATCCCCTATAATCAGCCATCTGTTATCTGCCATCGGTCATCTGCAAAATTTTCATTTGTCATTCATCATCTGCACATCTTTGTCTATCATCTATTGTTTCTAATGTCATCTGGCCTCTATCATATATCGCCTATCTATTATTTTATCATTTAACAGTTGGCATCTGTAATTTATGATTTGTCATATGGTATTAATCTCATCATCTATTTTAACGCAGGAAGAAATCAAAAAACAATAAAGAAATTAAACTGAAGATTATTAATTGAATTATTAAACTGATAAAATTATACAATAAATTTAAAAAAAACTATGGGACAGAAAACTACAATAAGAACAAATGAAGAAAGAAAGAGAAATGAGTGAATTTCTATTCTATAATGAAAAAAAAAACTCTAAAAAACGAGACAGTGTATGAAAAAGCTGCAGTGACTTACAATAAAAATATAGAAAATAGAAATCAAAAATAACTGAAAGAAATAAATACATATGTGTGACATTTATCATGTATCTATCATGCCATATATCTTCTATCAATAACTTATCTTTCATAAATGCAGCATGCAAAAAGAGACGAAATGTACATCAAGGGTAAAACGAAACGCAACACAATAAAAAACAAAAAAGTAACAGAAATTAAACTAGGAAAAGCAAAAAAAAGAGAACCATAAAACCACGTCACAAACAAAACATCCCAAAATAGAGATAAAACACAGAAAAAAATCAATACAAGCAAAAAATAATAATGTAATCAAAAACGCAGATTAAAATAAACAGATATTAATTAAAAATAAATTTGAAAAGAAACAATATTAAACAAGGCAAGAACAAATCTTAACGAAACCAAAATTAGCGGTGAAGTATAATTTTTCTTTAAAAATATATATAATTCAAAGACAGCAGAAAAAAATCAGATCATCTGTCATTAGCGATTTGTCATCTGTCATCGGTTACTTGTTATTTGTCATCTCTTTTCTGTTGTTTAGTACCTGTCATCCATCATCTGTCATCTGTCATCTGGCACCTGTCATCTGCCATTTATTATCTGTCATCTGTTACCTCCTATCTTTTATCTGTTATCTGTCATCTGTCATCTGTCATCTGTTTTTTTTGTCATCGTCTGCTATCTTTTATTTGTCATCTGTTATTTTCTGTCATTGGACCTTCGTCAACCATTACCTGTCATTTGGCATCGCTCATCTAAAATTTGACATCTGTTAGTTGTTAGTTGTCATCTTTTACTTTCATCTGTCATTTATTATCTCTTATTTAACATCTGATATTTCAAATCTATGATGTCTCCTGGTATCTGTTATCATTTATCATGGGTTGTTTATGCGGCATCTACCCTTAGTAAGATAATATTTACAAATTGAAAGACTTCAAAAATGATAATTAAGAAAAACAAATAGAAATACAGCAGGAAAAAGCAGAGATTAAACAAACTAGAATCAAACAGAATAAAAAATTAGCAAACAAGAAATGAAGCTAAAATATCATCTATCATCTGCCTACAAAAATTCACATGCACTTTTATTACTTTAAATAATTATTGGAATTTTCCAAATGCCACTTATGGAATAATTTATCATCTATTATATTGTATCTATCATTTATCATCTCTTATCTGTCACCTGTTCTATAATCTGTCATCTCTCATCTGTTGGCTGTCATCTGTCATTCGTCATTTATCATCTATCAAATAATACAGATTTGTTGTTTGTAATCAGAATTACGTTATGTGTTATCTACAAATTAAAACAAAACAGAACAGGTACAAATTAAGTTAGGAAAGATGCATAAAGGAATCTAAAACCAAACTAAAAAGGAAACCCAAAACGACTAAAATAAAAACAAAAATTTTATTTAACCTGAAGACAATAGAAATGAAAACTTTAATTTAATTTAATTTTAGGTAATTTTCATGCGGTATCTTTGTGCTTAGTGCTTTATAGAAGTTCCACAATTTTCAAATCCCCACAAATTTTCCATGATCATTGTGTTAGATTTTTTCGAGGAGTACTTTTAGATTTTCGTAGCTTTTCGTTATTGGCACAGAATGAGAAACCGGTACCTATGAAAAACCTTCCTATTGTGCAAGAGAACAGCTTTAAGGCTTCTTTTGGAAGAATCAATAAAAAGCCTCCAATCATTGGGATTGTATGTGCCCCAAGTTTGTTTGTTAACTAGACAACCACTTTCTTAAAAATAGCCTGAATATTTTGACTTGCGTTTCGTAAAATACGAGATTTTAACTTCTTCTACCAATAAATTTTTACTTTAAAGTGGATGCCAAAATTTCGGAAAGATCCTTTGGAAGAGCTAAGTTTCTAACTGAGTCGTTAAGTTCGATCTTAAGAGTAAAATAACTGCAGTTGCTCGATATTTCACTGGCATCGCTAAAGTCATTTTTATAAACTTCAGCTTCAGAATTGCTTGTGAAATCTTCCAAATTTGTTGGTTTCTCAGGTATTGGCACGTCTGACAGACAGATGGTATATTAAATCTGATAAATAATTATTTAATCATTTAAAATCTGTCATTTTGTCTGTCCTGTATCGTCTAGATAAGAGAAATAAAATTCCTTGCAGAGTAAAAAACGGAAACTTCTAATAGGAAAGACAGACTTTAGATACGTACTGGCCCCGAACAGCCAGAGGGGCCCCCATGAATCGGGGCACCAGCGGGTTACCAATAGCATGCACGTCTGAAGAAGGGACTTCTTCTCGTCTGCGTTTATTAGCTATACACATATTTACAAAAACTATTTTAAAACAAATTAGTCTTTTGCAACTTTGGTATTACATTCCTTTCCGCTTCGCCTCCACCTTCCTATCCATGACCTTGCTGGCAAAAGTTGCTACTAAGTTCTACTTGCTCAAGCATTCTGACATTTTGAGGGCAAGTGAGTCTATGCTCTGGGTATTAATTGATGAGGCTGTTATTTGTTGAAAATTCATATCACTTGTTAAGTATTAAAGTAAAATCACTTTTTTTAATTTTCAAAAACTTTGCCATTTCGTTTGTATTATATATTTTATTTATAGTTTATTAGTTATTTCTATCAATTAATAAAAAAATAAGTTTTTCGTCGAAAATTTGTGCTATAATATATTCATCTGTCAAATTTGACATTTCTGTGCAATAAAAACAGTTTAACATTACCGTGCAATAAAAACGTAAAAAAAGCACTAGTGCTTTAAAAAGCCACTTTTACAATGGAAAATGTTGTAAAAAGCGTCTACTTCCTGTATGGTCGTAGATAAAAATAATTAAGACAAAATATACTATTATGATTTTAACATTATCATATCAAAACCACAAACGCAATATAAATAAAAAAGTTACAACAGAAACAGAAGAATGTATGATATGTCAACTGTACTTAATAATCTATTATATATCATTTGATATCTGTCATCTGTCATCGGTCATCAGCAAAACTGTAATTTGTCATTCATTATTTGCTGTCTGTGTCTATCATCTGTTGTCTGGAATGCCATTTGGCCTCTATCATCTATCATCTCCATCTATTATCTATTATTTAATAGTTGGCATCTGCCATTTATTATTAAGAAACTAAACCAATGGAAAATAGAACTGACAAAATACCTACACAAGAAATAAAAGTAAGAAATAAAACTATAGAATATAAAACTACAATAAGAATAAACGAAGAAAAGCAAAGGCAAATAGAGAATTTCCATTCTAAACAAAAAAAAAAAGAAACGAGCAAAGTAAAAAAAAGTTGCAGTGAAGTATAATAAAAGTATAGAAAATACAAATAATAAATGATTGAAACAAAAAAAAAACATCTGTCTATCATCTATCACATGTCACATAATATTTAATTTTCCATCTGCCAAGTGTCATCTTTTATCTATAATTTATCTTACAGTAATGCAGCATGCAAAAGAAAGAAGAAAATGTATATTTCACATCGAGTATAAAACGAAACTCAACACGATATAAATCAAAAATGCAACAAAAATGAAACACTAAAGGAGAACAGTAGAAACACGTCACAAACAGAAAATCTTAAAATAAAAATGAAACGTATAAAAAGTCGAGAGAAGTAAAATTTAACGAATTCAAGAATACAAACAAAACTATATAGAAATTATTTAAAAGTATATTAAAATTATAACAAAATTTAACAAGGCAGGAATAATTTTTATCTACGATCGTACAGAAAGTAGACGCTTTTTGCATCATTTTTCATTGTAAAAGTGGCCTTTTAAAGCACTAGTGCTTTTTTACGTTTTTATTGCACGGTAATGTCAAACTATTTTTATTGCACAGAAATGTCAAATTTGACAGATGAATATATTATAGCACAAATTTTCGACGAAAAACTTAATTTTTTATTAATTGATACAAATAAATAATAAACTGTAAATAAAATATATAATACAAACAAAATGGCAGATTTATGAACTCCGAAGATTTCATTTAATGCAAGTCGAAGCGATTACAATAAAGCGAACATTTTTGCCATAAATACTAATGTGACATTTGTGCAACTTGTTTACTGGTTGCTAAGTAACACTTTCATTAGTGCACTGTGGGTAAAATATGTTTTCATTAATTGAATATTGAAATGACATTAAAATATTACTCATAAGAATATATTCTTTGTAATCCTTTACGATCGAAGATAAAATTTTGTAAGGCACACGTGTAAAAAGTTTCTTTATTGCACTCCTGGCTTTAAAAAAACTCGCTCGTTCCTCGCTCGTGTTTTTAAATGCCAGTTCGTGCAATAAAGCATCACTTTTTACACTTGTACCTTAAATAACTATTAATGAAACCAAAAATCTGTAGCAATAAAATATATAATCAACTTATAAATCGTCAGTGATTTTCCTTCTGTTATCTGTCACCTGTAACTTGTTTCTGTCCTCTGCCATCCGCTATCTGTCACCTATCAACTGTTAACTGTCATCGCCATCTGTCATCTGTTATGTGCCATCTGTTATTTGTCAACTTTCATCTGTCATGTTATCAGATTACAAATTAACTTGTTATATGTCATCTGCCATCTGTCATCTATATTACGTCTTTTATTATATTTGTCATTGCCATCTGCCATCTGTCATCTGTTATATCTTATTAGTTTACAAATTAATTGTTGTTTTTTTTAAATAAAAAATCTGTTATATGTTATCTATCCTGTGTCAACAGTCATCTGCTATTTGTCATAACTCATCAATTTAATACAAAAAGAAAGTTTATTTGTAGACAACTAATAGCTATATAAAATAACAGTATTTTTCCTAGATTATACATTTCTTAATTATCGTCTATTATTTATTATGTATCATATAGACAAATCTGTCATATGTCATCGGTTTTTTACACAAAATCAGAAGCGACAATTATTTTTATTACATAACAAACAATTTTTATTTATTTTAAATTGTATGTAATTATTTGTCATGTACCGTCTGCCATCTTTTATCTATCATCTGTTATGCACAACTTGTCTTTTGTGTTCTGTTTCTGTTGTCGGTGAATAGTCATTTGTTATAATTATCTGTCATATCTTATCTCTTGTTCATTATTTGATTTTTTTGTCATAGTCTGCTATCGGTTATTTATTTATTATCTATTATTTGCAATGTGTTTTCTGTCATTGGTCATTTACCAACCATTTTCTGTTACTAGACACTTCTCATCTGACCCCGGCCTTTCGTTATTTGTCTTCTGCCACTTTCATCTGTCTTGGATATTTGATATCTATCCTGTCACCTGGTATCTATAATTTATTATGGATTCTTTATGTGGCATCTACTCTTAGAAGGACAATAGTCACATATTGAAGATTTCAAAAATTATATTTAAGAAAGATAATAAAAATACAGCAGGAAAAAAGTTCAAACCAGTTAAAAATGAATCAAAAATAAACTAGAATAAAAAAAATAAAAACGAGATATAAAACTAAAAATTCATTAGTCTGACAGATGGCTCTATCATTTGTAATTTATCATTTGTCATCTGCTATCTATTATCTGTAATATCTCATCTAACATTTGCCATCTTTTATCTGCTGTTATCTGTCAGATAAACGAATGTGCATAGAAATTTGAAATGATGCCCTCCCAAGTATTTAAAATTTCAAGGTTTAATAATCTAATAATTTGTTTAATAATTACAAATATGATGCACTTTTATTTCCTTAAACAATTATTGGAATTGTTCAATAACCTTTAATTTGTCTATCATAACGTATTTATCATTTGCCATGTGTCATCTGTCATATAATTTATTATCTGTGATCTAACTTATACTATCTGTTATGTGCCCTTCATTATATATTTTACATTTGCTACGAACTGAAACAAAACGAAGACAGAAGAGGTACAAATTGGAAACGAAAAGATACTTAGGAAAAACCCATCAACCAATCTGAAACCAAAATATAAAGAAAAACTTGAAAACAACAAAACACGAAAAAAAAACTAAAATTTTATTTAACCTCAAAGCAATCAAAATGTTAACCTTAATGCCTTAGCAGATGGAATATTCATGCGATATCGTTGTGTAGTACTTAAAAATATAATTTAATCTACATGATTATTAATAAATGCTAATTACTTGAAGTAAATTTTGCGATTTCTCAAACATCATCTGTTATCCGTCAATTATTAACTAGCGGTTAATTAAACACCCCTTTTCTTGAGAATGATCAACAGTCAAAACTAGTCAGAGAAATATAAAAATTGTAAAACAACACTAAGTGTTTAATTAACCTCTAATTAATATAAAAATATCTCACCGCGGGTTAAGTAAGAATTTAATTCTTTGTTTGCTAACTTCCATTTATTATCTGTTATTTATTATTTATTAAATTTCATATAATATTTCTCATCTGTAATCTGTAATCTGTTATCTGTCATCTGGTAATTCTTAACTGGCATTTGTTATCTGCTATCTATTATTTATCCAATACATATACTATCTCTCATCTGTTAGCTCTCATCTGTTATTTGTCATCTGTCATCTGTCATCTTTCATCAGATGTAAGTTATCTGTTATCTGTCATATGTCAACTGCACTGAAATTTGTTATTTGTTATCTATTATTTGTAAAATTTTATATACCATCTGTTTACTGTCTTCTGGCACCTGTAATTATCATTTTGTAAGATATTTATCATCGATTAAGAGAAATAAAATGCTTGCGAAGTGAAAAACAGAAACTTATAATAGGAGAAGCAGACTTCAGAGATGTACTAGCCTCGAACGACTTGAAGTGGCCCCAATGAATCGAGACACCAGCGGATCGTCAGTCTCCATGCCTAGTTCTACTCATCTTTTTCTACTCATCTCTATTTATTAGCCATAATGTACAACATGCACATATACAAGTTTACATATGTACAAAACTTATTTTAAACCAAATTAGTCTTTCGCGACTTTGTAATATCAATCTTACCGCCTGTCTACCTATTTCTGGCCAGATCCTTCCTGGCTGCGTTCGCGGTGCTCCACGCCTTCGCTACCCTCATAAACCACCAGTACACCCCTTCTGGATCTGGATTGAGTTTGCCAAGGGTGATCAAATCATTGACCAGAGCACTTAGGCCACACTAGGCCCGTTGTGCCCCCCTGACTGGGACAGCCCTGCGTTGTTCTATCACTCATTTCGCCACCCAAGGTGACGAGCAAAGGACAGCACAACCAAGAATATCCTGGTCACATGCCTCTCGAAGAATCCTGAAGTACTCTGCGGAGGTTTCCTCCGCCTTTTGTCGGTGGCCCTGGGATGCTCATCTCTGTTGCTGGCCGCCTGGATGCCCAGCTCAAACCTAATGAATTGTGGTCACTATTGCTCTTGCTGCCAGCCTCTATCCTTCAATCATAGTCATCACATCCGTTTTCGCCAGGGTTAGATCAATAATGGAGGATAACTACCCACTGACGAATATGGCCTTGTTGACTACCTGCAGCTTGAGGTATGCTAGGCTCTCCGTGAAGGCTTCTAACCACGAAGGTAGGCTTTGTCATTGTCCTCCCTATGATGGATGATTATCTCTTTCGTGCTCATCACGAATATTTACAGCTCCTTCAATCATATCTCGAATTCGTTGTGAATTTTATTGGGCGATACGTAGTAAGACACCACAGTCTTTTCGCGAAACTGATGGTGTCTGATGCTGTCACCTAGGACTCGCGTCCTCCTTCGGGATGATCTCCATGTCCCCTTCCTGGCAAACCCTGTATAATTTTGGTCCCATCCTTGAATTATTCAGCTCGCTCGCCAGAATTAGCTGCGTCCTCGTCTCCTTAGCCATGAACTCAAGGATGTCATGGGTTTCGTAACTTTACATGACTATAGTAGAAGCAAAATTTAAAAAACACAAAATTTAACCTGCAAAAAAACAAAACTACCACGGAGAGAAGACAGAAAGAAAAGAGAAATAAGAAATTTTTATGATATAAGATAAATAATAACTATCTACTCTTAAATTAATTTTAACATATGACTATAAATAATTTAGTTACTTTTACTAATGTTTAGTGTTAATTTCCTTCATTACATCGCACATCGCAATAAAAGTTTGTGTTAATACAGCTTTTATAATCCATCCCGTGTCCGGTGGTGCTATCGTGATAATTGAGGAAAACATCTACGCCGAATGAAATTGGCGGGATCTCCACTCCAGCACAGAATGCGCCCATAAAGGGAGATACGCTCGTAAAAATATTCGTCCCCATCTCAATTTGAATGTCCTCTTGTGCCGTGGGCCATCAGAGTGAAATAGACGCTGCCCAGCCACTTCCTCCTCCTCAACCTGCTCCCCGACCACCTCCTGCTCCATCCACCGCCGCGTCCAGATTTTATCCCGGTCAGCTCAATAACCGTACACTACGAGAGGGGCTTGCACGTGTCCATTTAAATGGATGCCTCGTATAAATCCAGCTCACATCCGAGAATGGGAAATCTTTCGGTGAAATCTCTAACTCGCAGAGTCCGGACGTATTAGTATGTGGCCGTTCTGTAAATCCTTTACGCCGGGGAGAATTGATCGGAAAAATGGGGGGAGAGGGAAACAAAGCTTCAGTGTCTTACTTTTATTGCTACATATAAATCGTTCAGTTTTTAATAAAATTTATTTTTCTAAAATCAAATATTAATATTAAAATAGCCCTCACTGGCGATATTCCTTGTCTTATCTAGTACACATCGATAAATGTATAGGTATAAATAAATATAAATAGGTTGTGGTTGATGACCAGGTAGTCAAAAAAAAATTAAAAAAATAAAAATATCTAAAACGAATTTAATACATTTTATTATAGAAATATATTTCATGAGTTATGTGAAAATTATTATAGTGAATTGTATTAAACACGTTTAAATATATTTAACATTTTTTTATATTGATTTGTTATAACTTGAATATATTTTGTTAATATTAACAATCGTTTATCCCAAAAGTGTATTTTTTTTGCTAGAGCATTTAAATCTAGATTATTTGTGCTTTGTGGAATAAAGTTATTATCATTATTTACGCAAGAGGAGGCCAGATGAAGATTTAGGCGAGCTTAGAGGAAAAAAAGTATATATATAATGCGATTTTGTGGACGTCGTAATCAGGTTAAAGGGCGTATCGTCATCATTTGAACTCATCGGTATAGCGGAGATACTAACTTGTCCGAAGTTGAGGGCCATAAAACACATTCCCAACTTGCAGATATGATAATGCCTTGGGCTTAACTTGATTTACTGCGGTCAACTTTGCGGTTTCAAATAGGGTCAAATATAATAATGAACATATGGCTCCTCTATTCATTCTGGTTTTATTAGTATTTTACATAATCATTAACTAGTTTGTTTAATTTTTATTTAAAAAAAATCCAAATAGAAATTAATGTCGTATGATTTTATCTGAATTAATATTGAACATTAAACTTTTTTTTAATTAGATTAAGAAATAATTATCAACCTTCATATACAATGAACACGAAATAAATGCGTTCTTTCGTGTTTGTGACGCAATTCACGTGAAATATAATACGAGAAATGAATTAAAAATTGTCCTCATTAACACCATTTTTAATAAGTTTAGAAGCAAAGCCAGACAAAATCTAGCACCTCGAGACTATCTCAAAACGTGGGAGGACTTATGTAAAACTATCATTGACCCTTTTACAGATAAACGAGACTTCGAACAATTTGTGGCAGAATTTTTAAATATTAAAATTAACAAAAACGAAAATTTGATCAAATTAGGGCACAAAATTAGGAACATGCTAACTAAATTAATTTCAAAATTAAACCTTAGTAGTTTATTACATAAACAGGTAAGACAGAAAATATTCACAACGAATTCTCGGTATATTAGGATTTTACAGAAAATTTATTCAAAATTTTGCCCAAATTACTCGACCCTTAACAAAATGTCTTAAAAAGAACACCAAAATTATTCACATACAAGAATTTATTGATACATTCGAAAAATGTTTTACTTTGTAATGACCCAGTTTTAAAGTACCCCGAATTAGATAAAAATTTTATACTCACAACAGACGCATCTAACGAAGCGATAGGAGCAGTTCTATCCCAAGAAAACCACCCCGTTGCATATGCATCTCGCACACTTAATGAAGCAGAAACAAAGTACAGTACTATAGAAAAATAATTACTAGCGGTTATTTGGGCAGTTAAACACTTGCGACCCTATTTATACGGAGTAAAATTTATAATAGAAACCGATCACAAAATTAACTCGTTGGAAATTAAAACTTCTAGAATACGAATATGAAATTATTTATAAAAAAGGAAAAAATAAAAAAGTAGCAGATGCATTGTCGAGAATAAAAATTGCGGAAAATTACGTAAATAAAATAAATTTTATGTCAGATTTAGTTGAAATAGAAGAAGGTCCCACCGAAGAAGACTTATCAAGCTTAGATGAAATTTTAGCAAGATTACAAGAAGAAGGAAACCAAAATACCAAGGAAATCACCACTACAAAATTGGAACAAAATAATGATCTTATTAATTCACAACAAGACGAACAAAACGACAAAACACAAACGATTCATACCTCACGCGGAGAATTACAAATAGAAATACCATACAATGAAAAAATAATCAACTTAGCAAAACATCAAATTCTATACTACAAATAATGCCATTATAAAACATATAACTTTATTTAAAAACACTAGACAAAGAATTTACTGTAATATTCCAATCAGTTACAATGAATATGAAATTTTTAACACTTTAAAAGAAATTATACAACCGAAAATTAAAACAACTATTTACTTTAAAAATAAAAAGATGGAACGCGACATTTTACGAATTATTAGACACAATTTCAATGACACTGTACGATTAGAAATAAGCAATAAAATATTAGAAGATGTAGAAGAAGAAAATCAACAATTAGAATTTATTAAGTATTATCATAGAGGAAAAACAAAACATCGAGGTATTAACGAAGTATATAATTCATTAAAACGTTTATATTATTGGCCGAATATGGAAAAGGATATTTTAAAATATATTAACAATTGCGAAATTTGTAACGTTTACAAAAATGACAGAAATCCCCAGAAACTCCCAGTAACATTGACATCCACACCAACTAAACCATTTCAAGTAATCCACATGGATTTATTTTTTGTTCAAAAACATACTATTCTCACTATTGTAGATGCATTTTCCAAATATGCTCAAGTATATGTACTTCCTGACCGAAATTCAAAAACGATATGTATATTTCTCAACACGGAATTTTCAATAAATTAATAACGGACAATGGCCCAAGCTTTTGCAGTAATTTAGTAACTGAATTTTTAAAATCTCACAAAATTATTCATCATAAAAGTTCGACGGAAAATTCCCGATCAAATGGAATTGTCGAATGATTCCATTCTTCCTTAATCGAATCCTTAAGAGCCATACAATTAGAATCAAAAAATCTAACCCTAGAAATACAATTACATTATAAATTACAATAGTTTGCATACAACCACAAAATTCACACCATTTGAAATTATTTATAGTCAAACAAACAAACCTTTGCCAATTGATGAAACTGATAATAAACTAACAGAAGACTATATTCAGGAACGAAATAAAGGAACTAAGATAATCAATGCACAAGTTAAAGAAAATATTGAAAAAGCCAAGAATAAAGTCCAATCAAAACAAAAACCTATTGACATCGAACCAATCAAAGTAGGCCAAACAGTATTAGTCAGGAGAAATTTAAAACGAATTAAACTTAAAAAGTCACCATTAAAGATTTTAAAAATAAAAGTTTTAAATTTAAAAAGGTTATTTGAATAAAGACTTGCGAACTAAAAATATTTTCTTCTGGTTTTTAAAACAAATGTTTTAATTTTAATTCCAATCCTTGAATATGGAAAGGAAAGAAAAAGACAGAAGGGAGGAAAGAGGAAAGAAGAGGAGAGGCAAGAGCCAAGAGAGTAGAGATAAGAGAAAAAGAGGAGAGAGAAGAGAGAGGAGAGAGAGGAGAGAGAGGAAAGAAAGGAGAGAGAGGAGAGAGAGGAGATAGGAGATTCTTTGATAAAAGCCCAATTTGAAAACGACTTTAATCTTTAACCACATTTTTAATGCAAAGATAAACGAAAATAAGAGAGAATTAAGAAGAGAAGACAAGAAAATAGCAAAAAACAAAAATCAAGATAAAAGAAAAGAAGGGAAGAGAAGAGAAGAAAATAGAAAACAAGAGGATATATGAGCAGAGAACAAAAACAATTGAAAGAGGATTATCAAAAATAAAATAGATTAAAAGACAATATAAAAGAAACGTTTAAGGGACAAAACGTAGATAAGAATAAAAAAGAAAAGACAAGAAGTCACCACAGCAGAAAATAGCAAAAATAAAAGAATCAAAGAGATTCAACAAAGGGAAGAAAATATAAAAATAGAGACAACTAAATGAGGCTTATACATCTCTTTTTGTTGATTTCGTTTCTTCTTTCGTATGCTAAATAAGTATAAAAGATTAGATGATAAGAGAAATAGAGTAGAGGAGACTAAATAAACATAAAGAGATAAGAGAAGACTTGAAAAGATGTAGAACAAGAAATTATTTAATCTTTTATTATCTCTAATTCTAATTCTTTCACACTTCTTCAAATCTCTATTATACCCTTCATTTTTCTTTTAAATTTTTCACTCCATAATCAAGGAACACCGAACATTAGGGAAAGCAACGTAAACGTGAGAGAAACGAAACGAAAGAAGTAGAGAAAAAGATAAACGAAGAGATAGGGGGATTTTATAAAAGATCTAGATAGAAAAATAACTAATATCTTCTTTTTTCTTCGTTTATATTGTCTGTAATAGCAATGAAGAAATTAAACAAGTACTCACAAATATAATAGATACCGAAAGAAAAAGATAATCTATAAACAAAAAAAAAGGACAGAAAAATTATAAAAGAAGAAATTTACAAATGTTACACGATAATACTAAAAAATGAAAAATTTTAAAAGAAGAGAAGAGATATTACAGGTGCAAAAATAGAGAGGTTAGGCAAGTGAAAGTTTAGAGAAGAGAAAAAATGAGAAGGAAATAAAAAGGTGAAAAAAATAAATAGATGTAGGAGTAAGGATTGATAGTAGAAAGAAACTACAAGATAAGAGAGAAGTTCAGAGCCGAGAGAAAAGAGGTGAAAAAGGTTTGAAAACAAATTAAATGAAGTTAAGAAAGGAGGAAATAAAAGGAGCAATTTTTTAAAGAAAAATCATAAGGTTTGAAAAGTGTAAACAAGGATTAAAGAAGAGAAGAAAGAAAAGGAAAAATAAGAAAAGAGAGAAAGGCCTAGGCCAAAGAGACGAAATTAAAAATTAAAAAGTAAAATAGTCTGAAGTATATATTTCACTGTATCTTCACGACAAATATTTTTTGGTTAAAACATATTAAATTTTTCAGTTCATATAAATATGAATTATCACATAGCAACAATCGCAACCATTTTAATTGTTTAGCAGAATAGAGCTAAGAAAAGAAGAAACAACAGATAGTATGAGAGAAAAATGGAAATTGAAGAAATATACAAATGTTAGATAGGTAAGGGAAAAACATAAGGAAAGAAATTATTGAAAGAAGGAAAGTTTTAGTTAATACAACTTGTCTATTGTGAGATGATTTGAAGGGTACAATACCACTACCGACAGACACAATTTCTTTTTCCAAAAATTAGTGGAATGGCCTCGAAAAAACTCATAACGGATACTTCTGTTAAATAAATAATTTCAAAAATTTTCACGAATGCAATATAGAACATAGGGAAAATAAAAAAAAATATAAAATAGAGAAACCTTAATTTATTATTCCATTAGAATTAGGAAGTTCGTTTAATATTAAGGCTACTCATAAGTTAGTATATTGTTACGATTCTATTAATTTTCATTACTTTATTAATAATATTACTTTTCAATATGATAGTATATTTAGAATTGTAAAACATTCGAAACAAGCAAAATATCAAATTGAAAATCTAAAAATCACCTTATTTAATATAATACCAGTCAATAGAAATAAACGATCACCTTTTGATTTTGTAGGCAAAGCCGCAAATTGATTATTTGGCATAGTAGATAAAGACGAAAAAGATGTAATTTAATGTTTCTCTTTCTGTGATAATTTCGTCTAATAATCTGTCTAAATTTTCATCTGGATTTCTGGCCATTGATAAATTATCAATTGGGAGAATTTCGATAGGTGTACGAGATAAAGCGTCGGCGTTTGTGTTCAATTTTCCTTTCTTGTAAATTACGTTGTAGTCGAATTCTTCTAATTTAATTCTACATCGCATTAATTTGATATTTGGTTCTTTTAAGTTGTATAGCCATTGGAAAGGGACGATGATCGGTATAAATCGTAAATTTGCGTCCATAAAGGTAAGGTCTAAAATATTTTGTTGCCCATACAATTCCTAGTAGTTCTTTTGCTATTGTGGAATAATGGTTCTCTGTGTCATTAAGGGTTCTTGATGTGTAAGCGATTGGTTTGTCTTGTCCTACTGTTCCTTGGGATAATACAGCTCCTAGTGCTCCATTGAATGCGTCTGTGGTTAATATGAATGGTTTTGAAAAATCGGGAAATTGTAATATTAGACTATTTGTTAAAAAATGTAAACAAGTTTCGAATGCTTTTATAAATTCTGTTGTGTGTTCGATTTGAGCTCCTTTTTTGAGGCATGACGTTATTGGTTTAGCGTAGTTTTTAATGAATTTACGGTAATATCCAGTTAGTCCTAAAAATGCTTTAATTTGTTTTACTGTTTTCGGTAAAGGGTATTCCAAAACGGCTTTTATCTTATCTGTATTTGGTGATATATCTTTTTCTGTAATAATGTGTCCAAGGTATTTAACCTTTGTAACTTTTTGTAGGAATTCAGATTTGTCTAGCTGAATCTTAAAATTTGTTGCACGTAATGTGCCAAATACTTTTTTTAAACTATGAATGTGCTCTTGTAGGGAGGTTGCACATATAATAACGTCAATAAGTAAACGTGACATATGTCTAGAAGTCCGGTAAGTATATTATTCATAGCTCGTTGAAATGTTGCTGGTCAATTCTGTAATCCAAAGGCCAATCTAAGGTATTCATAATGTCCTTTATCTTTTGAGAAAGCTGTTTTTTCAATGTCGTCGTTATTCATTTCAATTTGGTGGAAACCGTTGGCAAGGTCCAATGTGGTGAAATAGTTGCATTTACCTAATTTATCAAATATGTCGGCAATGTAGGTATTTGTCATCCATAGTTTTTTCGTTAAGTTTTCTATAGTCTATTACTATCCTCCATTTTTTACGTCCACTTGCGTCGATCTTTTTGGGCACAATCCATAGGGGGGAAGACCATGGTGAGCTGGATTTTCTTGCTTCATCATTGAGTGAATTTGAGGTTTATAGGTTTTAGTATATATCGGTACGTTATCAGTTGTCCTAATCGAATGTTTGACTTGCTTTGTAAAAGGCAAAGGTATTACAGGGCAGTACATTATATCTCGATATTCATAACATAACTTTCGCACTGCTGTATATTCTTCTTTATTGAAGGATATAGGTCGAGTGGAAGATCATTGAGAAGCAGTGAACTCCGCCTGTGATTCCTGCGGCCAAAATTTTTTTATGATTTTATTATATGTATATATTTATTTAAATGTTAGCAGGAAAAACGAAGTTAATAAAGAATAATTCTTTTGGGTCAAAATATGTTTAATTTTCTGTTATATTATTTTTCTTATTCTGTTCGGCAGGTATTTCCAATTTATTTTCAAATGAATTATTTAAAGTAGTTTCGCAATAATTTGTTATTAACTTTATTGGCATTTCCGTTCTAGGTTGAATTCTTATTCTTTTTTGACGTGTTAATATAATATCCTTAGTTGGTTTTGGCAAATGTAATGGAATTTGAGCATCTGGTGTTATAATTAGTTTGTTACTGAAATCAATGACTGCATGTAATGTTTGTAATAAGTCAGTTCCAATTAACAATTGATAATTTTGGTGAAAGTTAAATATTTAATGTTTATGTAAAATATCTGGTCGATTAAAAATATGTGAGAATCCTATGTTTATTGAACAATTATGAGGGGTTTTAATTTAGAATGGATCATATTCAATTATATCTGGGAAATATTGCTGAGAGCTTTCTTCATTAATTAAAGTTCTTGTTCATCCAGTATCAATCATAAATTTTGCGTTTATTTCCGGTATTTCTATATATGGTGGTTTATGAAAATTTGCGACGTTTATTTCTATATATCCGGATTGGTATTCGAGGCTTCTGTTAGAAAATTTTCGTTTGTTAATTCATAGTTTTTTTCATAAATCTCTTCCTCATTATTTTGTTGGTATTCCTCTTGTTAATATTCTTCGGCGTGGTTGGGGTGATAACTCGCGTATCTAAACGACACAAAATCTTATTAAATCACCGTACCTATAAATTACATTCAATTATCGCGTGATGAATTTCTGATAGGAGTTAATGATGTTTGGTTTCATTTGAACGTCGGTGAATTTGCAATTACTGAAATTGCGATCCGTTGCCGGGAATCGAGTTATCCGGAAAAATCGATGGACGGGTCTAAATCATCCCGTGTTGCCTAATTCGATTAAATAGGCTCAATTATTCGTCCCTTGTGCGCTCATTACGAATACAAACTCTTAGGATATTTGAGTTGAACCCTCACATGTGGGCGGCCCTAACGAAGGGGCATTAAATACGTTATAGTTTAGTTGGAGTGACGTATGGCTTTAGTAAACAAAACTCGCCATTGTTATAATATTTGCGGGAAATACAGATTTGTATTTGTGTCGAAATAATACACGAATTTAAATAAATATTGCGTGCAAAGCAAATTAACTACTTATTTTTAAATATTATTAAAATACGCTCTGTACAAAATATAAGTAACGTAATTAATTAATTATTTTCTATTTAATTATAAATTCTTTCGTTTGCAAAGAATCCGAGTCGAATTATCCATGCTAATTTGCATATCTTTTAATGTTTTATAAATTACTTTTATCAAAGGTAAAATATGTCAAAGAATAAGTAAAACAAATAATAAGTATGGTATTTATATAAATTAATTTATGGAATAAATTTTACATTTAATAATTATAAAGACAAAATATAATATTATTAATACAATTTATCGATGAAAATAGTTTTTAAATTCATAACAATTATAATTAATCTTATTAAAAAGTAAAGCATTGAAATACTTCAAACTTTATACACAATAAACCCGGCGCCTTCACCATTTATCGTCCTAAGGTGAATGGAAGAATTCATCATTATTTTTTTATGAATACAGTCCGTGTTAAAACTTTGCATCTCGTTAAAAATAATTCCAATTCATTACAATTAACCGCATTAAAATAGACGTTACGCGCCCTCGCTCCAGCCGTGGTGGAATAAATTAATTAACACCGGTGGGCCGACTCAAAATCATCCCCCGAGACGGGATTAGTGTAACCGTGATAAATCAACACGTTAACCTTAAAAAAAATCTACGTTGAAGTATTATTTTACTAATTTATCGTAAGAGTAATTTAATCGTTTAAAAAAATACTAACAACGATCTCGACAAGTGAATTTAGTGTTTAAACTTTAGCGTGTGAGTGTTTAAAGTACATTTCGTAGTTAGTTGAATATTGCATGGGCAACTTTCAGGTGCGAACTAACTTTTTAACGTTCTGTTATCTTTGCGAGGACACGTAGCAAACGAGCAAACAGGACCTTTCAGCTAAAAATAACAAGACTGTCTTATTTATCTTTTACGGGCTAAACGAGAGCCGGCATTCAGCAGCACGTTTTTACGTCCGGCAGAAATGTTGAATGCCGCTGAAGTTATTCCGCTCCGGTATAATAAAGTTTGCGTAATTGGTACGACTGAAATAATAGTTTTCAGGATTTTCCGAGTAAAATTTCACGCTCATTTGCGATTTTAATTAATTAATTAATTAAAAAATCAGGTAGAAAGAAAGGGTAAAATTTATTGAAATATAATACAAACAGTTAATAGTGAATGGATCTAGTTTAAAATTTAAAGTTTGTCATTCTTAGATAATCCAGAAATTTATTTTTTCGTTTCAAGAAAAGAAAACCCCTGTCCGACAAGTTAGGTCACCTGAAAAGACAAGGACGAAAGCTTATAAATACGTGAAGGAAATGATTCATCTGGGTCTTATAACCTCACTATTGGTTATATACACAGTAAATGGAACTCTTAAAGCTAGAACTCAAGAAATTACCCCAAAACCTCATCATTGCGGAGTATAAGAGCACAGTTCCAGTGGTAAATATTTGGTTACATCATCAGTAAAAAAGGAATCAAACCAAACCCAGAAAAATTCCTACCCGAAGAACGTTAAACAGTTGCAGAACATGCTACAGATATGCAGAACTTTGTCAAAACATCTCACCAAACAATTCATTACTGACCTAGGGACCGCCCCATAAGAAGGAATTCGAACACCTGAAAAAATTTCTCATTACAGCGCCGCCGATCAAGTTCAAAGGTTTAGAAGCTATTTAGAAACTAGCCCAAAAGTAGTACTTAAGGACTATCACCGTCATCGCTGGTTGATTTCATTGCAATCTCCCAGTGGACGTCTTAAAAAAGGGCCCTCCAAATACATATCACTATTTAGGATACCCTAGGGGAGTCGTATTTTTTGTTCAGGTCACCAGAAGAGATGTTTTTATTAGCATTGACTCGTCAAAACTGTGGCCGAATTACGGAAAAAGTAGCAGGCCGATGAAGAACTTTGGAAGATTTTGGAAATCTCTGAAGCAAACTGTTGTTGAGGAGATTCCACTTCCAGAGAGACCTAAAACAGAGAACTGGATCTTAATAACAAGAGACAACGCATCAAGATGTATAGAGCTGTTTTCATTAGCCACCTAAGACCGTTAAAAAATCTGGACGAGTTCCATAACCATTTGGAAATTTTTTGGGAGCTTTTCAAAGAAACGGGATCCCCTGGAAGCTGCAGAGCTCTCAATCAACGCTAGGGATCATAACCCGATAGCCCAACATTTAAATAGGTTATCTCTATAAAAGAAAATATCTTGAAGACAGAACTCAAGGATATTACTCCAGGAAGGCGTTATTGAGGAGTGTAAGAGCACATGAGCAGCTCCAATGGTATTAATCCCCAAGATGAATGGCAATGTTAGATATGTATTGATTACCGGAAATTGAATGCTATTATGAAACATTATATTGACGACTTAATGGTCTGTAGACCTTGCTGATGTCTAGATAATATCTACATAAGATTTGCAGGCTGGATACCACCAAGTAAAACTACGGAAAGAGGACTGGGTTAAAACCCTTTTAGTTTGTCTTGATACACAAGATTGTCTTTCGGACTTCGACAAGCGCCCGCCACGATCTTGAGGTTTATTCAGGATTAGAATCTTAGTTTATCTCGACGATGTGATCATATTGTCTATTTCCACAGTGGAGTGCGTATTAAAGAAGGTATTCCATAAATTGGAGCAATTTCATCAAACGGCAAATTGAAATTAGTGCCTTTTTTAAAACACATCTATCAAATAAATGGTCCACATCAACAGCAACCAATGGACACAAACAAACCCAGCAACGTGCCTCCTAAAATAATGTTAAAAAGCTTCAGAATATACCGTAAATCTGCAGTTAGTATAAAAAAATGATGAACAACTTTGGAAGCATTGCCAAAATATCTCACCAAAATCAACTCATCATGGATCTGCAGACCTGTTACCTCGTGACCTCGTCATCAGGCAAGGAGCGTATGTCGGACTTTTTGGACCTCTGCGTGGATAGGGAGTTGGGGTAAAGAGTGCACTGATTAGCAACCGAAACCTAATCGATTAGCACAATGGATTGATTTAACAGTTTGGGAGATTGTGCATTTCACTTTAGCTCCAGCACCATGACAAGGTGAGGTACTTATCACTGGAGTAATCCAGTAATTTCATGAATCACTAGCAGTAAAGGGAAGATTGAGAAGAAACTGGGAGATAATGTTTCGGAAAAACTATAACACTAAGCACCAAAAGTTTCACAGGGTTATATATACGCGGCACTAGGCACTGATCTCAAAATTATTGGCACGAGATTAGAAAAACTCCATAATTTAATAAAGATGAGGCTGTAGTCCACGGATGTGTTATTAGACCTCCACAGTAGGAAGAAATTGAGGACGAGAAGAAAGCTCTCATCACATCGCTGATCCTCTAGCAGCCGGAAACGGACAAAGCCTATGTGCTAAGGATCGAATACAACTCATGGGTCATTGAAGTAGGACTCATTCAGGGAGATAAAAAAGAAGAAAAACCAGTTTAATTCTCCCAGTCGTCTCCTCACTAAAGCCCAGGTGAACTAAAGCACTACAGAGAGAGAAGCGCTCGCCGTAGTATGGATAGTCCAAAAGTTTAGAGGATACATAGAAAACAGCCCGACAGAAGTACTTATGGACTTCCACCCTTATTGCTGGTTGATGTCATTAAATGCCCCTAGTAGAAGTCTTGCAAGAAGGACACTTCAGTTACAGCCCTTCAATATTATTCTTCAGTAAACCCTAGAAAAGCAAACGTAATTCCGGATTTCTTATCCAGATCACTAGAGGAGGAGTTCCAGCATGTCCTTGTCATTATTTTCTCGCCAAAACTATGGTCGAGTTACGGAAAGAGCAGCTGAAAAATGAAGAAGTTTGGTAGATTTTGGAAATCTTTGAAGCAGACTGTTTATATTCGTGGCTATTTAATAACCGAACTGATGCCACTCTCAGGAAACTGCGAAGGTGCCACAACCTGTTTGAACATGGCGGTTTCAGAAATATGCCAAGTGGTCAGACGGAGTTTATAGTTGAGGCTTATTGAGTTACCCTCTTGATTGAACCAGATATGTAATTTTGGCGAAGAAAAACACGTGTTATGTTCCATATTGTTAACTAACTCCGCTAACAATTTTCGTCAAAATTAGACTGAGTTTACCTCAAATTTCTTCTTAAATAGAGAAAAATTGCCACAGAAGCTTATGCAATGTTGAAAGAAATCTACGAAAATGAATGTTTATCTCGCACATAAACGTTCGAGTGGTTTAAACTGTTTAATAGGCGCCCAGAGTGGCCATCAACGTCAAAAACTGACGAAAACATTGGCAACATTGGTAAATCAATCCGTGCTGATCGTTGTCTTAGCATACTCGTTGAAATGATAGGAATCGACAAAAAAGTGTTCGACAGATTTTGCATTATTCATTTAACATGCGGAAGATTTGCGCGAAAATAGTGCGAAACTACTCACTCCCGACCAAAAGTAATCAAGACAGAACATTTGTACTGACATCCTAAAGAACCTCGCCTTAGACCAGTTGATTACTTGTGATGATTCGTGGCTTTTTACTTACGATCCCGAAATAAAGAGGTAATCCATGCATTAGAAGAGACCAAGCTCACCAATCCAAAAAAAAAATGATGATTGTCTTTTTCGACATTCGTGGCAATGTCTTCGTTTACTGGGTTCCCGAGGGTGCGTCGATAAATCAACATTTCTAGATAGAGGTCCTGAAGACCCTTTATGAGCATGTGAGAAGAGAGAGAAGTCCTGGATCCTTCACCAAGATAATTCACCAGCCCATTCTGCCTAATCTATTAATGCGTTCCTCGCAAAATATGGCATCGCCGTGTTTGAACATCCACTATATTCGCCTTACCTTGCACCCTGCGACTTTTTTCTATTTCCCAAGGTCACTTATGGAAACAAGATTTAAAAGTGTGGACGCAGTTAAAGCAAAAGCGACGGAGGTTTTAAAGCAGCTGACAGAAGAGGACTTCCAGAACTGCTTTCAACAATGAAAGCGTCGTATGAAGCGGTCTAGGGATCGTCAAGGGGAGTATATTGAAGGTTATAAAACTTTTGCTTTAATTAGTGAGAATAAAAAGTGTTATGACTTCAGTCTGGTGATTTAATAGCCACACCTCGTGTAATAAATCAAGGGATACTGTACCAATACGCTAACGACGATGAAACAGGGCAAGCACAGCTCATTATCCCTAAACGAAAAAGAAACAGTGCTGCACTATAAATCGTCGAATAGATCTAACAATATCAGAAGTGTAAAGCATCAGACTAGAAGCCCTAAGAAATCCTCCAGACGTCAGAGATTAATAGACGGTAGCGCTTGTCTAGATATTAGCAGTTCAAAGGATTCAAAGATACTTAGAAGATAGTCCAATAATGGCAGAGTTATGGAAAGAGCAGCTGGTTGATGAAGAAATTCGAAAGATTTTGGAAATCTTTGAAGCAAACGATATGGAGAAAACCCCCCAATGAATAGCCCGTGGATATAAAATAAATCAAGGGATACTGTACCAATATGCCCCCGACGATTAAACGAAGTAACCACAGTTGATTATTACCAAGCAAGAAAGAAAATAGTTGCTCAGGAGATTCCACGACGATCCAGCTGCAGGGCAATATTGAGCAGAACGATTCTTATAAAAATATATTCAAGAAAATTAATTGGCCAGAAGTGCACTATGACTGTTCGAATACATCAAGTAATATCAGGAGTGCTATATCATAAAGCATCGCATCAGATGCCCCAGAAACTCCTTTGTGACGCTTTGTTATATTAGACGTTGACCCAGAAAAGAGAAGTGGATCCTAATAATAGAAGACCTTGTGTTAAGATGGGTAGAGCTGTTCCTATTACAAGCTATAACAGCCGCTACCTGCCGAATAACTCTGACAGAAGTGTTCCTGCGCTATTGAATATCCAGGAGAATAATTAGCAACAACGGCACATAGTTTATGAGTGATATTATGCAACAAATTACTTACTGGCTGGAAATCGATCACCATTTCATTTCAGCCGCCAACCTAGTGGAAAGAATACTTAGGAATTAGATTCAGCATAAATTTAGGGAAATTATAAATCCATCTGCCGGATATCACTTCCAAATTAAAAAACCTCAGCAACACATTCCTATAGGCAAAAGAAAACTATGAGAAGGCACAAAACAAAACAAAGGGTCATACGGATAAGATAAAGGCCGCATCTGATTTCAACATCAAATTTCACACCAAAATGGGATTATACCATATCAACTGCCAAAGGACCATGACCATATGAAAAAGTATTTTATAAGTTTCAACAGTTCTGCTGGATACCCACCATGTCTGCGCTCAGAAAGTGCACGGAAGGAGAAAGACTTCCCGTATACCCCATACGAAAGAGAGAAAGGTCAAAGAAGAATCCTGGGCCCTCTAAAAGGATGTCCTGAGGGTGCCGAAGAAGAGATTGTAATGAAGTACTTGGATTTGGATTTTTCTGATGAGATAAAAGTCAGGTCCGCTGCTTGTAGGCCCAAGTGGGTCCTTTGTATGTCGTCCCAACTGAGTCCTCATTCCTTGCTACAGTCGAGCCAATAAAGAGGTTGAATAAAACTGGGAAGTCCAGATGTACTTGCTCGACTGTTTCCTCTTCTAAACTAAAGCGGCCCATATCAAATAAACGCCAGTTCACTCCACTCACAAACAGTCCAAAAAGCACACCGAAGTTCTACGATAGATTTATTAACCTACCATGCACGTCATTCAGCGAAAGCGGAACAAAATTATTGTTTAAAGGTTTTAAATATAACAAAAAACCAATCATCACGAAATCAGATATCCAGAAGTTAGCAGTTGACACAGAAATAGCCTTTATTAGAACAAACAAAATTGGAGAATAAATGTCAATTAGTCTTTCAGACGTAAGTGAAGAATATTAGTCGTTGACCTGTTCGAAACACTTCCAGAGGCACCTGAAAAAGAGAAGTGAATCCTAATAACAGAAGATGGATAGAGTTGTTCAAATTAGACACCCGAGATTTCGAAAAAGCCATCTATAGCCGAATGTGGTGACAATATTAACAATCAAAGGGAGGGATGAGTTTAACAACCATTTGGAAATTTTTTAGGAACATTTCAAAGAAACCCCTACGGAATCCGCAAAGCACTCAAACACCAGGGATAACTCAACGTTTCTGTCGGTTATCACTACAGAAGACGAAACTCTTGCAGGCGGAACTCAAAAACTTACTCCAGGATGGTATCTTTGCAAAAAATGTACTGATTGTATAGACAGTGACAGGTGACATTCCATACGTATACTCTTTTAAAGTTTTGATTTTTATTGTTGCAGCGCGTCTTAATTAGTAATAGTTTTAATAATGTTTAATGTTACACCTCCGATTTATATTTACTGGGGAGTTGAATTGTTAAGATCCCTACAGTTTATATTATTTTCGCGATAAAACTTATCCTAATTTGGGTCCGTGATTTCCTTCTTGTGTTATTTAAAGTCACCACGAAAGACCGGATTATTTAAAATTCCTGTTTTAATTTTAAATGAACTGAATTTTTAAATTTAAATGTGAATATAACGTGTAGCTGCTGCAATTCTTCAACTGAGGCCAACATAGCTGTACATTGCTACAATTGCAAGAGGATATACATAGTGATGTGTATTGACATTACTAAATCAGAGGCGCGGGAAATAAACTCAAAAGTGACCTCATGATGTTAGTTACGTGAAATAACTAAAAGATGGCGGATGCAGTGCAGTCGCAGTCGCAGTCGAAGAGCCTAAATAAGCCACAAAAATGCGGTGGAAAGTGCGGACAATCTGTAAAGGATGGCACAATATGCAGCCAATGCAATAAAGTGTTACACCCAGGATGTATGGATAAACATAAGTGCAATAGAGAAGAGATCGCTACATATTCTTCGCAAAGTGAGGTTAGTGAATGCAATTACCACGTGAGAGAAATTGAGTTATTAAAAATTATTGTGGGCAAGAATGCCATTCTAATGGAAAATCGTAAGTTGCAAAATGAAAAAATCGAGTATCTTGAAATGAAACTGCGAAAAGTTCATGATCGTACAGGAAAAAATTCCGTTAATTCAAATGCTGAATTAGGGGAAATCAAAGATGTACAGGTCGCTAATGAAAAATCGTATGCGGCGTGTGTGAATACCAGGGACCCCGCTAAAGTGATAACACCGAAAAGAAATGTAAACAATTGTCCAGCATGAACAACAATTTCCGAGGTTATCGACACTAGGCCACGAACAGCTGAGAATGAAGAGTTTAAGACCGTATCCCACAAACGACGCTCCTTGCGAATTTATGGAACGGGAGGTAGTCCGAGCGGTATGAAAGCGGTTCCCGTATATACACATCTCCACATTTGGCGTCTGGATCCTTCAACAAGTGAAAAGGATGTTTCGAAATATTTAAGTGAACACGAAAATATATGTGAAAAACTTCAATCAAAACATCCGGATATATATTCCTCATTTAAAGTGTCGGTTCCCATATCTGAATTGAGTAAAGTTAAAAATCCCGAAATGTGGCCGGAAGGTACTTGTATTTCTAAATTTTATAATCGTCCAATAGTTACAAAAAACTAACTACGAAAATGTGTTCTCCTGAAGAAAATTTGTATAAAATATACTTTCATAATGTTCAGTGTCTAAACACGAGCATTAATGAATTTATCGCTGCAATCAATTTCACACAAAGCAAAATAATATGTATCACTGAACATTGGCTGAGTGAACAAGAATTAAATAATATAAATATTACGAACTATTCGTTCTTATTGTAGAAAATCGAATCAACATGGCGGTTCAGCCATATATATGCATAATTCTATATTTAATTCAAGTGAAATTAATTTAAATCTAAGAGCGGAAAGCACAGTATTTGAATATTGTGCAGCTTGGACGAAATTAGGTAATTTAAAATGTGTCATTATCTGCATATATCGAACGCCTACAAGTGATCCACTTTATTTTTTAAATAAATTGGATGCACTACTAAATGAATTAAACGAACTAAATTATTCCTACATTATATGCGGTGACTTTAATATTAATATACTTTTATTGAATAATATTACAATGCAGTTCACTAATATAATTAAATCTTATGGGTCGCATTTGTTAATCACCGAACCAACTAGGGTAACCAGCTCAAGTAGTACATGCATTGACAACTTTATAATTAGTGATAAAATACAAAATGAATATGAATGTCAAACTACGGTAAGTTTTCAAGGTTTTTCCGATCATTCATCACTAGAGAGCGGATAAAAAAGCTTAAAAAATGTGAAAAAAAGCACTTAAAAAGGCACAAAATTTAGAGAAAAAAAGCATTAAAAAAGCATAAAAACAGGAAAATAGCATAAAAACACGAAAAAAGCACTAAAAAATCATTAAAAGGCACAAAAACAGGAAAAACGCATAAAAACACGAAAAAAGCACTAAAGAAAACTATATTTTCTTGATACGTTACACGTTTATCAACATATTTTACATAGAAATTTGGCTTAAAACTAAAATAAACATACTTTCTTTACGCAATATATAATATCATGTAAGTATTTAAAAATTAAATTGTAATTTTGTATACGTTTCAAAATAACTAAAATCTATCCATAAAAACAGTAGATCATTAAATGTTGTTCTAAGCGTTTAATTGTAAAAATTATTACTTCTCGCTCAATAAATTTTTGAAAGTAGAAAAGCTTCTCTTTATTTTAAATTATAGCTGGATCCATTTGAAAATTGCCATTCAAAATCAAGTTTAATTTATTTAATATTAAAAATCCTTCATTTTCAACGAATACTTCTTTTGATATTATTTTGATTTCTTGGCCAATGCATGCAGGTATTTTCTAAAATGAATCTGCTTTTATAAAGATTTGATTGTGTTGCTCACAAAATTTAAACGCGATTTTATGTAACTCAATTGTTTTGAAGGAAGCTCTTGTTTCTTAAGAACTGTTTAACAGTCTTTAACTGATTTGCTTGTCGTTTCGGGAAAGTTGTATATAACCTTATTAAATTCTTCAAAATTGTTCGCATAGTACATTGTAGCATATAGCCAAATTCCCCATTTTGTTAGCACTGGTTTATGGGGCAGTGAGATATCAGATAATGACTTCTTGAATAATTGTACTCACAGAAGAATATAAGAACTATTTTTCCATATTTAATTAAATCTACAAATGGAAATTTCATTCTTATAGTTTCAGAAATTCGTTTCTATTCATGTGCTAAACTTGTACAATGCACAAAATGCATTATTAGTAAAATTTTGTAACTTGGTATTGTCTCCGGCAAAAATAAGCTTGTCAGTCCATCATTTATGAATTTTGCTATAATGTTATTATCAGTTTTCTTCAATTCTTTTGTATATATCAAAATACTGTTGGTCGGATGTCTTCATGTTAAACTCATATTATTAAATTAAACAAGTCTGTGGTTTCATCCACACCAAACCACATATAATGATTGTTAATAATATCTTTAATTTTTTGTATGGTTTCATAGTATCTAAGAGCTACATAATTTTTTCTCGGGAATGCGTATTTTACAATATTTTCCCAAGAAAGATTTAAATGCATTATTTTGTAATTTTCTTAAAGGGATATTAGAATGTAAAAGTATTTTACACAAATGTGAATTTAATTGAAGATGATTCTAAAGATTGTGAAATTGTGCTGTTTTGTTAGTTCAGCTTTGAACTTTTTCAAACGTTCTTGACGTAGTGTTGTTATAACATGTTTTACATACAAGTCTTGACTAGTTAGGATGCAGTTGGGAACTAAAATAAAACTTACTATTTTTAAACATGCCTTACAAAATAATGTATAATTTTCACTTATTAATTCTGGATAGCCTCTAATTAATTCTTGTATTGTGGTTTTCACCTTTTGCATTATGGGTTAAATATACATGTGAATTATATAATATAATTTATCTGTGATTCCCCAGGTTAATACGATTCACGCATATAGTAATTTTTGATAAATAAGCAAAGTTTTTGGAATGTCAATTCAATAGTTTATGAATGCGAGTTTGAATATGAAAATTAACGAAAGCGGTAAATATGCGCCAGTCGTCCCATCGGTACTTTTGCCGAGAGAAGGAAATTGATACGGTTGCAGAACACCTGGTTATTAGCTATCACTTAAATTTGTTTACATTTAATACTTACTGGGGCCCCTATTTATTTTTTAACGACGTTTACATCCAGAATATCATAGGTGTGATTCCTATGAAGCGTTCGTCTGTATTATCTGAATAATGAGACGGTCTATTATATCTACTTATTTATAAACGAATCCATTGTAAATTGGTAATTTATACTAATATTTATTAATAATAAAATTCATTATAATTATTGTATCATATTATGAAGATTTTTAACAATTATGTTGTCAAAAGACACGAAGAAAATATGTAATACAAATATAATATAATAAATGATGGGATACAGATTTGTACGAAAATTCTCTATATTAGCACATTAATTTAATATCAGCGTGAAATTATTATTAAATGTTTTTTAAATGTTTAAGAAAATTCTCCAAATAAGCATCAAAATCTAAAAAAAGCATGAAAATAAGCATAAAAAGTCAAAATAAGCACAAAAAGTCAAAATAAGCAAAAAAGCCCAAAAAAACTTAGCGCTAAGTAATCACATTCTTCAAGATTCGTGTAGATATTAAGAAATTTTTTCGATGCTATTAATATTATGGATAAGCATAATGCTAGAAATCCGCTCTCTATTCATCACTATTACTTCAATTAAATATTCTAGTGGAAAGCTCGAGTAAAAATTATATCATATATAGAAGTTACAATGATACAAATATGACAAGTTTTAAGGAGTCTTTATCTGGTGAAGACTGGGAAAGCGTACATTTTACTACTGATGTTAATATCACATGTAATGCATTTTTAAATATTATTAATATTCACTTCAATGCAAATTTCCCCAATATTAGAAAACAAATTCAGAATACAGCAAAGAAAACCTGGCTAACACCTGAGATAAAACAACTGAAAGAGAAAGTGTCAATGCTCCAAATGTTAACAACATTTGATTCATCATACAAGAAAGAGCCACTATAATACTCAGATTCAAAATGCCAACAATACATCTAAAGTCATGTGGAAAATTGTAAATACTGAGAGAAATAAATTAAAAATACAAAAATTACCTTCTCATACAAACATTACTAATTTGGCCAACAATTTTAATGAATTTTTTATCAACATCTGTAATAGACAACCACAATGTATTAATGAAAATAATATCAATCTACTATTTCCAGTAAATCCTGTTTCATTCTTTCTGTATCCTGTCACGAATACTGAGTTATTTAATGTCATAAATGATATGAAAAATAAAAATAAGTTTTGCTCTGGAGCTGATGGCATCCCTATTTACGTAATATATAATTGTCTTGAACATATTCAAATACCACTGTTAAAAATCATAAATGACTCTTTCAGCCAATGAACCTTTCCTGATATGCTAAAAATGGCATTAGTACTCCCAATATATAAAAAGAATGACCAAAATGATATGGGGAACTATCGACCTATTAGTCTACTAACAACATTTTCTAAAATATTGGAGTCATTAGTTTTCAAGCGCATATTTTCGTTCTTCCTAAAGTGTAATCTTTTAAATTGTCATCAGCATGGTTTTTTTACCTGGTAAAAGTGTTGACACGGCACTCTATGAATGTATTAATAGCATTTTATCAATTATAGAGAACAAGGAACTTGCCTGTGGTTTGTTTCTTGATTTATCGAAGGCGTTCGATAGCGTAGATTATACGATACTCATTGCTAAGCTTGAACGGTATGGTATCCGAGGAACTTCCCTTTCATGGTTTAAATCTTATTTAGAAAACAGACAGCAAATAGTAAAATTAAATGAAAATGGTACACCTATCTATACTAATGCTAAAACAATTTGTAAAGGCATACCACAGGGAAGTATTTTAGGCCCATTTTTGTTTGTAGTGTATATAAATGATATAATTTATAATGTAATTGATAGTAAACATGAAATTATTACTTATGCAGACGATACATCAGTTTTAATTAGTGCAGAAAATTATGTTCAATTAAATCTACAATGTAATATATATTTAAGCAAATTACAAGAATGGTTTATCAACAATAATTTGTTATTAAATACAGATAAAACCCAATGTATTATCTTTAGATTGAATAAAAGTACTCCAACTCCTGAATACCTGACAATTAATAACGATCAGTTAATTGTTAATAAATCAGTCAAGATGCTAGGAATTGAAATTGATGAGTATCTCAAATGGCATGAACATATTAATATTTTATCCAAAAAACTAAGTGGAATATGCTACTCCATTAGGAAACTAAAAAATATTTTAAATTTTCAGTCATTAATGATAGTGTACCATAATGTTTTTCTGGCTAATGTGAGGTATAGTATTCGACTTTGGGGACAAAGCAAATACTCCTCCCACGTATCTGTAATACAAAAAAGAATTATAAGGATAATGTACGAATTAGATTATAACATATCATGTAGAGGAATATTTAAAAAATATAATCTACTTACCATTTATTCATTATACATTTATGAATGTTTAACTTTCTTATATAAACATAAGCAATTATTTGAAATACATGAAATAAATCATAGTTATTCAACACGGCATAAAAGTAACTACAACATACCACAGCACAGGCTTACAGCCTCGGAGAAATGTTTAGGTTATAATTGTATTTTATTCTATAATAAATTACCTGCCAACTTAAAATCAGAACAAAACTTTAAACGGTTCAAATTAAATTTATTTAAGTTATTATGCGAAAAAGAATTATACCGTATAGAAGATTATTTTGTTTAGTATTTATGTATATACATATATATAATCCTTAATTATGTTTTTCTTTTTTCTGTGACGCACTTCCTATCTTATGTATTATTTGTTAATTTAAGAAGGGAATAAAGTATGTTATTATTATAATGTCAGCTCTGAATGTTGCTCATAAATAACTAAAAAGTTTCAGGATAGGACAACATGATTCGACGAGGACTAACAACAATAAAGGCCACACTTTCTTTTGTATTTTGTGTAACCACAGTATTTCGTAACATACTCAAATTAAATAGCATCGATAAGTTTAAAACGGTCAGGATATCACATGACCAAACTCCATTTCAATCCAAACTCTATGGTATATATGACAAACATTAAACTTGATATGGAGAAAAATCCAAGAGATTTGTAAAAAATTGTACACCAAAAAATGGCACCACCATAATCCCTGGTCTGTTGAAAAACAGTACTTACATATTCTCGAGTTCTAAAGATATTATCAACGCATTCGCTGACACTTTTTCTGAAGTATATTTTACCGAGATCCCGGTGAATATTATTTCAAGATATATTAATCGTGAAAGGTTCTGTATGCCTACTATTAAATCCTCTTTTTTATGCGGTGATGATCCAATGCCTTGCTTTGTAATAAATGGAGTTCACGATGATTTACATGGGAGAAATAATAACTACTTTTTACTTATCTTCGACTACTCGCTCTCGTAATTCATTGAAGACTACTCTTTTTATACATTTCATTATTACTTTCAGTAAACTTTGAGGTTCCAAATTGGTGACCTCTTAGTTAATACTACAAATTAATTGCTTTTGACATTATTGGCTACAATATTTTATTAAACAAACTTAGTAGTTTTGGTCTCACAGAAAACTTCCTTCAACTCATGGCATCGTACTTAAAAGGCAGATTAAACTCTGTTCAGTACAATGGTTTCAAATCACACACCTACTCATCAACATCAGGTTTACCACAAGGGTCAAATCTGGGGCTTTGTTATTTGTAATATTAGCTTATGCCTATAATCTAAAAATATATAACAATATCAACTCTATGGGCGATCTTATTTTACTTCAACCAAATTTGGACTTGAATTCAGAACCGTGTTTGATGTTAGCACTACATTAGGGCAATTCTAAAATTATACATCCATCTGCTGGAAATCACTTCCAGATGTTCTCATCAACATATTCAAAATACTAAATTAAAACCATTAAAAGATACAAGATGAACAAGAAAAAGACCGTATCTGAGATCTACGGGAATTAGTTTGGATGCTTTGTACTTTTTCAGTAAGGCGATCAAAAAGATAGCAAGAAATTTCACACTAAAATAAGATGGACCTTACATAATATTAACTGCCAGAGGATCATATAAAGTAGAATCGAAGAAGACTTAACAGTTCCAATGGGTATCTACCATGTCTGTGCTCGGAAAGTTTACGGAAGAAGAAGGACTTCCTATATACCCCTTACGAATGAGAGGAAAGCCTCAGGAGAATCCCTGACTCTCTGCTGGGTCCTGTCCTCTTAAGGATCCTGAGGAATAGAATGTAATGACGTACGTATTTTTTTGTTTAAATCTTAAAAGTTATAATTAAGTTTTCGACAAGTGGCAGTGACAATTGATAGTTTACAGTCTGCAAAAATAGTTGATAGTGAAAGGTGACAGTAACATTTGATAGTATAGTAATTGAATGAGAGTTGGCAGTGACAGATTACATCTAATACTGACAGTTAGATGTAATCTAATTAGAAATAGTTTACAGTGGCAGTTGACAGTTGACATTTGACAGATTAAAATTGACAAATGACAGTTGAAAATTTAAAGTTGAGAGTTGACAGTTTACAGCTGACAGTTCACAGTTGATAGTTGACAGTTGACAATTGACTATGTTAGTACCAAAGCGTTTCGTACTACTTTCTCCATAAGCGTGAAGCCACTGCATATAAGATATAATGTAATATAAGATCAAACAAAAACTGGTAGAAAATTTGGCTTATATTCCTTGAGTTTCTTGAAAAGATACCGAGAAATTTGAAACAGAACTCTCTGGACAAATCTAAAAAGGATCAATCAAGAAATGTTAGAATATTGCCTTAAATTGCTTAGATTTACTATATGTAGACAGCAAAAAATTAATTCTTTGATAAGATAAGATAGAAATTGGCGTACAGGATAAAAAAATGAAAATAAGAGATGAAATGAAAAATCTAGAAATTTCAAGAGAACTTTCTGAATAATTCCAAACAGGATAAATTAGGAAATGGTGAAAAATTCTGAATAAATACAAGAGAAATTGAATGAGAGGTTGCCTTTTAAATTCGGGATTGGGGGATCAAGTTGCTGCTAGTGTCTTTCAACCGACGTCCCTAACGTAAAGTTTGATATTTTGTCAGTAGAGTTACTCAGAACAAACTGTCAGCCAAGAAGTGAAATTAAAACATAAACATTTTAGTGTGATTGGTTTTAACAATTTTCGTCCTGGAATATCTCAACAACGGTGCATTGAAGCGTGTTTTCAAAAATCATGAAAGGATAAAATATTCTTAGAATAGCCTAGATAATAACCTCTAAAATTTTGGCCGAGCTTTTAATAACAATCCTGTAAAAACGATGAACTAATTCTCACTTAACCCGTGGTGAAACATTTTTAATTTAATTAGAAGGTTAATTAAACATTTCGTTTTGGAACTTTATCAAATGATAAATAAAAATATTAACAAAGTAAGTTTTATTTATCATTTGATAAAGTTTCTGATTCAATATATATCACAAAGTTGTGGCTTCAAGCATCCAACACATTTGGTTTTGTTTCAGTATTTTTTATATTTCTTCTACTAGTTTCGATCGTTGGTCATTCTCAAGGAGATATGAGCAACGGTCTAAACTAATCAGAGAAATATAAAAATGGGGCTGAACGACTAGCAGTCGATAGCCAATGAAGAAAACAAGAAGAGAAGAAACATACTAATTGTCTTATTATCAGATGTAATACTTTAAATATTGTGAAACAAAACCAAGTGTTTAATTAACCTTCTAATTATCCTGTAAAGGCTTTTCATAGTTTACTCATTTAAAGTAATGAAGGAATTAAATTGATTTTAGTTAATTATAACAGTACTCTAGGAATAATATAATAACATTGAGTTTACGAAGCTACTTCCTAGAGTAGAATACATTTGGGATGTAGTTCGAATTTGTTTATTTAAAACTACGCTACGATATATTGTGAAGACAAACTGAATTAAATTACGTTTCGCGTCGGCAGTTCCTTGCAGTGGAAAAGTCCGCGTGTTTGCTCTTAATTAAAATTAATTCGTTTTGAGTGTAACTCGCTACAACCTCCTCCCCTTTACCCTCATCACACATCACCATATAACTTTTCCCATGCAACATATAAATCAATTTACGGAATTGACGTTCGCGTTATCAATTAATTTCTCGCGGTGCCGCCGCCGTCCCAATTTTAAGAGCGGCGTCTCGACGCGCCCCTGTGCGCCGTCACGGGGTTACATCGGTGACGTCAAGGCAGGGTGAGAGCGTCTGGACCCACGGCGTGCGTACGTACCGGGGACGGGTGTCCTCTCCATCCCATGATGGTACTCCGAGTAAACGTTAATGCATGCCGGGTAGAGAGGACGCCTGCGTCGGTTTTCGGGACGTCGACGTCTTCCGCTCGCGCTGGACGTCGCCTGTAGATTCGATAGCGGCGCCGCGCACGGTGCACCAAGCCGAAGTACTCTCCGTCGCGAAAATCGCTTCATCTCCGTGCTGGTTTATTCGGGTTTCGTCATAAACGTACATTCGTGTCAACTTCAAGATGTAAAACTGTTACACCATGTGCGAACTGTAAACTTATTATAAAACATTTTTGTTCATTTGTGTTCTTCAAAACTTATAGTAATTGTAAGTAAATATATTATGTATTTAGTTTTTATAATATAATTATGTACCATAGTTAAGTAACAACAGTAAATTATTTATATTGTTAATGTAAGAAGCTTCTACTTCGTTAAACATGTTTAAATACTTAATAAAACTTAGTAAATAAATAAAATAAAGAAATATTTTAAAAAAAATTGAAAATATACCACGAAATGAACGCTGTGAAGATTCAAGAACAATAAATTAATTATCCACATGAAAATAAAAATGAATATAATAATATGTAATAAGAACAAAATAATTTGGTTGATTGAGTTACTTAAGGATAATAATAACTTTGATTAAAAGGTTCTAAGCGTTTTAATCAAAGAACAAAATAGGTTATCTATAAAATTTGTTTTACTTTTCCATCCTGATTGTAAAGATTTCTTAATTGGGATTGGATTTAACTCGTTGTTTACTTAAAAACCTGTCAAAATATATTTAATTTGTCTTGTATAAAATTATTTTAGTTATACAGATTGTTATTAATAATATAGAATTTTAATACATACATATTATTTTTTGCATTGACCATCGGCCTGAATTTTTTCTGCCTCATTAAAACTTATTAATTAATACTAATCTTTAAAATATTTAAGAAGATAAATAATTAAAAGTTTTTAAACATTTAAAAAATTTTAACAAAATCTTAAATGCGTTGTTTAGAAAATGTTGAAATATTACTAAATAAATAATTGAAAAATTCTGAAGAAAGAAAAGTTTTTTAACCGTTGAAAATGTATGTAAAGAAATAAGTATTTAAACAAAAAGATAGGAATATGATAAACTTTTTAATTGTTTTGTTTTCAACAGTTTCTACTGCTTATTAAAAAAATGATTGTTTTTCCTTCTTTAGTGTAATACTAATTGTTTTTAATTGAACTTCTCACTTTTTACAGCTTTAAAAAAAATTAAGGACTTAAAAATATGTTTAACTGTTTTTTAGGCGAATCTTTACTGTTCTTCTTTATATTTTTCTAAGTAAATTTTTCTTTTTATGTTAAAATTTCAATTGTTTTCACTATTCTTAGTTGCCACTGTTTCTACTATTTGAAAGTCAAGTTGTTTAAAACCACAAGAATAATTCAAAGTTGTAGATAACTTCTCAAAAGTATATTTATATGCTCCAATGTACAATGTTTGTAAATTTTAATTCATAAATTATTAACCACAATATTAAGTAAGAAAATAAAGACAATAAAATTAGTCAATGAATTAAATTATTAGCAAATTCCATAAAAACTGTAATAATTTCATTTAATATAAAAAAAACCTTTTATACCAATTAAAGAACTGAGAATAATTCGAAACAAAAATATTTGAAACTCATTAAATTTAGGAATACTAAAAAACGGAATTAAAAGGTTAAACATTATTTATTACGTTTAGCAAGCAACACAATATTGATACCAGACGATCTGGTTTTCACAAATATCTATTGTGTTTTTATTTAAAACACTCGTCTGGGATTCATTTATTTTCTTGGGATGATTTTTATTTTGTGGTTTTTCTGCCGCTCCTGCCTTTGGAGTCCCCATTACAGTTGTTTCTTTCTCTTGCAACGATGACACTATTCTTGTGGGTGGATCATCGTATCTCCAGTATGAAAAGAATCATCATGTCTCTCGTTCTCCGATTCTTCAGGGTCACTGTCAATTTCACTGTCACAACAATTTATGTACTTATCACACAGTTTTACAGGAGATTTTATATATTTTACACATCTCTACTAACTAACGATCCACATTTTACACAACTTAGACCGCTAGATGACACTTTTTGACAATTCCGGCACAGTTTTACTTTGAAAGCATTTACAACATCTATATTGAGACACAATAACTTTATTTTACCACTATATTTAAAAAATTACAATAATGACTAGTTTATAGTCGAAACTATAGTCACTGTAATTTTTTAATAATATGGTGGCAAAATAAAGTTATTCTGGCTTAAATTAAAATTTTACTGATTGGAGGATAGACACACCAATATTAAAATCTTTTGTAGTATGTTGGATAAATAAATAAATAATAATATAAAGAATTTTGTTTTCCTATAAATTTAAACGCTATGATAGTGAATGAAGTAAAGTTGTATATATAATAACAATTATAAGTTAACAATTTGACGTAATTTTTTTATAAATAAATTAAGCACTTAAACATTTTATGCTGAAATTCTAATTTGTAAAATTAAAATTCTGTTAAAAATAATTGAAAACTTCATAAAAAGAAAAAAAAAACATATTTGGAAAGAAACAAACGATTTCTTTGTCTAAACATGTTTTAAATTATAGCAAAAGCCACAATTAATATATTTTTAGAAACTAATTAAAAATATTCCAAAAAACTGTCTGTTTCGGGCTTTTCAAAAAACCAATTTACCTAAGAAAAATTATTTCTAATAAGCGGATAAATACTGTACAAAAACAATAAATAAATAAAAATAATAATACTTTTGTAAATTCAAACTTTTTCAAATGCAATCAACATTTTTGTAGATTATAATTATGTATAATATTAGAAGCTTTTTGTTATATATTGGATAAAATAAATAATACCTAATAACACTTAATAGTTTAAAATGAAAATTTATCACAAATCAATTAGATTTTCAAAGAGAAAAAAACGTTTTAAAAATAATACACTTAAAAACAGAAGAATTTTTAAAAAGAAAACAATTAATCAAGCAATAAAACGGAAGAAAATTTAATTAAAAAATGTAAACATGATAAAATTCAGATTTTTACAAGAAAAATAATTGATATTTTTTACAATTAAAAACTAAACTGCAAAACATTCTATACTTTTCTTATAAGAATTACTATTTTACACGAAACAACTTTCCTGAAAACACTTTAAAAATTACTTTAAAACACATTTGCTTTAACAAAAAGAAACATATGAACTTACCTAAGAATAAATATTTCAAAACTTCTACTAATTTATCATTAGGATTGGAAAACCCTAATTTTCAAAAATGGTTCAAATTTTAATAAAAGCAATAAAAAAGTTATTAAATGTTAAATTGTTTTATTTCAATTTACACATAGGACCATAAAATAAATAACTATACAGGCAAACATATTTAAAGTAACATCGCATATGTTTGTATTAAAAGTCATCAAATATAAATGAATGAATAAATAATTTTATAAACAATTTATAACGCATAGAAACATTTTAAAAGCCATTATTTGAATATAAATATGTAATTGAGTACACACACAAGCGTTTTAAAAACCATTTAAATATATAAATAAACAATTACAAATATATTAAAACTTGTAAAATCGAAATTGAGGTATAAAGTGCCTGCGCAATCAAAACATTTTTTAATAATTAGAAGGTTAATTAAACACTTGGTTTTGTTACACTATGTAATATTAACAAAAGTTCAGTATTGGAATCAGTAGAAATTAGTGCTGAAAGAATTTGTAATAGAATAGAATCCAAAAATGATAGATTGTTAACAAAAAATAAAATTATCATGAAATTATTAAAAAATCGTACCATCCAGAAAATAAAATAGTGTACAATTTAAATAAGAAAATAGGAAATAAAATCTTAATAATCACTAAAGCAGACAAAGGGAATACTGTGACTTTATTACATAAAAAGGAAAATATTGAAAATGTGGAGGAACTATTAAATTCATAAATATAAAGAAAAAATCCAAGGGTTTAATTAACCTTCTAATTAACATTTAAAAAAAATCACCAAGGGTTAAGTGAGAATTTAATTCAATGTATAGTTTTTATTAACCTCCTACATGCATTTAAATTAATTGATTAATATTTGAGGCGTTACTTTCGTGATACATCTTGGAAAATTAAACAAAAACCCTTACTTTGTTGATATCACACTCTATATAATGTGCGACACCGCGTTTTTGTTTACATTTAAATTAATATTTCGGAATTCTATTGGCAGAGCATTTAAAAATCAAATTACAAATAAGTTGAAAGCTTTGTAGAAAATATTCTTATAACAGTTGATAACGATAATAAATCACCTTGGAATGTTAAAAACTTCCTTTACAAAGAATTAATACAAAACTTGGACTAATATTTATTATTCTTTTAATAAAGAGTTTAAAGCTTTTTAAAGCAAACTAATCATTAAAAAAAATAGCAAACATTTGACAAAACAACAAAATTAAAAAAATATTATTATATAATTAGTAAAAATATTCTTGAGCTAGCATAGATCTAAATCTTCTAAAAAGAGCAATTGAAGTATCCAAATAAAAAACAGTTATTCAAAATCTCCAAAACACAATTTAAAATTGGCTTCAAAAAAGAATTTTAAAAATTAAAAAAAAGAAATACGCGAAACTCAATCTAACTTAAACGAAACGAATTTAAAACACTTGAATGCGTTCTAAAAAATCTTTTTTTTCAAATAGAAGAACACACAATTAAACTTACCTACAAAATATATTTTTAAACTTGTACTTATTAAGTATTAAAGCTATAAAACAAAACTATTCTTCTAAATAGTTTAAAATTAATATAAAAACAACATGATAAAAAATATAAGCTTAAAAGTAATTTCAAGCTAACTTAAACAGGTTTAGAGTTATAAAAGACAATTCAAGTTCCTTAAAAAAATCATTTGAAAACTTTAAAATACAGTTTAAAATTTGCTCAAAAATAATTAAAATAAGGAAAAAAAAATAAACATTTCTACTGATTAAAATATATCAGTATAAAGTTGCCAAAAGAATTAAAATTGATTTTTTTAACTATATACAATAAAACGTACGCAATATTTTTACTACAAATAATTAAATTTAATTGCACGTGTATATAAAATAATTTAAAACTTAATAAATTTCCTTGAAAATGTTAAACTGAAAACAAACAATTAGAAACATTTTCAAAGTAATTGAAGAAACTATTTTAAAGTTCTCTTGTGGAGTTTAATTTTTCTGACAAAGAAAACAAGCATTGGTATTTGCTAAGAACAATTTATTGAAAATTTTATTTATAAAAAAGCAATAGAAAATCTCTTAGAGAACGTGTTTTCTAAAAAAACTAAATAGAAAATATGACTATTAAAGATTTAAACAGATTTAATATTCCAATGTAAGAAGCGTTTGGAATGATTCTCTGAAAAAAGGTTAATTTTGATTCTTTTAGAATTATATAAATTTCCTGTATTTTTTCTCGAAAGTCAAGAACTTTATAAAAAACATGTTCTAATAAAACCTGTTCAGTTTCTCATTCCTATTAACTTTTGTTTAAAAAGTTATGTAAAACTTTTCATATTTAGAAAAATATCGAAAAAAAAAACAACGCAAAACTCCTTCACATCAATTACGGTGTATAAATGAACACCAAAAACCAGTTCTTGAAAATAATCATCATCCTTGTTCTAAGCACAATTTTTCAGATTTTATAGCCTGACTAATTGAGTTGCCCAGTTTTTATAATCTATTCCACTGATTTTAACAAACTATGTTTAGCCAGTTTTTATTGAAATTAGTTGATTTAGTTTTTTAATTTTAAAAATAAGTTTATAACATTATAAACGTGATAGATTGAGTAGTTTCTTAGACTTCTTTAAGATTACCTGGTTTTATTGTGTAGTTTAGCAAAAATGTTCGATAGTTTTTGAAGGAGAATTACTGCAAATACTAAAACCTTTAAAAAATACTTGCAATAAGAAAAAACTTTTTGAAATTTCGAGGAAAAGCTTCAAGAAAAATTTAACTATCAGAAGATGAATTTAATTGTCTCTTGACCCGTGGTGAAACATTTTTATTTTAATTAGAGGATTAATTAAAATTGAATAAAACACGATAACTTTGTTTGTATAACTTAAAAACTTTTTATTGTGACTAGTTTCGACAAATTTAGCTTATCATTATCAAACACATAGTAATTTAAAATACGGTTACAACAGGTATATATACAAATACGAAAAAGAGGGATTACAAAACAGCTTTGAAGATGGGTGTGTACATGAGGTCGATCTGGTCCTTAATTAAGGGAATTCCCGGATTAAGCCTGGCTTTATGTATTTCCAGGGATTCTAATAAATCCATTTTACGTCCTTTTTCTGCAAAATGTAGAACCGAAAGTACATCTTCGGAAATAGAATGTCTTTCGTCAATAATGTGTTTCGCGAATGTTGATTTTTCCGGTTGATTGAGCTAAATTTGTCGAAACTAGTCACAATTAAAAGTTTTCAAGTTATACAAACAAAGTTATCGTGTTTTATTCAATTTACAAAAATGTATAACGAAGTAGAAGCCTCCAACATATATAATATTAATTAAAACACTTTGTTTTGTTTTACTATTTTTTGAAACAAAACCAAGTATTATTTAATCCTCTAATTAACCACCTTATTTTGATGTCCAGTCTCTATTTTACTTCGCTTTCTAAAACAAAAAATTGACTTTCTTGTGGATTTAAATTTAGTTTTGCAAAATAATCGTAATCAACCTCTGATATTCGATGACTTGAATTAGTTACACCTCTAAGGAATTGGACGATTTAGTTCTTTAAAATAATAATTATTACCATCCTCATCACAACCTTGTAGATTTTATAGATTGATTCATTTGATTTCAATGCTTTCTGTAATATATTTCACTCCTTTAACAAGTCATATTTAACAACTGGTTTTTATTGAATTCGTGAGGCTTCTACTTGGTAAAATTTCATTATATAAGTGATAAACAGAACTCTTCGATTTTGAGAATTTATGGTAGTTTGTATTCTTTGGTTTAACAATTTCTCACATCCGAAGGTTCCAAAACTGGTGCAGCAAAAATAAAGATGAATAGAGTTAGCAGAATTTGAAGGGAAACTATACACTTCAAAAAGAAAATAATATTAAAATAACTGTATGAACAGAATCTAAAGGCATTGTAATGAAGGAGAGAAAGTAAAGTAATTTATGTATCTATGAAGATTTTGGAAAAAAACATAATTTATAAGGAAAAGTCAATGTTTTCAAAAGTTATTCATAATCCTTGCAATTTGTATTAAAACTAAATATGTTGTAAGAACTTTGTAGATTATGTATACTGCAAACCACCCATTACAATACTCTGGCATGTTGACTTCTTCAAGAAAATAACTTTTAATGATTACAAATATTAGACTTTTAAAAAGTAGCGATATATTAATATAAATTATAGACTAGTACTAATGTAAACAAAAAGCAAGGTCGAAATAGGTTTATTTCAAAAGTTACATCTTTTTTTCTGTTGAAAAATACTTTAGGTATAGGAGTTATTATTATTATAATGGAATTCTAATTAATTAATCAAAATTATTTTTAGTTCAACAATACTATAAATTACCAATGAGATCTTCTTTGTCTTTTTTTTTGAAATCTTTATGGATAAAATCAAAAGTAAATTATTAATTCAACCTGAAAGTTAAGATATAAATTTCTGAACTGATTGATGAGGCACTTATTTCAAAATCCATATTATATCTAATCAATAATTAGATCTAAATTTTTGGGCGAAATATTTAGACGACATTTTTTGCATTTTGACGAATTCAATCAGAAATTAGATATATTTATAAAATATTTAAATTTTTTACCCGGAAAGAATGGCCGACGAGTTTGTAGCGATACTTAGGTCAATCTGCGAGCAGTCGATTCCCAGAAGAAAGTACACTAACAGAAGAAGAGTGCACTGGTAGTGCGAGGAGGTTAAGTTAAGGCTCAGAACAGAGGGAATGATCACCAGAGATGGGAGCCGCGGGATCCCTTCTGTGCATGAGTTAGAGGAGAAGGTCAAGGAAGCCAAGGAATCCCTGAAGGTGGCGATCAGCAAGAGTAAGGCACTTTCCGAGAGCAAACTCTTGATTGAGGTTAGGCCCTTACACGATCGTTACCATGAGGATGGGCAAGACTTTATAAAAAAAAAATTCTTTACCGAATTTCTGGAACAATTCTTGAGTGTTTCATTGAAGTTATTTTTCCAAATTTCGAGAGTTCTCTAAAATTTTCTAGCAATGAAATTTTCAGATATGTATAGATTAGCAACATGTTCTTTTTTTAATTTCTCAAAAATTTATTGTCTTGTTAATTCAAATCTTTTAAACCATATTTCGAGACTAATTCCAAAATTATTTACCATGTCCTCCTTTATCTCATCAGAATTAATTAACAATTATTGTTTTCTTTGCATTTTTAATGGGTTTGCAGTTATTTGTTTCTTTCAAATTACTACTCAAAATGTCTAGAATTGTTTAAAAATTTTCCGCTAATATATTTTGAGATGTCTATGGCTTTCTTACATTTTCCAAAAAATTCGTTTCCTATCTTATTAAAATTTGATTGACGTTTGTTTCCTTTTTTTTGAATTTAACGTATTAATTTTTTCTACTGTCAACTTATGAGCATAACATAATTAACAGATTGTTAGATATTTGTAAAAAAACAATTGACAACGGATTAAATCGAAAATTATTAAAAAAATAAACAGTGGAAATTATTAAAAATATCTGAATTCCAATTGAAAAAAATTTTAATTGTTCAAAATCAAACTTAAACTCAAAATAAACGGATACATTATTAATTTACTTAAAAATAAATTACATTTTCAAAAGTAATAAAAGTTCAATTTTTTTTTCAGATAAAATGTTTAGAATTTGTTTAAAAAAAAACAATAATATTTAAAACGGTTGAAACATCTATTAAATAAAAATAGCTGAAATTATACTAATAGCAATTGAAAAATATCTTTAAAAGAGTACAAAGCACACAGAGAACAAAAAATCAATTCTTAAATAAGAATGAACGGAATCATAGAAAACTCAAGAAATTTTGTTTGGCAAAAACAATTGAAAAATTGGAAAGGAAAGCAGTTTAAACATAATATTTCTAACAGCTAACATTTTACAAAAAAAACAGTTAAAAAATGTATTCTATATTTCTCCTAGAATAGTTTAAAAAAGTTTAAAACTATGATGATTGGCCAATAATTGTTTTAATAAAAATGTAACTAAATATAGTTGTAATTGTATTAAAAAGCACATTTAAAGTTAAACATTAATAATTATTCCCTGTCAACAACAGCCACGGACCGTTTTCTATTTTTTTTTTAATTTATAAGAAAATAGTTTAAAACGTTCGAAGCTTAAAATTCACGAACAGTTTAGTAAAAATAAAAAATAAACTATTTAACTCATTTAAGAGAAAATATATTTTTATACTTCTGAATTTGATAAAACAGTAAAAAACCTTTCCAAAAAAAAGTAGATGAGACTATAAAAATAACAATTTTAAAACAGCACACAACAAGTAAAGAAACATTTCGAAAAATTCAGTTGATTAAGAAGATAAACACAAGAAAATTCAAAATGGTTTGAGTTTTACAATAAAAAAGCAAATTATTATTTATTACAATATGGTATTTGTAGAAAACACTCTCAAGCTAACTAAAAAAAAATTAAAAGAGATGAAAACAAGTAAAAAAATACGGTTTGGCTTTCCTAACAAAAAAAAAACAATTAAACGTGTTGAATCTTTTTTTATTTATTTCTTTTTCAGTTGAAACCTTTTTAAGGCATTTATAAACCTTACCTGAAAAATTTACAAAAAACGAATTGAAAATTTATTACAAAACACATAACTCAAAAACACAACTTAATGTGGTTTCTATTTAAATATTATACAACTTAAAATAACTAATTTATCAGAGAAAAATTTGAGTAAGAAAAAAATTTAAAACTATTTAAAACTTGCGATTGTAATTCAATAAAATTAAAAAAAATACTGACAAAATTTATAATTAACCCCATTTTCAAGCCCTTTTGAAAACATTTGAAAATCTATTAAAAAATTATGATTTTCCAAGAAGAAACAATCGAGATTTTCTAAGAAAAGCCAATAACAACTCTATAAAGAGTGCTTAAAAATAGTTACAAGTTTTATAAAATATCTCAAACAATTTGTTAAGAAAAACAGTTAGAAATATTGCCTAAAATAAAAAAAATCGATTAAACCTTGCTTAAAATTTTATAAAACATGTATATGCATAAGCATTAAACATATTACAATTGAGAGATTTAATAAATATTATAATATTATTAATCGAAATTAATTTGTAACTAATAACAACTTTGCTACTTGTAATACTGTATATTACAATTTTAATTAAAACTACATTTATTTCAGCTTTTAATTTAGATTAATATCGAATTGAGACATCAAGTTGTACGAATAAATCATTTCGCCTACGAACATTAATAGAGACATTGGACGCAGAGAGCTGTTCATACATTTTTAGAATTAACCGAATCGCGCACTTAATTTAAAAAAAAAGTCCCGGCCCCACTCGTCCCCATTAATCTTTTTAAATGGGACAATCTGTCTCACATAGTCCGTCGGTATTTTTATGGGAACGATACAATGAAAATAGATCGGTATTTATAGATAAAAGTGTCAAATTTATACTTGATATAATTGTATATGTTGTGTATACAATATAAAAACGAGCGTATTAAAAGGTCGAATTGAATAAATATTTGCGTTTTATTTGTTATACGCACCTAGGACACACAAATGGATTTAATTTATTAATGGGGGTAAACAATTTGTGGAATTGTTGTTTAATTTATTTTAGCAGAAAATAATTGCAATAAAATACATTAGTTAATCGAAACTGTAAATTTTATTAAAATGTGTGAATTATTTGTAGGAGAAATTTAATTCTATGCTGGAATATGTAGTTATAAAATACTTTAAATAAGGTTTAATTAATTTATAAAATTACTTAATATTATATTAATGTTGTTCGTTAATATAAATGTAGAAAAAAAATTAAACGTCTATCTATAGATAAAAATGTATTATTAGATAAAAAAGGTAAATGAAAATAATTTTTAAGTTTTTATACGATTATTTAACTTAAAAATTATTTTCATTTACCCTTTTTTTTTAAATAAACTACCACATTGTAACGGTCGGTACCATCATTTTCAATATTATTAGATATTAGAGAATAAAAAAATGTTAATACTATTCTCAAGCAAATGTTTAAAAAACTAGAATAACATAAGGTTTATGAATATACATAATAAAAATAATACTTGTGAAGAGTAGGCACGATGACTTTGTTTTACCACTTTATTTAAAACTACATGTGACTTTAAACACTTAAACACGTTTGATATTGACTAGGTGTTAAATAAATTTTATAAGGGCGGATTTGCTTGCCGATCAGTTATACATGCACATTTTAATGTTTTCTTTGACCTATCTCAATGTAATTTTTGCTGGCCTAAGTTATGGCCTAATAATTTTGTCAGAATTTCAAGCACACTTATCACATTAAAATATTCATTGACCTGGGTTAACATATCAATCACTGTCCTGGCGTATACTTGACCTATCCCAATTAGTTATTTATAAACCGGTAAATTCTTAAACAATCCTAGCGCACTCTTGACCTATCCCAATAATTTATTTATTACACCAACATACTCTTGACCTATCCCAATAAATTCTAAGAAAGCTAACTGCCCTGACATAGTCTTGCCCTAACCTAGGTAAATACATTATTCACTGTCCTGGCATATTCTTGACCTATCCCAATTGATAATTTATTGTTCTGAGAAAACGAAAATCGTAACCTATTTCAAGTATACTAAGCAACTTAATCTCCAAGAAGTCAAGAGTGTTGTGATAAAAAAGTACCTTTGGAATATTTTTTGGATAATCCTCTAATTACGAATCGTAATTTCTTATAATTTGAAAATTTGTTTCTAGAATATTCTTAATATTTTCTAGAAGAAGTTTAGAAAGTTTTATTTTTATTTTGTTACAATCAACAATTTTTGAGAATTTTTCTACTTTAGGATATTTTAATTTTCTTTGTTTAGTGTAAAATTTTATAGATCCATTTTATACTTTTAACAATTTTTCTGCATGTTTATGTACCGAAGACATTTGGACACTTTATAAATTTTCTCACAATTGTCGCTTTCTTGGTTATTTCAGAATATTTGTTAGAACATTCTAAAAAAATCCATATCTTACTCACATTCCAGTTATTTTAGAATATTGTCTCTAATATTTTATAAAAACTCTCTAAACCAATTTTATAAAGTTTTTTGTTTGATATTAGATGAATTTTTTTTGATATTTTAGGATATTCTTTTTAAAAGTGTTTAAACATCTGAGGTTTTAAATTTTTGCTTCTGATGTTTTCTTCGTTATTTCAGAAAATTTGTTTGTAATTAGATTTTAAGTTTTTCACATTTATCAAATTCCTAAAGGTTTATTTCTAGGAAAAACTAAGAATTACGATTTATCAATTTAGTTTTATAGATATGTTATTTAATTGTAAAATATTTTTAAAGATATTTTAACGATTTCTTAAAGAATTTCTTACGCCTTAACTAACTTCTTGGAGATGTTTTGCTTAATGTATTCTAAAAGAATTTCGTATAATTTTCTTTCCATTTAACAGTTTCTAGAAAATGTAGGTCGCTCGATCAACTCGATTTGATAGTGAAGCGGAGTATCTTCCATTTTAACTTACACAGATTTGCAAAAATATTCTTAAAATCGTAAAACCGATGAATTGGTGCAAAATTAAAGAAAAGCGTTTTATTAATTGAAGTATGTAATAGAGAACACACTCTTACACTATTTGTACTATTTTATCAATTATCATTAATGCTAATATTATTAGCGAATTTTTTATAGATAAGGTTTGTTTATTGCAAAATAAAAATTCAAATATATACTTAATTAATATTAGTTACAATGTAATGATTTTGCTCCATCTTGTTTTCTTCCCTTTGTCTTCACCTTGAAATTTGCGTGCGTTATTCCCATCCCAGGCCCTTGGTTTTCTTCTATTCTTTTTTTCTGTTTATTAGATTTTGTTGTTTAATATTAGGTTCTTAATTTTTAATTTAAATTTAGTTTTGCAATTTATTGTACTGTTTTATAGCTTTGGTTGTTAAGGCTTCAGAGTATTTTATTGTTTTATATTTTTCTGTTCTCGATTCCATTTGTTTTCTTGTTGTGTATTCATGAATTTCCTTCTTTGTTTGTAATGCTATGTTGCTCTTTATAAGGTTATTTTTGATTTTATAGATCATTAGTATGTTATTTAGTGTTACCATATTTGTTATGTTTATTTCTTGAGTTTTGTTGTATGGTTCTAAAGTATTTCTTCTTTCTAGTTTGTACAATGTTTTTAATATTTTATTTTATTGTATTTGTAGCTTGTTTATATTTTTGTTCGTCGTATTTTGGCTGCCTTTTTAATTCAGATTATCAAGATCGGAGTGTTTCAATTTTAATTTTGTTGCTAGTGTCAGTTTTTCTGATGTATCTCTAGTCCACAGATGTTTGTAATTATGTTCTTTCTTCACTTCTCTTGCTTTGTAGATAAGTAAATTTCACTATTTTTAACTTTCGGAGCGCATTCTTTGATCGTTGTAGATCCTATTATTTTCATCGCTTTGAGTATGTTAGCCTTAATTTCTTTTGTTTTCAGCTGTACTATAATGGGACTATTTTCTCTACGTCGTCGAACTTCGTCCTTCTTATATGCGTTCATTATCTGTTTTTTCTCGATGTTTACGTTTAGATTTTTTATGATTTGCATGGTAACTTCTTCTATTTTTTCATTTTTACTTTCCCTATATAGTATATATATAGGGGAAGCATTGTTCTCGTGCATGAAAATGTCTGTGGGCGCTCTATCTCGAAAACGAATAATTCGTTTGAGATGAAACTTTAAACTTAAGGTTTTACCATTAAAAATTATAATTGAAAAGCTTTTGGTAAACATTCCTAAAATTATTAACAATCGCCTTTTGCGCAAAACTCATAGTTTTGAAGAAAACGTAAGGAAAATATTATGATGGCTATATCAACATTTTTATGTTTCTTTACATTTTATAATTTTTAATTAAAACCCTCGCTTATCATTTACTGATTGGAAGGTGGGATAGAGGCCACCCACCCACCGTACATATACATGATAACATTAAATATTAATCGTTGATGATTTTGTTGCAAAAAACAATAAAATTTTATATCTAAAAAAAAATAAAGCATAATCCAAATATAAATTTAAATATAAATGGCCTTCTGAAGCTAGTCCTATCTATTTTAGATTTAAAGTCTGCCCACCCATCATGCTATAAATTTTATTAATTACCTCTACCTTTTGAATTTCTTTTTAATTCAAAAAGTTCTGTAATTAATTTTACTCCAAACCGCAAGACGATCGGTAATTGAAATTTATGTGTATATGTAGGGTGGGTGGGTGTCCTCTATCCCACCCTCTAATCAGTAAAACATCATTATCGAATTATTTGAAAAATTTGTATAATCAAATCTCCAAAAATTGCAATTATTTTGTGTTTATTTATATTTTAAAACTTTTAATTAAAACCCTCTCTTATGTTTTACTAATTAGAGGATGGGATAGAGGCCACCCACCCACCCTACATATACATGATAACTTGAATTGCTAAAGGTGGATGATTGTGCTGCTAAAAACCATCAAACCCTTTATGAAATAAAAATGAAACAAAATCAAAATTTAATTTTAAATATAGTTAACTTTCTATAGCAAGTCTTATTTAACTTAGATATAAAGTCTGTCCATCCATTATGCATTATATTTTTAAGTTACTCACTCAAAAAAATTTTCCGTTTTAATTTTATTTTTATTCAAAAAGATTTGTAATTAATTTCATTGATAACAACGATACGATAAGGAATTAATGTTTATATGTATATGTAGGGCGGGTGGGTGGCCTCTATCCCACCCTACAGTCAAAAAAAACATCATCAAAAATTATTTGAAAAATTTGTTTGAATAAATCTCTCAAATTGTGCAATAATGTTGTGTGTATTTACGTTGTACAACATTTAATTAAAACCCTCGCTTATATTTTACTGATTGGAAGGTTAGCCAGAGGCTACCCACCCACCCTACATATACATAATAATCCAGGACTGCACAAGCAGTATTTTGTTGATTTGCATGGTTTAAATAATTATTTGTGGTTAACTTATTTTATCTTCTCAAGAATTTAAAAATATAGTTTCACTTCTAGTTTTCAAATCAGCAAGTATCTATCGAATCTTGCAACAACCCACTTTTATACACACTACAGTTTCTTATACAGATGTCGATAATGGTTATATGTATCTATAAACATTTTAAAAATCTTTATTTTTCTTATTTAATACCTCATTACATCAAGTTTTCCAGTCTTTTGTTTCCAAATTGGACTTCCACATAATTCCATACTGCTTATAAATAAAATCCTCCCAACTGAATAGGTTTTAGAATATTATTTTTATAATCGCATTGATGATAAACCATCCACAATATACTGCTTGCGCAGTGATTAATTTCTATTTTAGAAGTATCTTATTGCTGTAAATAATCTAGAAAATACTGCTCGCGCAGTACTTCTCACATGCAGGCATACATCACTGCGCAAGCAGTATTTTGTAGATAATTTAAGTCAATATATATTCTTAACCACAAACATCCACAACTGCGCAAGCAGTATTTTGTTGATGTACATGATTTACATAATCATTGCTTAACTTTCACCTCTAGATTTCAAATCAGCCAACATCTATGTCATTTAAGTTCTAACAACCCTCTTTTATATACACTACAGTTTCTTCTACAGATGTCGGTGATGGTTATATGTATCTTTGAAAGCTTATCTTTTTTAGGTTACATAATTCCATACCTACCTATACAATCCTCCTAATGGAATAATGAATATTATTTTTACAATCGCATTGATGATAAACCATCCTCAAAATACTGCTTGCGCAGTGATTAATTTCTAGTCCACAAGTATCTTATTGTTGTAAATCATCTAGAAATATTCAAAACTATTTGTAATTAATTTCATTGGATACAATGAGGTGCTAAAGAATTAAGGTTTATATGTACATGTAGGAGGTGGCGGGTGGCCTTTATCCCACCCTCCAGTTAGATAAACATCAAAAATTATTTGAAAAATTTGTTTAAATATATGTATCTATTAAATTTTGCAAATATGTTATGTTTGTTAACGTTTTACGACTTTTAATTAAAACGCTTGCTTATGTTTTACTGATTGGGAGGTGGGTTAGAGGCCACCCACCCATCTTACATATATATAATAATTTAGAATTTAGAAAATTATTAAGAATACCTTTTTTTGCGTAAGCCTCATAGTTGTCGAGAAAAATATAGGGAAAGTATTATGATGGCCACATTACAATTTATTTAGTATTAAGTTGAATATATGAAGCAAAGATATTTGTAATATATGCCGACAGTCCTTTATAATAAAAGCAGGGATGTTATCTGGACACATGGTAAAACTGACCTTCAATTTTTTTTTCTGCGCGTGAAAAATCAAGAAAATTAAATGACTTTATTGATAAATTTGGAGTCGTATATACAATACAATAAATAATATGAGGTATTATTTGTGATAAAATAATGTCGATGGAAAGTGCGTAGCAAATGCCTCGGTCATTTCCTACTATTATTTAAGATATTATTATTATATTGCATAGTGCCTGTTTTTCTCGTTTTGCCTCATCTTTTGCAGATAAAGTTTCATAGTCGCTTAGGTTCAACTTTGATAGCCTCTTTAATTACATAAAGATATTTTTTTATAATCCCTTTGTAAATTATTATCTACAATAATTCGATAATGTTTTAATTTAGTTATATCATAATAAAGTAGGTTCTTTTAAAATACTTTCTGATAATGACTTTTAACTTTAATATTTCGAATTTCCACCATCGTGGATATTAGCTTAAGAGGAACATATATGTTTAAATAATTATTGGGTATATTGAGCATGCAGAATTTGGTTATTTAGTTTTAAGTAAAGAACTCCAATTGGGTTACAAGAGTAATAGGCAAAAGAATTAAAAGTTTTTTTGTCAGAATCAATTTGCTTCTCCTGTTCCTTCAGAACCGAGTGTGAAGTCACTATAATCAAGGTTACAGTCGAGATCTTTAGAAGCAATAACTAAATCCAATGTTTTATTTTGATAATTGGTAATATCATTAAATTGACGGCATGAATTAAATTTAATAAAATTGGTGACTTCAGAGGACATTAATACAAAGATCAGGTGGAGAGTTTGACACATTAAGATCGCCAGCTATAATAAATCAATTATCTAACAAAGAGTTTCTCTCGATTATATTAAAAAAAATTAATATCCCGATTGAGGGTTTTTATGTGGAATGTAACTTATCTATCTTCTCATTCATAAAGCACGTCTCTAAACCATACTTAAAATGTTTGTTTTTACGAAAAATTGTTCAGTAATATAATTTCCTTTAATTAATTTTTTTATGTGAATATTTGCTAAATTTTAGAAGTATTTTAATAATTTTATGTTCGAATACATATCTATCCACTCTACTTTTACAAATATATTATCAGTAATATTAGGAACATATTTTTCTATTTTATATTTTAACGCATATTTAGGGTACCTAGTGGTCTTTATACTACCCTATAATAAGTAAAATTAAATAACAATTTGAATACAAAAAAAGAAACATTTTAATATGATTATCATATTTAGATTTATTTACTCAATAAAATCTATTTAAAATATGAATACATAAATACATTACATCACTCAAATATTTGGCGACTAGCTAATAACCCTCCTCCCACTTACCAGCTGTTGATGTTATTAGTTTTAATGCAAGTCTCGTGTACATTTTATTTTCAACAAAAAAAAATCTATATGTGACCGAATTTATAATTAAAATTAAAATCCAAAGCTAAAATATCCACTCGCATAAACCATGCTTTATTCAATATGCCGTCAAACAATATCAACCTTTATGTAACGTAACATGTTGCAATATTTACCAAACCATATTTCACTTCACTAGGGAAATGCAACGTAATATCGTTGAATACAAACGAAACTAATTAAAACGCGAATACACCGCTGCACTGGACAGAAAAAATAAAATAAATAATAACTATCACACTGGTGAAATTGAAACGTATACATACAAACTCGACTAACGTAACTATTACGTAACTATTACGTAACTATTTCCTTTTTCTGGCGCGGGGAAGGAAACGTGCACGCCGTCATGGTATTGTTCTACGTGCAGAAGTTAGTTTCCTGCCAAGTTTGCTAATTTATTTACATCCTACACTACGTGAAAACGTGACACTGTGGGTTCTATTATAACGGAAAAGTACAATGGGAAAATTTCAGTCAGATGTATTACTGAAAGTTTTTTCGTTATATTTACAAACTAACATAAACAAAGGAATAGGAAGTAATCTTGGTATTGTTTCTTAATTATTAATGAAGAAGCCACAGTATAGCTAAACATATGTAATATTTAAAATAAATTAAAGTTCAAAAGCATAAAAAGGTTTCACCACGGGTTAGTTCATCGTTTCTGATAGTCTCCTTATCTTAATATTAATTTTTATATAAAAAGGTAAGCAAAAATTCTAGCGTAAAATTTTGGGCAAAAGAAGTATGGCCGGAGTTCACAATCACAAATTATATTCTTCCCATCAAAACCTCCCTTTATAATAATGTTCAGGGATCAGGTAATCTTTAATACTTACTTTAAGTTTTTTCCTTTGTTCCTTTTTAGAAGAGAATTTTTGAGTGTTTTTATCGGCATACATAAACTATATAGTGAAAAATTGACAAGAATGGCAAAAATCATGTTCGTCATATTTAAAAAATGTTACAATCTGCAGTAAAAAAGTAACTTCTAATTTTCCCATTATACTCTAAACACAATGGGTCTTGAATTTTTAAAGAATTTTATTTTTATACCTAAGGTCAACCGCACACCATCCTTCAATTCCTCACCATCTTCACCTATATCGTAAATAAATACATCAGAACATAAACTTCCACAAACTTACACTCAACAGAATTGATATCTTCCACTTTTTCACTTATCATGTATCAACTCCAGAATTCCAAAGTATAAATATATAAGCGTACATCAAGTCGGCACGATATATTTGTGCGAAAGGAAAAAGTTTTCCATCCAACCAACCATCCGACCATCGATAGATACGGGAAATGAAAAGTTCCCGGCCTAAATAATTCACGGCCCGTTTGGCGAGCCGCCTCTGATCTCCGTAAATTGGGGTCGGTTAAACGCCCGTCCGGAAAGCCGACTTTTTTTTTATCTTCCGCCGGCGATGCTCCCGCGGGATCATGAAAATAAAGGCGAAACGAAAGGAGAACAAACAGAATGTGGAGTTAAAGACCAAGAAACCGAAGTTTTTCTTTCGATCAAATCTTAATACCCAAAATAATATTCACATAAGATAAGAGATTTCTTTATTCAGTAACATTTCAATCACGCGACGACAGTTTCCTTTATGCAAAGGACTTCTTTACGTTTAGGAAGTAACGAATTGAAAACCACGGGGCATATATTCATATTTCATTGTATGATTTTAAACCGGGCGATATATTCTTATCAAATTGACACTTGCCGCCCGCCACCGGCAAAAAAAATCCTTTGAGAGCGGTATCATAAAAATCACCCCTTTGTTCGCGTCCCCGGAACGGCACGGAATTCAACACCCGTCCGTGCTATATAATTCATCGCTCCGTTTACTTAAAGGGTGCCTGCGAAAAAAAAAGGCGGAAGAGAAACCCCACACCGCGTCTTCTATCTTGTGTAACTCTAGTCGCAATTAAAGAAACCCCTGCGACAACCGATACCATCCATCCGACGTCTCTAGAGGGGGTGGCGTGGAAAAGGCACGCAAGATGTGACCTGGTTTGGAAAGTTACGCCAAGGTTTTAGATTGTGAAATGAAAAAAATGTATATATAAAAAAAAACGCGAGCTGGGGAGAGATTTAATCGAGTTTAATTATTCACATTTGCCTTCCGTTGAAAAATGGACGAACAAGTGTTCCTGACAAATAAGTTAAGGAGTGATGAATGGGTCGCTCAAAAAATAATCCGTTCTTAGAGGAAGCTGCCGAAGACATGCCAAATAAAGCCGTCACAATGACAATAATTTATTTAAACATAGTTTTACGAATTAATTCAATTCCGCATATAAAAAAAATGTACTCTGTGTATGACAGGAATAAATTTTGTAAAGGAATGGCTTCTAGAACGTAAGCGTACGGTCGGATGAAAACAATTTTATTCTTAGATTGCGGAACACTTTACAAGAGAGTTTATTTGCAATTTCGCTTTTTTACAACCCACATTTTCACTCGCCAATCACTCGCACTTGTTTGTTGTAAATGATCGTGATGGTTTATACAATATTCAGCGCACTTCGATCCAGATTCCGGTCTATTGTTTAAATATGCATTGCGTTCTCTGATGTAATTACCATTAGAGGTTTTTCTTTATTACATCCAATATGATGATGCAATTACTTAATTAGCATCTAAAAGGAAATTTATATATTGTAACTAAATACATTTTATTTCTTGGTTGGAAAATCGACTAGTAATATTTACGCCTATCTTAAAAACTAAAAAATAAATAAACAATAATGCAATTTACAACAATTGACAATGCCTATGCCTAGAAACAAAAAGCCTATGAACTTCTGGAAACATTTATGTATACCTTCGAAAATATCTCTGGCATTATGTGTCTTCTAGGAAATTTATTGGTATCTATACCTAGAAAATTATGCGATATTTATGTATAACGTATAAAATTTGTTAAAATAGCGAGTGTTTCTAAATTAATAATTTAACACTCTAAAGTACTTATTACGTAAAACTTAAAATCATAATTATTACACTAAATGAAAGAGCAACTCCAACAATTATGTTTGTTGATACGCGCATGCGCAAGAGAGCGCAGGTAGTAAAAATGGCAACTAGTCAACAGTTCGGATTAGTTTGCTTGGGTACCAAGTGTTGGTGGAAATGTCATGCCTATTTCGAGATTGTCTGATGGTTTTGGCAGTTGTATACTGTACTACAAAGGCACATCTGAAGTTGGTGTACTTGCTAGAGATGTCGAAGATGTTGGAGTCTTCGGAAGTTTTTGAGTGGGCTTCTCAGTTAATATACCCTCGAAAAAAGATACAGGCTCTGGAAATAACGAGTGAATGATAACGAATGTGTAGAAGTGAAGAATAAATATAGAATAGTCTAATCAAGGGAAGAGAAAAAACGAATAGGAATAAAATGGACAAAAAATGTAGAAAATACAGTGAACTTCTATGTGGGATAGTAAACAAATTTCTAAGGGGAATGATTGAAGATATCATCAAAAGAGGGATGAGACTGGTCTCGTGTCTGGATCTGGATCTTCAAATATTTAGGATTTATTTTGAAAACTTTAGGCGGGTACGTGGAACCTGTAAAAAGTGTGCAAGGAAAGCTTAGAGTGTTATGAGAGAAAAGTGGAAAAAATTATTGGTGAACAAATTCCAAGTGACATTATTGGATGCGTGCGTGAAGTCAATTTAAATATATGGAGTTGAAGTATGGAGAACAAGAGTATATGAGTGAAAAAGAGTAACTCTGGTTTCCAAAGCACATGCTGGGGGTTTAAAAGTCGACTCCAGAAAACATAGTGTTTCAGGAAACAAATGGAGTAAATCTGCAGTATATGGCGAATTATGAAATGAAGTTGTGTGAATTAGAGGAGGAGAGGCTGGCAAAAGGGGTATAGAAATCGTGCATGTAGGAAAATCCGAGTGGAAAGCGAAATGAAAAGTATGAAAAACTGAGGTTATCGGAGAGAGTAGTAAATGGAAGGTTAGAGCGTGAAGCAAATGTAGGGGCTTGGGTGAAAGAGAAATACAAGGAAGTGAAAAATCATGAAAAGCTGGAATGAATTCTAGAATAGCGGACTGGAGAGTCGAAAAAACCACTGAGACCCTCAGCGATCTCAAGGTCATTTCTTTCGTGGTCACCAGTACAACTAATACTCAGAACCCCAGACTCGGGCCTAGCTGTCTGTCCACGAAGACGTTGATCGCATCGTCGGTGACCTTACTTTCCGAATGTTGTACTGGTTCGAGCTCCTTCCGTAGAATCCTGCAACCTGTTGTAGATGATCCTCTCGAGCAATTTGAGCAAATTGAACGGCATGGTGACGAATTGTCTGGTGATTTGTCACCAGACCAGCGTCTTTCGAAGAATCCCTCTGCAAGGCAAGGTCAAGTTTTTTAGGTCCGGAAAAAGACATCTGGTCAGAAGCCGATGAGGGTTAAAGTGCACCATTTGGTATTCGATCCAAAACTGGAGCCTTCGAGTATCACATCGCGAGTGCCTTTTAACGACGGTCGAGTGGCAGATCCTCGTTGGTTGGTCTAGAAAGAGGTTGCGTGACATGACTGTCCTAGGGAGTACGAAGTGGTGCAGGTAAAAACCCCTTTACTGAGATAGCACATTGATAGATACGGGATGGAACCTTGTCATTGCAGAGCGTCGGTGCATGACATGACTGTCCTGTAAGGCCTACTCCACGCGATGCTATTGAACGTATCGTTCAGTGCCCCGCTTGCCTGCAAAGTTTTGCGATCTCCTCATTTCGCCAATAATCCACTGCACGGCGATTATTTCCAGACCTCGTCGACTTGACCGCGTTACATGTATTTGCAACTAGCGTGATGAGTTACGAGAAAATCAGCGTACCCCACGAGCTGGATGTACTTTCTGACCAGGATCCCAGGGTTTCCACTTTGCTGGGGCTGGTAACTGCTCTTCTTGACCATCTGCAGAAATATCGAAGGCTATAGCTTATAACTTATAACTTAAATAACCTTCTAATTTCATGAAACACTGCAATTGAAGCAATTAGAAAATGATGAATTAAAAGAAAGAATTTCTCAACAAGGGAAAAATAATTTGATAATTTTTGTATTAGATGATAAAAATCAAGAATCTGTAGATTCAGAAATCATTCATATATTAAACAATAATATTTTATTATTTCCCTACTCCTATAAATACCGTCACAGGCCACGAAGAAAAGAGGAGTTATCTGATAATGTAATCAATAGATGGTTAGATCATTAAGCAAATCTAGTGGCTTTGGTGAAAGAAGAAAGGCAAGGAAGTGGAAAATCATGAAAGGGGTGGAATGACCATCGACCTGACGCAGGTCTCCGCGGACCTCCTTTCTAGATTGGAGAATTGGGGAGTCGAAGAAACCACTAAGACCTTCAACCTCATTCATTACCTTCATGGTCATCAGTGCAAAATAAATCAGACCCCTGACTCGAGCCCAGTATGGAATAGCCTAACTGACTGAGGAACTTTATACACCATCATGGGAAACTTTTACGACGCCTAGCCTGGAACAGCGTGTGATGCAGCTATGCCCATCAACGCAGCAACAACAGCAAAGTATACTGGTGAACTGCAGAAGTCCGACGAAAGGCCAACGGGGCACGGCATGACTTCTCAAGCTGCCGGAAGGCGGCAGCCGAGACCTCGAAACTTGAATTCGCTGTCTCGAGTGCCAGGGTCCAAATTAAGCTGGCTATAAAGCGGGAGAAACAAGCATCCTAGGAGAAACTACTGGCAGGGGTGGCTGACGACCTTTGGAGCAAGCCCTACAAGATAGTGGCCAAAAAGCTGAGGCATGCTCGGTGGTCAACGGCCTTTTCTCGCTCAAGGAGGCTCTCACATACTCTAGGGGCTCCGCCACCATGCTGCGAGAAAGAGGTAATGGAAGCTGGTAGGATACTAACGTGCAGGAAGGTTTCAGGCCCTCCATCAGGAGGGGATATTCCACCCATCAATAAAAATTTTAAATTTAAACGTGTGCTATAAATTAATTTTACTGAATAAATCACCCCCGGAAATATTAGCAAAAATTTTCTCTATTTTGTGTAAGGGATAGCGGTTTTTGTGCAAATATATAGGTACAATGGGGGGTAGCTCATTCGCTATAGTCAATAGGAGAAATGATTCCTGCTGCTATTAATTTGTTTAATTCACTTTCTACCTGTTTTTGTAGCGCAAAAGACAAAGAACGCGCCCAACAAAAAACGAGTGCACTTTCTTGTTGTAAAATTAAGTCTGCCTTATATCCTGTAAAGGTTCCTAAGAAGTCATTAAATACTTTCGGATATTGAGTAATTAAATTATTTACATCCTGCGAAATTGAATGTCTTGGCATGTTACAATTTGTTAAGTCCAGATTAATTGAAATTTTCAAAACTGAAGGCAGGAAATTTAAATTCGGAAATATGTTTCTGTTATATTTAGTATTGTCTTCAATTAAACCATTTGCGGAAATTGTGTGACTACTGTACGATTTAAAATTACCGCAATCAGTTTTAATAGCCCGATGCTTAGAATACCTTTAATAAATTTCTCTAGAAATAGCCTATATTGCGAATACACTTCCATATTTAAAATAACTCCGTCTAATTTAACTTATACAATTACAGGTCCTTGATTGCCCTTAGTATTGAATACATTTACAAAAATAAAAAAATAAAAAGTATTTTTTTCCACAATATTCAGATATAAAAATTGGTACAAAAAAGTATTCTCTCGCGCGCAAAGTCTGTTTTATACCTAAACATATTATCATTCACTCTATCACGGCAACATGGCTCTCCAGGACATGAACCTGAAGACACGCAGAGCATATAATCAACATCCTTGGCCAGGAGATCAAAGAGCCCCGAAGCTGAAATACCTAGGGGTCTGCCTTGATGCCAAACCTCACTTCAGCTCACACGTTGTGGAAGCTGCAGCCGGTGCGGCGTCTACCACTAGTATTCTACGCACCCCCTGCCTAGGCAACATGTCTCAGGACTCAACGAAACGTGAATCGGCTGCGCAGTGCACCGAGACCAGGGGCTATCTGGTTCATAAGGGGGTAAAAAATTCTGTCCACCCTGACCTATTAGCGGGGCAGGAGATCCACATGCCCACAAGAAAAGGATGGGCACTCCCCCAAGGCTAAAGCGGAAGCGAGGCGGACAGCCCGATGGCAGATGGCTAGGCATGGAGCCCATGACAAGGTTACCAGCTCACACAAGTGTTCGTGGTGTCCCGGAGTAATCGATGATGCCAAACACAACTTCTTCAAACTGCCCCCAGTGACAGATATGTAGGAAAGAGTTGGCCAAGACAATAGGCCGTATGCCTACCGCAGACACACTGATCGAGGGAATTCTGGCCAGTGAAAACGCATGGATGTTAGCCAATGTAGCGGCGAAGTGCATAGAATCGGTTTCTACTTTGCTTTCATCGACATTGATAATAGTAGCCATCAGCAAAGAGTACAACATTTTAAGAAGTCATTAATGAAAATCAAAATAACATAAGCCCCAGGACAGAGCCCTGGGGAACACCATAATTAATTTCAGTAGGTGTCAACTCAGTATGCTTATAGTATACCGTTTGATGCCTGTTAATTAAATATGATTTGACTAATCGAATGCAATTTGGTGTAAAATTATAAGCTTCTAGTTTACAAAATAATATTCGGTGCGATACGCAGTTGAACGCCTTACTCAAATTAATAAACGATGCAAGTATTAGTTTCTTGTTTTCAATTGAGAGTAATTACAGAATCTATTTTGAAACCAAATTGAGTTTTTGTAAAAAGTCGATTCGTTTTAAAGTAATTCAATATCTGATTCTTTAATATTGTTTCAACTATTTTGGATAGCACGTGTAAAATAGATATAAGCCTGTAATTATTAATATCCTGTTCATCACCCTTTTTGAAAATTGGAAAGACTTTGATCAGTTTAAGAAGTTTTGATCTGCGTAGATTATAGATGTCATTTCTTACGAATAGATCGTATATTGATAAATAATACTTTTACTGCCATTCTTGCTAAAATATCATTGATTCGAACACCTTCTACCCAAATATCAGGTTTCCTTGAGTCGTCAAGAGGATTAGATGGAACCATAACCTTAAGAGATGAGTATTCTTCGGGGCGTCTGGAATTAAGAGCATTACATGTGAAATTTTCAAAGCCGAAATTACGAAGATACGATGAGAGTTATCTTTAGTTAATTTGGGGTCTAGCATGAACACATGGAGATATTTATATTAACAAATACCTTTGATTGCACTTTTTTTGGATATTACTTAAATGTACGTTGACTTCTTGTACGGTTTTTAACCAACTCCCATTTGTCGGTATTTCGGCATCTTTATTATTCTTTACTGTTGCGTATTGTTACATTTAGATTAGGTTGTTGTAACACTTCGCCCACGAAATTGTTATTAGAAACTTGCACCGAATTCAGATTTATTTCGGATGGAATATTGCAAATTTCGGTACTACTATAATTACTCGAAATTATTACAGTTCTCTGAAATTTTCGGTATTTTAAACATTGGTTTAGAATTTTAAGATGTTTTTCTTATACTATGGCGGTTATGAATCAGATATCTTCCAGCAATTAAATTGTCATTTTCATAATATTTACTTTGTCTTTTAGCTCTTCTATTAAGACATCTTTAATATTATTTATCTCCCGCAGATAAATTATTTCTTGATTCATCCTCGGCAGAAGTAAATGAGTTATCTTCAGATTAAGTTTCAGCGTTCACCTCACTAATTCTGGGACTAGTTGAAGCGCATATTGGTAGATGAGAGTCTAGGCATGGATGATAGAACATTTTTTTTTCAATCACTACAGATTGCTTACATCTATTACACTTTAAATCAATAACAGATGGATTTGAAAGAGTTTTTGTAGTTGATGCCATGTTTACCATTCGTTAATAAATTGTTATAGGGGACATCAGGCAAAGAAATGTAGCGATTCCGCTTGTTCAATCTAATCCCCTCAAAAAATTAACAAGATTAGATAGGTAGCTTTCCATCAGCAATATGATAATATGGTGAAACGTGTGAATAGAACTATAAATCATATAATAAAACACTTAATACTTTGTCTTTATAACTAGATTTAACCTATACTGACAATAAATCGCTATTGTTTCAAATGAACCTAACAGAGACTACGATCCCAGTTTGTTTTTCTATCGATAATAATAACATCGAAATACTTCAACGAGGTCTTCTTCCTTTCTAATTTTTCGCAGCGGAGAGTTGAAATTCATTCAATATTCATCTTTTATTTACTCATTTATTATAAGAGACCAATAGATTTCAGATTATGCAACCTATTACTATTTGGTTAAATCATTTTAATATTAAAACTCAACCTGTTTAGAATCTTAAGAGCTTGAGATTTTTTCAAGAGAGCTGAGCACTAATTTCATTGTAAATAAGCAAAAGTACTTCAGCCAAATTATTCGCCTTAACAGATATCGCATTTGGCCGAAATGGAATACTCGGTCTTAAGATATGCCTGAGCACTTTTTACAGATGAAACCTACACGTCAATTATCCTAATAAAAGCCAAGTTTCTGAAAAAGTAGAATTGGTTGACTCTCATTAAAACTCATTATAATTTATGAAATTTTCTTACTATCTCAGAGAAACGCTTGGAGAACGAATTCAAATTTGGACGGACGGTGATTATAACGATTTTCTCTATTATAGCTCATTAGTCCTACTTGATGTTAGTATGTTTACAATTCCTTTTGCGTTCTTAACTAATTCAGATTTAGTAAAAACGAACATTGAAATTGAAAAGGATAGGAAATTTTACTACGCAATTTTAACACTTAATGTATCCATTTGAACAAAACATTAAAAAAAATATTTTAACATAGTAGGATAATGGAAATATTAGTGGAATCTCGATATTTAATTATTTATTTGTCCATTACGACAATAATTGTTGATACGCATAGAGTTTTAACGACCTTGCCGCTAATGATGCTTTAATAATTCGTTGGATCAATACACATCATACATATGCAGTAATGATTTATTATTTCGGTGGTCGTACGATTTAAACCCATTGACCAACCAAATAACGAGCATTAATAACTCATAAAATTATTAAATTGATTTTAAAATGTTCACCACTTATATATAAATAAATTTTATTGAAGTGATTCAAACAATTACTATAACCTTCAATGTTTAGGGTTGATCAAAAAAGTGGATACAAAATAAATTAACTGTTACTATGATTAAATGCAGAGGGCTGTAAAAATAATTTCAGAAAAGTGTAAAAAGAAGTGAAAATGATATTAACGCTATGAGAAATTCAGAAGAGTTGATGTATATAATAATATAGTTATAGTTTAGAAAGGTATAGTATATAAGAAAAAAAGTGTTATTTGTTTTATTTTGAATTATTAAATCAACATATAGATAATAGTAAATTGTAATGCAATTTTTTCCACTACTTCTACTCTGTAAAAATGTAAATTCACATCAAGCACATCAGCAACAACTGCGCATGCGCTAACATCTGCTACTTCAGCGACATCTATTATGTACACCAGCCTTCCTTTAGAGAGATAAACATCTTTATTGAAGATTACGACATAGCAATTATTATTTTGCTTCTCTTCTTCTTCATTGGCACATCGACCGATGATCTTTCAGCCACCATTCTCTATTTATCCTGATACACTCTATATATCTAAACGAAAATATATACTCTTACAAAAAAACTATTGTTTGTATATAAAATATTTACCATTATACGAAGTCAGATTTAAAACTTGTAGCCATCAATTGCGTCATCATATACCCATCATATTTACATAGGATGTTGCTTAATGGATTTCACCAAACCGCAAAACATGGTAAAAATTTATTCTGAAACATCTTACGGAATCCGTTATAAAATACGCACAACTGAACTTATATATCTCTGCCCCAATTTTTCTCACTCTCTCTTGCTCTCTCATTTTTTTTATTGAATCCGCCAAAAATTTGAATTACAAATCGATCGCGGGGTGGACGGACGAGGGGGGTTGCCGCGCACACTTCAATAATGTATTCCTTATAACAAACGAAACGTCTCGGATTTAACGCCACTTGTTCCTTCTATTTTTACATCGGCATAAATTTAAATATTCAATTTATTTCCTATATCACCCGTTCGTATTTTTGTATAGAGACCACTCTCCAAAGTAAATATTTATGCGACCAGAAAGGTTTTCTGTCCGCTTTAAAGAGGAGATGACGTTCCTGTCGACGCCTGTTTTTTCCCTTTAATTCGCCACCCCTTTTCCCCCGCGCTGATGTATTTACGATATCGGCGGCGCTGGCGATGAAAGAGGTGGGAAAATATTGGCTTTATATTCATTAACGATGTCGTAATATTTTTCTTCTTATTCCGCGATGAAACCGAATTGAATTTATTCATTATTACAAATTCTAAACTAATTACTCTAATATTCATCACTTTGATATTATTATTATTATTATTTTATTTAAATACAAGTTCCTATTTGTAGTTGGCTCACTTTAACATGTACGCGAAGTAATTTTAATCCATTGTGTATTAGAAGCAAGCGCGCAACGGATGCGTATAAAAAATTCAGCGCGCTTTTGTGGAAAACCCCCTTATTTAAGGGCCGAAGTTTCCTCCGCCCCGAAACTTTTCCGAGTCGCACTTTCAGCGCTCGTTTCAGGTGCAGACGCCGTTTCCAACTTGTCCCTTCCATTTGAAAATATGAGCTGTGCGCATTGTGCCACACAGACTGTGAAATGAAGTTTATTTTGTAATAGGATTTCGAGGAATATTCAATTCTACGCCAAGGGCCACTTTGTACTACTGTTCGTTCTGAAACGATTATGTCTGTACTGCGGGATTATTTCTCTAAAGTTAAAGTAAATTTCTTGATTACATATGTATATACAAGGCCTTTATTTCAACATATTATGCAAAAATTAAACTACACGGATTTTTCATTTGATATAGCGAATAACTCGAAAAAATTATGCAACAATTTTAAATTTAACACAAAAATAAAATCTCTATAGATGATATTTATTTATTAGTTATCATCATAATTTAGATTTTGTTAAACCATTTGGGGCTACACACTTAGATTTAATTAACTTTCTACGCTTTTTGTTTTTATTGCTATTTCTCGAAATATTATGCAAATATTATTGTTGTAAAAGGAAATTCCATTACAGAAATTATTATTTAAATTAATGGTTTTTGAGTTACGTGAAGAGAATTTTCAATAAATAAAACACGTTAGAATTCACTTTCTTCACAATTTATTTTGTATTCACTAGATGTACATTTCAAGAACTAAGTGCTTATTACCAATACAAAATAAATTGTGTTGAAAGTGTTTTATTAATAGAAATTATTATTAGTATATAGAACAAAATTATTTAGAAACTAGAGATCTCATAGTCTTAAATAGCAACCGACAATTTTTTTCTGAGGATGATAAGGATCTAATAATCTTAAATATCTATCGACTTAAATTTATTTTTATTCTCAGAACACATACGGTTCTAAAGATTTTAAAGATTATAAAAATACTTGAGTTTTAAGAATTTAATGTTCTAAAGATTTAATAAATTGTAAAAGTTCTAAAGATTGTAAACATTTTAAAGTTTTATTGAATATAGTATGAGAGAAAAAAATATGCAAACGATTTTAAAGATTATAGAAAATGTAAAGATTGTCAAGAAAATATTCTGAATATTCTAAATATTTTAAAGATTTTAAACATTTCTAAAGAATCTAAAGATTCTAAGGGTTGTAAAGATTCTAATAATTTTAAAGGTTCTTTAATAGTCTTAAGATTCTAAAGGTTCTGAACTTTCTGTGAATATCGTAAAGATTTAAAAGATTCTAAAGTTTCATTGAATATAGTATAAAAGAAAACACACTGTAACGATTTTACAGATTATAGAAAAGATTGTCAAGAAAATATTCTGAAGATTCTACATATTCTAAAGAATCTTTAATAGTTTTAAGATTATAAAGATTTTAAAGTTTCTTTAATATTCTAAAGATTTTAAAGTTTGTAAGAATTCTAAATATTCAGAAGATTCCAAACATATCAATTTCCACTTTAAATATTTTAAAGGTTCTAAAAATTTTAGAGACTCCCGCGATTCTAAGGATTCTAAAGATTCTAACAATTCTAAAGATTCTTTAATGGTCTTAAGATTCTAAAGATTCTAAAATTTCTCTAATATTCTAAGGATTTTATAAAAGAAAAAAAAACATTGTAACGATTTTAGAAATGTAAAGATTGTCAAAATATTATTCTGAAGATTGTAAATATTTTAAAGATCTTAAAGATTTTAATGATTCTAAAGATTATGATAATTCTAAGGATTCTAATAATTGTAAAGATTCTAAATATTTTAAAGATTCTTTAATAGTTTTAAGGTTCTTAAGTTTCTTTAATAATCTAAAGATTTTAAAGTTTGCAAAGATTCGAAATATTTAAAAAAATCCAAATACACATTCCATTTTTAACTTTAAACATTTTAAATAAATCCAAGGATTTTAGAGATTCCTGTGATTCTAAAGATTCTAAAAATTCTGAATGTAAAGATTCTAATAATTATAAAGATTCTAAATATTCTAAAGTATGTTTAATATTCTAAAGATTTTAAAAATTCATTGAATATAGTATGAGAGAAAAAACATTGTAACGGTATTAAAGATTATAGAAAATATAAAAATTGTCAAGAAAATATTCTGAAGATTCTAAATATTTTAATTATAATAGTTATTCTAAAGATTGTAATAATTCAAAAGATTCTAATAATTGTATAAATTCTCAAGATTCTAAAAATTCTATAGATTCTAAAGATTCTTTAATAGTTTTAAGATTCTAAAGGTTCTTTAATATTCTATGATTTTAAAGTTTGTGAAGATTCTAAATAATCAGAAGATTCCAAAGGCTCTAACATTCCATTTTCTACTTTAAACATTTTAAAGATTCTAAAGATCTTAGAGATTCCTGTGATTCTAGAGATTCTAAAAACTCTAAATATTCTAATGATTGTAAAGATGTTCTACTTTAAACATTTTAAGATTCTATATATTTTAAAGATTCTAAATGTTCTAAAGATTCTAATATTCCAAAGATTCTTTGATAGTCTTAGAATCGAATGGCTATTAAAGAATCATTGGAATATTAGAATCTTTAGAACATTTAGAATCTTTAAAATATATAAAATATTATAAAATTTCTTTAATATTCTGAAGATTTTAAAGATTGTAATGATTCTAAAAATTGTAATAATTCTAAAGATTCTGAAGATTCTATAGATTCTTTAATAGTTTTAAGATTCTAAAGATTCTGAAGGTTCTTTAATATCCTAAAGATTTTATAGTTTGTGAAGATTCTAAATATTCAGAAGATTCCAAAGGTTCCAAAGGTTGTAAACATTCCATTTTCCACTTTAAATATTTAAAAATTCTAAAGATTTTAGAGATTCCTGTGAATCTATTCTAATAATTGTAAAGGTTCTAAAGGTTCTAAAGATTCTAATTATTGTAAATATTCTAAATAATCTAAAGATTCTTTAATAGTTTTAAGATTCTAAAGATTCTAAAATTTCTTTAATATTCTAAAGATTGAAAAGTTCTAAAAATTAATTAAATATGGTATGAAAGAAAAATACGTTGTAGCGATTTGAAGATAATAGAAAATATAAAGATTGTCAAGAAAATAGAAATATTCTGAAGATTTTAAATATTCTAAAGATTATAAAAAATTAATAAATTATTTATTATTCTATAAAAAATGATAAAACAATTTCCTAAAATTTAAATTTCTAATAATGATTTAGAATAAAACATTTTTAATAGACGTTAGTTTTTATACAAATTGAATAGTTGGTAAAATCCTAATATTTTTAATAATTCTAAAAATTCAAAAGTTTATCAAGATTATCTTTAAAAAATTTGAAACCTTTCACAAACATTAAATTTTTACATAAACTTGCGTTCCTTAAAAAATATATACAAAAAACTAATTTTATAAATTTTTCTTTTAAGAATATTGAGAATTTGTAACTTTAGGAACTTTGATATCATTATTTATTTATTTATTTATTTATTGTACTGATTCTTTTAAATCTTACAAAATATTTAGATTCTTAAAAATTACCGAATTTTTAGAATCACACGAATCTCTAAAACCTCTAGAATCTTAAAATGTTTAAAGTCATTACAGACTTTGGAATGTTTAGAACCTTTGGAATCTTATGAATATTAAGAATCTTTACAAACTTTTAAATCTTTAGAATATTGAAAACTTTTTAGAATCATTAAAATCTTAAGAATATTAAAGAATCTTTAGAATATTTTTTTTAGAAAATTATTAGAATCTTTAAAATATTCCGAATCTTTAGAATCATGAAAATCTTTAGAATCGTTAGAATCTTTAGAATCTCTAAAATCTTTAAAATGTTTAAAGTCCTTAAAACCTTTGGAATATTTACAACCTTTGGAATCTTCTGAATAATTTGAATTTTTACAAACTTTAAAATCTTTAGAATATTAAAGAAACCTTATAATCTCTAAATTATTTAGAATCTTTACAATTGTTAAAATATTTAGAACCTTTAGAATTTTTTAAATATTTAGAATCTATAGAATTTTTAGAATCTAGAATCTTTAGAACTTTTTGATTCTTTAAAATCTTTAGAACCTTTAAAATCGGTATATCTTTAGAATCTTTAGAACCTTTAAAATCTGTCGAATGTTTTAGAATCTTTAGAATCTTGAAATGTTTAGAGTCACTGAAATCTTTATAGTTATAGAATATTTAGAATGATCACAACCTTTACATTCTATATAATCTATAATATTTACAATCGAATCTTTAAAATCTTTAGAATTTTTCGAAACATTAGACTCGTTAGAATCTTTAGAATCTCTAGAATGTTTAGAATCTTTAGAATTTATAGAATCTTTGTAGCCTATAAAATCTGTCCAATGTTTTAGAGTCATTAGAATCTTGAAATGTTTAGAATCATCAGAATCTTTAGTCTTAAACATTTGTAGAATGTTTGAAATCATCACAATCTCGATATTCTCTAAATATAAACATCGAATCTTTACAATCTTTACAATCTATAAAATCTTTAGAGTCTTTAAAATCTGTCGACTGTTTTAGAATCTTTAGAATCCTGATAAGTTTAGAATTGTCAGAATCTTTAGAGTCTAAAAAGTCTAAAAAAAGTAAAAAAATTACATTAATTATACATTTTTCACAAACACTAAATTTCTGCTAAAAAAACTCGCTCTCCTTAAGAATAAAATATAAAAAGTAATTTTTACAAAACTTTATTTTAAAATTTATATAGCTCCTAAAAATTAATAGAATATTACATATTATGGATTACTACGTAGTAACGGTCGCAACATTTTTTTTAATATAAAATTTTAGGCTGTATGGATTTCAAAAAAGAGAAGTTTTGAAATTCAAAATATTAAGATTTAAAAAAAACAAAAATTCTCACAATTAAAACTTGATTAAAACACTTTCTTCACAATTAATGTTTATTTCGCTAGATGTACATTTCGGGTACCATTTATCTACATATTATCAATAGCTTATAACTCTCAGGATTATGAAAAATGTAAAGAATTTTATAATTTCAAGAGTTTAAATTTTACGAGAATTTTAGGAAATTTGAAGACCCTAATAATTTTCGAAAAGGTATGTATTCTAAGAACTAATTTTTACGATTCTAAAGATGGTAACAATTTATTAAATTTCTAGGATTCTAAGAGAGGAACATATAAGGTAAAGATTTTATGGTTTCTGAATTTTTTTTAAATAGTTTTCAAATTTGAAATTCTGAACCTAATATTTGTAGTATTTTAAATCGTTCAAAGATTTATATCTATAGATCTAAAGATTATAAAAATATTGTAAATATACTATAGGTGTTGTAAACATTCTGAAGATTTTTTTCCAAAAATTCTGGAAATTCTAAAAATATTAGACATTCTAAAGACTAAACATTAATTTAAAGATTCTAAAGTTTCCAAAACTTAAAAGGTTTTTAAAGTTTTATTTTAGATTTTATATCTTTTTGAAAATATAATATTTTTGACTGATGTTTTAACAAAATAGTTAAAATCTTTAAATTCTGGAAAGTGTTTGAATTTATTTTATCAAAATATTTCTAATCTAAATATCACCTTTATGTTATAATATTTGAGAAAAACTTCAAAAGATTTACAAATTCAAAAAAAAAAATTAAAGAAGTCCAGATTATACACATTCTATAAACAGAAAAATAGGTGTCTAAATTAAACACCTACAAATTAGGAATGACGAAGAAGTTTAATTAATCTAAAGCTTTAAAGAATTAAAGGACTTTAATAAGTATATTGCATTGTATTATCGAAAAATTAATACTTCACAATATTTTGTACTACTCTTAGTATTAGAAGTGTTTCCAGCCATTAAAAAGTAATTGTTATGAATTTTTTTAAATAGATAAATTGAAGATCTAATTTTGGCAACTTTTAATGATTCTTGCTGATGGTTATATTTATACAAACTTTCAAAACCGACGAATGCAATATTCTTTACATCAATTTAATCATTAGATGATTAATTGTATTTCCAGCCATGGAAGAGTAATTGTTTTCATTTTGTTTTAAAAACAGATGAATTGAAGATGTAATTATGGCAACTATTTATAATTCCTGTTGATGGTTATTTTTTAACAAATTTTAAAATCTGACGAATGCAATTTTCTTTATATCAATTTAATTATTCGATATTGTATTTCCATTCATGATATAGTAATTATTTTCATTTTGTTTTAAAAACAGATAAATTAAAGATGGAATTATGGCAATTTTTTATAATTCCTGCTGATGGTTAATTTTTTTTACAAATTTTCAAACTCATTGAATTCAATTTTTTACATCAATCTTTAGAATCTTGAAAATCTTTAGAATCTTTAGAATGTTTCTAATCTTTAGAATCTTTAAAATATTTAGAATCTTCAGAATATTTAGAATCTTTAGAATTTTTATAAACTTTAGAATCGCAAGTGCCTTTAAAATCTGTTGAATATTTTAGAATCTTCATATATTCAAAATCATCAGAAACTTTAGACTTAAATACCTGTAGAATGTTTAGAATCATCACAATTTCTATAATTTTTACCATATTTATAATCGTACGAGTTTTAGTTTATGTTTCTCTATAGTCTTAATAATTTCATGTATGAATCTTATTTTTAAAAGCCATACAATTTTAATATTTGAAAATGAATCTTTATTCTAAAGATTATAAAGATTCTAAACATTCTACAGATATTTAAGACTAAAATTTCTGATGATTTTGAATATATCAATATTCTAAAACATAAAAGAGTAATTGTTTTTATTTTTTTTTAACAGATGAATTATAGATGTAATTATGGCAATTTTTTTAATTCCTGCTAATGGTTAATTTTTTTTACAAATTTTCAAAATCTATGAATACAATTTTCTTTACATCAATCTTTAGAATCATCATAATGTTTATAATGTTTAGAATTTTTAGAATCTTTAGAAACTTTAAAGTGTTTAGAATCTTTAGAATGTTTAAAATCTTTAGAATCTCTAGAATCTCTAGACTCTTTAGAATCTTTAGAATGTTTAAAATCTTTATAAACTTTAGAATCTTTAGAATCTTCAGAATCTTTAGAGCCTTTAAAATCTGTCGAATGTTTTAGAATCTTTAGAATCTGGATACATTCCAAATCATCAGAAACTTTAGTCTTAAAAATCTGTAGAATGTTTAGAATCATCACAATCTTTACAATCTCTATAATCTGTACAATATTTACAATCTTACGAGTTTATTTTTCTCTATAGTCTTAATAATTTTATATATTATTCTAATTTTTAAAATCTATACAATTATAATATTTGAATATTAATCTATTATTCTGAAGATTGTAAAGATTCTAAATAGGTTTAAGTTTCTAGAATTTTACAAATGGGACATTTCAAAATATTCTAAACAATATTTATAAATAGTCTAAAGATTCTATAGATTCTGAAAATTCTACAGATTTTATACAGGGTCCTGCAACAGTGCGTCAAGCTTTCCTAGCGCCTTTCTCGTAAGAGATAGAAAAAAATGTTTCATATAAAAATTTATTGAATTAAAAATCTCTATGCCGTAAAATTATTTTCAAATATACAGGGTGTCCCAATTTTGCGTTATAACAAAAGCAAACATTTTTTTAAATGGAACACCCTGTATATTTTTTCATTTTATAATTTGGATAGTATTTTATAACTTAAACCTTTTTTGGTTTTTAATTTCGATATGGCATTTCCGAGTTATTGACGTTTTTCTGAAAAAAATGTAAAAAGCGGAGGTTCACAAAAAAAATTATTCTGATGTTGTATTTAAAATTTAAGAAATTTCCTTTTTCCTATGGTTGGTCATAAGTACTGTTTATGTACCAGTGTTAAAAATTTTCACTTTTGAGGAACCCTGCCTTTGTATCAGACACGCCATTTTCTAAAATTTCAAATTGTCGTAACTCTTTTTTTTTTAAATGGAATCATATATTTTTTTAAATTTTATATTATTCTACATCTAATTTTCTACAAAAAATGTTAAGCATACCCTATACCTAAAAGTGATCATTTTCAAGATATAAAAGAATTTATATTTCAAACGGTCCTTGAATGCGAATTTGTTTTTGAATAGATAGCCATGACTGAAAAAATGCATCTGTCAATTAAACAATTAGTTTGACATGTAAATGGGAGGTGTGAATTACAAAAAACAAAAGAAGAAAGCCTATCATCAACGAGGAACCAAAAAGACATTGGTGAAGGAACTGGCATAAGCGAGAGGTCAGTACAAAGCATTCTGAAGAAAAAACGATATCAAGCATATGATATTCAGTGCTATTGGTGATTCCTTATAAACAATTTCAGGTTTTGTTAGATCCTTAGATCTAGCAGGTCATTTGGTGGGTCCATTCCTACCAATCCACTGGTTGGGAAAAATGAAATGCCCTCACGTCTTGTGAAAATTGGGCAGGTGCTCCGTCTTGTTAAAACCACACCCTGTTATTTAGGGTACATTAGCTAACGTTCCGGGTAATTCAATTTGCAAGAAGTACAAATACATAGACCTACTGAGATGACCCTCGAAGAAATGTTGACCTACAACATGGTTTCCAAAAATTCCGCCTCAGACATTCAATGCTGATGATTAACTTGTCTCATAACATGCGGATTATCAGTTAAATAATAGTGAAAATTGTACCTATTGACAGATCCGTTGTTATGAGATGACGCCTCATCCGTGAATAAAATATATTGGAAAAACGAAAGATCCTCCTGTATTTTCTGTCTTCCCCAGAAACAAAATTCGGAACGAAATTGAAAATCAGTATTACTCACTTCTTTATGTAGCTGAATATGATATGCTTGATATCGATTTTTCTTCAGAATGCTTTGTACTGACCTCTCGCTTATGCCAGTTCCTTCACCAATGTCTTTTTGGTTCCTCGTTGATGATAGGCTTTCTTCTTTTGTTTTTTGTAATTCACACCTCCCATTTACATGTCAAACTAATTGTTTAATTGACAGATGCATTTTTTCAGTCATGGCTATCTATTCAAAAACAAATTCGTATTCAAGGACCGTTTGCAATATAAATTTTTTTATATCTTGAAAAATATCACTTTTAGGTATAGGGTATGCTTAATATTTTTTGTAGGAAATTAGATGCAGAATAATATGAAATTAAAAAAAATATATGATTCCATTTAAAAAAAACGAGTTACGACAATTTGAAATTTTAGAAAATGGCGTGTCTGATACAAAGGCAGGGTTCTTCAAAAGTGAAAATTTTTAACACTGGTACATAAACAGTACTTATGACCAACCATAGGAAAAAGAAAATTTCTTAAATTTTAAATACAACATCAGAATATTTTTTTTTGTGAACCTCCGCTTTTTACATTTTTTTCAGAAAAACGTCAATAACTCGGAAATGCCATATCGAAATTAAAAACCAAAAAAAGGTTTAAGTTATAAAATACTCTCAAAATTATAAAATGAAAAAATATACAGGGTGTTCCATTTAAAAAAATGTTTTCTTTTGTTATAACGCAAAATTGGGACACCCTGTATATTTGAAAATAATTTTACGGCATAGAGATTTTTAATTCAATAAATTTTTATATAAAACATTTTTTTCTATTTCTTACGAGAAAGGCGCTAGGAAAGCTTGACGCACTGTTGCAGGACCCTGTATATTCTAAAGGTTGCGACGATTTTATAGATTCAGATCCAAACAAATTTGAAGATACTGAAAATTGCTCTAAAGATAATATCTGCAATTATTGTGCATATTTTAAAGGCTATGTAGCTTTTGATGATTTTACATTATCGAAGGTGACTTTAAAAAGACGTATTTTCTTAGATTTTAGAAAATAAAAATTACTTGTCAGTTTCAAATAATAAAAAGCTTAATTTCTAAAATTTGTTTCTAAAGGTTGGATATTTACACAAATTCTGTTTGTTTATTTTAGATATTGTAATTAATTTAAAATATTATACAGTTTCTAAATATTTTAAAAATTTGCAATTATGAGACTCCGAATATTCTAAATTCAATAAATATGAAACGGCTTTGTACAAATATTCTTAAAGTAAAGTATATTTTTGAGTGTCTTTTAAGTTGACTGTATTAATAATAAATAAATGATTTAGAAGTAAGCCACCGTGGCGTAGAAGTTGCACTCAATCGAATGGGAAATAAAATAAACTGGAACGTCCACGATGAGAGTTCCATGTGCTGATGAAATCTCCGGCACTTGATTATTTTCCCTCTGTGCAGTAAATTTTCGCCGTCCGTCCCGGATAGTTGGAGGGCTGCCAATTTTCAGTTCTAGTGCGACCGTTACGTAAACTAATAAATCTTGGACCCCTGTCAAAAAAAAAGAAAACAACGCCGAAGAATCAGTGGAACACAAACAAAAACAACGTTTAACTCTTATTGTATATTCACCTAAATACTATTCCACTGAAATAAGAAAATAAAACAGATTTGAAGAGTTATGAAAAGATTTACATTGTTTACATAAAATATGTTTTATTAGGTTATGAAAATTATAAGCAGAATTTTTATTGCATTGTAATCTCGTAGGATTGTAGATGTTGTGTAAATTAAAGATTTTGACTGATCTACTAAAGAATAAATAATTGTATCTGTACTCTTCCTATAACAGTTTGATGTGAGTGCATCATAATAAGTTTTATGTTAACTTAGCTTATTCTTAACCTACTATAATATTCTATGTAATAATCTAGCGTACTTTTGACCTATCACAATAGTCTATTTATTAACTTAGCGTATTCTTGACCTACCACAATAGTCTCTATAATAATTTATATCTACAGCATTATATATAAACTTAATGTTCTTATTATTGTGTGATGAAGGGCCAGACAATTTTACATCAAATATAGAGTGGTTGAGTGTCGACTATTTTATTCTAAAATTGCTATAATTTAATATAAAAGGTATTATTTCTACGTTTTTGTATTTCTTGTTTATTACTCCCTTCATTTTTTCTCTGCTGTATTCTTATTATACTTTTTTAGTATTTGAAGTCTTCTCTTATTTTGAAAGTTTATTTCAACAAAACCAACAATTATGTAAATGTTGTTATTAATTTTAATATATTTTAATATGTAGGCTACCTATTCAATAGAAAATATTAAATTTTCCATTCACATCAATTCCAGAAAGTCGTCGATATTAACGTCTATAAAAGCCGGCATGAAAATGAATTAGTTTGTTATTAGTGCCGAACGCGATATTAAATTACGACCGTCAAACCCTTGCAGCGCATAAAGGGCGCTACAAACGTCAGGCGGTCGTAATTCCTAGTCAGGCATAGGATCCGGAAATTCGCCGCCTCAACTTGGCGGGCGGAGAGGGGGGCAGGGGCAAGGGCGAATTAAAATGTTTTCCCATTTTCCGTCATTACGAAAATGAAATGTCCCTTTCATGGCGGTCGTTGTTGACAAATGACGTCCTTTAATTTCCGCTTACGAAATAAGGGGCCGGTAGTAAAATATATATTTTTTTTTTCGTGACGGCACTAAACCCTAATCGTCTTTGTAATTGCGGATAAGAACGGGCGAAGAAATAAAGGGTGGGAAAGTGTGTAGAATAAAACATACTTAATTTTTAATGAGATATTACCATAAAGGTGCCATCTATTGTCTTTACGTTGCACTAGATTCCTGTTTGGGTGGATAACCACCGACAAATCATAACGAATTATCAACAGCGACAATTATAATAATAATAATAATGTAAACATTAATTATTGTTCTCATCGACTGATGGTTTATCTAGAAATACAAAGTAAAACTTCGTTATCCTGTCCCTAATTGCGATATGCTGACGAGATCCAAAATAAATCGAAACCGGTTTGTGGTTGTTATTGACAGGAAAAAATAATTAACTTAACAACACATTTTATATTGGATGCTTGAAGCCATAACTTTGTGATATATCTTGAATCAGAAACTCTATCAAATGATAAATAAAACTTACTTTGTTAATATTACACGCGGAACACATTTTAGACAAAAAACTGTAGATGAGAATTGAATTCACTTGCCAGGCAGATTCTTTGATCACTGAGTTACAACAGACTTATAAACTAGATTCATTCCACTACCATTTTTTAATCTACACACGTATATATAGTTGAAGTTGTTCAACACATTTGGCCTTTTTACAATTTAATTCAAAATTATTATATATTTATATGTATATGGCTTTATATATAAGGGTGTGGTTACATCCTCATTAGGAAGAATGGAGATGGCTGCTGGCTGCAATTAAAATTATCTAGAGAGTTAAGAGGTAAACAACGAGGGCGCCCCCTTTGTGGCATTAATAAATCGTGAAAGATGAGAGCGAGTGCCGATTTTAGTTCGTGGAAAACTTTGCCATCAGACAATGGCGGGGTTGGCGGCGGTTAAGGTTGAATGGGCGAGGGAGGTAATGGCGGGGGATGGAAGGGGTAATGAAATTTCGCGTACCCTTTTGCTTCTTTGCTCCTTCCCGGAGCGTTAATCGTGGTTAATAATTACCGCCACCACCTGTGTAATTTCTGCACGGGAGGTGGAGGCGCCGGGAGAGTTTGTTACAAACTGGAAATTGTTCCGCGAATTTTGCGCATATTAGCACTTTATAATGAATATTGTTCAATTTGTTATGGTGAAAAAATAGTGGAATGTAAATATTGAAAAAAAAAAATGTTTGGAAAGTAAATATTCTGAATATTTTAAACATATTGTATAGATTTTCTGCAATTGATAAATTAACATCACAATGAAAATAATAATTTAGAAAAAAAGATAGTGAGAGAAAGAGAGAGAGGGAGAGAGAGATAGGAAAAACAAAAATGAGAGAAAGCAAAAGAAAGAGAAAGGAAGATAGATATTGAGAAGAAAAAGTGAAGGAAAAAAAGAGTATTTATGTTTTATTTTTTCCTTCATTTTCTATTCTCTATATCTAAAGAATTAAAGAGTAAAAAACAGATAGATATAGAGAAAAATAAAGAAAAACAGAAAAGTCGAATAAAAAAATAGCAGAAATTGAAAGAAACATTAAAATAATGAAAATAAAATCACCTCGTTTTGATGGTAAAACAACAACCCATTTATCTCAAACAATTCGAGGCTGCTTCATCAGAAAATAAAAGGTATATAGGAGCAAAGAATACCAAAGTGACTTCTTCATTACGTGTAATACAGCAAATGTTTATCAAAAAATAACCCAATTAACTCTAATTATTTAGTTATTCATCTAGAAGTGAGTAACTTTCTAATTTGCAGATCAATAATTGCTGATGAAAATCTAGAGGAATTTTAGGGAGGTATATCTCCACTTACAAATTATCATATACCTTAGATTACCTTAAAAAGATTACTACAGAAGAGCTAAAGACTAGAGAAACAAAGCAGCGTTGGTACTTGTTTTACCAACTATATTACTGGATGTACAGGTTTATGTACTTAAGGTTAAAACCTCAGATTTACTATTAGAAGTAAAAGCCACGATTGCAAAATTAAAGACAGTCGAGAAAAATAAAGGATTTGAAAATCATACAACTTTGAGTAACAAGAAATTAAAGCAGTGTTTAGATATTGAAGAATCATCCTTGTTGAATGTTGTTAAAAGAAGAAATCCGTTGATTCCAACCACACAGAGTAACATTATTAAAAAAGGACTAAAGACGCGATCTAATTGCTAAGCTTTAAAAGGAAAAAGGAAAAATTGCTACATCATGTTATTAGAAATTTATATATACCTTTATTTGATTTCATCAAAACCACAAAACGATCTGGAAGATCTGCTTCTAATTATGAAGAAAATAAATCTACGATTACTTTAGACAACGCAACCCAACATTTCAACGCAAAATTATGTAAACTAATATAAAAGATGAATTTGTTTTCGGAATAAACGTCATAAATACTGAACGCTTCCAACTGAATCTGAAGAAGGGAATCTGTAACGATGAATTATTTTTTGATTTTTGATTTATTTGTTAGAAAATATGCCTAATATAGTGAAATGGTGAAAACATAGATTATGGGGATGAAAATATTATGATTTAATACAACTAATCTATATCCAAAAATTTACGTTTGCTTGGAATTTGTCTTTAAAGTAGCAAGTAAAGTATAAAAGCGAAATAAAATAGAACACCAAAAAGCACTGATTTCTACTGACCTTTAGCATACTTTTAAATGATCCTTCTACGAACCCTTTTTCTCTCACCTTTGTACGCCCTACTAAAAATAAAAAACTTGAAACATCGAAGGGGATCTTCAACGAGTTCGTCGTGATATTTATGTAACCTTTTGCCATTATTATCGCTTCGGATCAGAAAAATAAACGTAACGTATTCACTAGGCATCGATGTAGCTATATAAGTAGTTCAGGCAATTACCAAGCATAACAAGGTTACTACGTGGTAAAAAAACGTAGTTTGGGCTGCCATTTACCAGTAAAATTCTCTTTAGCTTTAACGGCCACCATCCTAGAAACAATTTTAAAGAATTTCGTCGATTTGCTAGCTGAGCTTGAGTGCAACGTGGAGGAATCAACTACTCCTCTTAAGAAACTTTCAGTTTAAGACCTTTCATCGACTGTCGCGAAGCAAGAATTTTCCCCATATACCAGAGGATCTGATCAAGAACTACAACACTGGTAACGCTCTTGGGGGTTCAGACGAAACCCACCCTTCTCCTGGAGATTAATCAATCCCCGCTCTTTAGTGCATTCAAATTAACTATCCCTCCAGAGTCCAACATCTAACGTGGATGGAAGCAACAAATCCAGGCTACTACACAGCCAACCCTAGATTCCATTTTGAGTCTAGTAGACTTTTTGATTTCTAAACATTCTTGTTTGTGGCTTTGTGGCTTTCGTTACTCTGATTTTGTTTGTTAATTACCCTTTGCATATTATTGTAATCATTTTTATTGTTGTTTTTATGACTTCTTCTATTTTCCATCAACTCCAATATTTCCGTCGTCATCCATGACTTCCCACACGCTTTCTTTCTTTTAGCTACTTTATTTTTTGTACGTTTTTGAATAGTTCTTTGCATACTGTCCATTGTTCATCTAGGTGTATTGTATTGTATTGTATTTATTCTTTGTCATACTTGCTTAACAAACTGCAGTTATTACAAAATAGATATAAAATATTGAAAACATACAAACAAATTTTGACAGCAAGTTGAAGGGCGGAGTTCACCTTGTAAAGTGTTCTTCTACTCAAACCCACGGATGTCCGTCCCTCCACTGATTTATAAAACTGGAAATCAGCTTCAAAGACACTTTTATTGCATTAAAATGCTTGTATTCCCCAATTTATTGGGATATATTTACAACGATTTGTCATTTTGACAAATCGTATTATTAGAACTATTATAATTATATTATTATATTAGGTGGTCTACGCGTCTCCGCGTTTCATAGTTTCTCTGTCAATACTTATTATCTTCTAGTATTTGATGATATTTTTTAAACAGAGCGTCATTTTTTCTGCTAAAACATTGTGATCTGAAGGACGTCTGTGCCGGGGTACGTCTTCACAAATGTAATCAAATTTCTGTATCTTTTGATTATCCAAGTACATTCCACGTCTACAGTCGGCGTTTGGGTAGGTCGTAGAAGATTTTTTTTAAATATTAATTGTTCATTCCTAGCCAGAGACTATTTACCTTATTCCAAAAAACTTCTCATCGAAAACCCTGTTCATGTAATCTCTTTTGATTTAACGACTAGTTTTTTAGGTTGGATTAATCAAATTGAAATCTTGCATGTTGTGTAAAAATATCATATCATAGCTTAATTGCCTTTCTTGTAGATAGTTCATCATATGATCATGATGATAAGCAAAGAGATGGAAGGCATTTCTGATTTCTAGCGTAAAGGCTAGATAATACTTGCACCCTCTTTGTCCGCTGGTTTAAGCAATTCACGTAAGTGACATGTATTTACAGAATTCATATTGCCATTCTGAACTACCCCAGGTACTATTCAGCCATACACTCAGTCGATCAAGTGCTCTAAATCATTTTTTTACATCCAAGAAGCAGTTCAACGAAGTAAAATTATTCCAGGCCATATTAAAACACAAAAGTAATAAAAGCTTGCAGAAAATAAAGAGTATTATATGCATCTATTTCGTTAGACATATTTAATCACAAATTAAACCCAATGTTTTACATTGTTTTGTATAACAGATATTTATTTATATGGTGACCAATGGTTTCAATACATTAACATACTATAATAGGTAATTGATTAAAAACACTTGGTTTGTTTCACTAAATTTTATATTCACTCGACTAGTTTCGCTTTTTACAGCATTTTCATTTCACTCTTGATGCTGTAAAAAGCGAAACTAGTCGAGTGAATATAAAATTTAGTGAAACAAACCAAGTATTTTTAATCAATTACCTATTATTCCACAATGTTTCACCACGAGGTAAATGAGAAAATCATTCATGAAATATTAACGTACCATTTTCAAATTGGTCACCACATAAATAAATATCTGATATACAATACAAAGTAAAAATTGTGTTTAATAGGAGATAGGTTTGATGGTAAAATAATTAATAAAATAGAAGAAAGAGAAAAGAATGAGTTTTCAAAATATTTTCCATAATCTAAATCATACTGAGGTGAGTGGAATTTTCTTGTATTGTACAATTGGCTGCTGAAATGTAAGGTCTGTTCTATAAGTAGCAAACGTTATGGTGTGGGCCCTAACAAGTTGTAGAAATGATGATGTGATATATAGAAGTCAAAATCTACCTCAGGAGAGTTTCCATAATCTATATCCAAGAAAAAAGACAATACTACAGATGCATAAGGAACAATTTGAGTAATTGTACACATTCATGTATACTATTCATTTATTGTCTGAAACATATAGCAGAAGGATTAAGAACGTCGGTATGAATTATTAATAACTTCAGAAAGATGTTTGGAAGGATAAACGAGTTATTCATCACAAAAGTTTTATTGTAGGAAGTGTACTTAACTAATGAGAATCATCTAGAACCTATTAACAAGAAGTATTTCTATTGAATGCTAATTTGTAGAAATATGTGGCATTTATTTAAAAGTACGTTAAAGATAGGAAGAAAATAATCACCCCAAGAAGTTAGTTATCTTGCGGATTGAAACAATTCGACTGAAAATAACGCCATTAATACTATATCATCCGCGTACGCCAACATCCATAATTTCTTAATCCCAATTAGATTAAACAGTAGAGTACTCAACGGGCAGCACTCTTTCCAATAGCCGAGGGAAGGCTTTTGCTAAGCAACATGTTTCCTCATTTCACCTAATTCCCCTTAGTACCGAATCATACGCCTCTTTCAAATCCAAAAACACCGCATTCATACTTGCTCTCTCTTCCCTTATTCTCTCCACCATCCTGGCCAAAAAACTGATCCATGGTTCCTTTCCCCTTCCTGAACCCTTCCTGGGTTTCTGGTACTAGTCCCTTCTTCTACACTTTCTTCATCATCCTATTTTTTATGACCATCATCCCTATTTTGTAACCCACGTTCGTCACCGTTACCCCCTATAGTTCTCTACCTCTGAGGAGAGGTAGAGAAACAGAGGTGTTTCTCCCCTTATGAATAGGGCTAATAGCCTCCACCTTCCATGAAAGATCTCTCCAACTTCTCTTTTCCAACTTCTTTCCATATCTCTGCCTTCAGACCATCTGATCCTACGGTTTTCCCATTCTTCATCGCATTAAAAGCTTTCTCCACATCTTACTTTGTGCAATCCTCCATTTAGAAGAATTCAGCAAATTCTGGGCAAGAGAACGAATACTACTGCTCGTCCTCTAAAAGATATCTACGAAAATAAGGAAAAGTCTAATATCAAGAATTATCGCCATATGGCTGTAAAATATAACTTCTACAAAATATTTGAAAGTCTTCTACGTCAATCAACCTCTTATGTAGATGTTTCTAAAGCATTTGATAAGATGCTTTTGAAGAAGTTACGTAGATTTCATATAAACGCTAATATTATTTCTGTGATTCAGTCATATTTATTTGAAAGGGAATCATTTGTAGAGTATAAAGGGTGTCGCTGTGATATTTACACCGCAACCAGTGGTGTGCCGCAGGGCTTCAATTTTGGACCTTTGCTTTTCTTACTTTTTTTAAATGATGTTGCTGATGTAGTCTTGTGACTACCTTATATATACAGATGATATAAAGCTCTATAAAGTCATAGGTTTCAATTACCCACTTACAGCAGAATATGTCTAGATTGAAAGATTGGTGCAAAAATAATAAACTAGTATTAAATTTTGAGAAATGCTCTGTTGTATCGTATACTAGAAAAACTCTTAATACGAAAATTATCATTTACACTTATGTAAATTAGAAACTATTCAAAAACTTCTCAAAACATCTAAAAAAAATAAAATATTTGATTGCTGGTTTGCGCATGCGCTAAAAGGCGCTCTTAGCATGTACATTTCGGATGAATCTCTTAAGTGATAATAACATCCATAGGTGGCATCATCAGTTTCAAAATACCAGCTGCCTTTGCAAAGGGAAGAGTACGGGTCGACCGAATGTTTCTGAAGAGAGTGTTGAGTCAGTTCGAAAGGCTAGGCACGAATTAGCAATTCCAGTGGTGACTGTTTGAAGAGTTTTACAGAAACGGAAACCTAAGAGGCAGCTGTTGCAACATGTATACCACAGACACTGAACAAAGTTTGGGAAGAACTGGCCTTTCGACTTGGTATGTGTCGTGTGTTTCAGTTGACCCTTCATTCCACGTATTAATTATGATTTTAGGTTTCACGTAATAAATGCTACAAAGCGTTACAACCCCGATATTAATTTAGAAACATACGGTATTATACATACTTTAGCAACAAAAAAAAATAGATGAGATTTAACTACAAGTGCGTCGAAGAAATTGAAAAAACTACGACAGCAGAAAAGTACAGTTTGTGAAGCAAGTAACAGTACAATATCGCTAACCCATTCTAACGCGTTTTAATTCTAATCACATACATAATTATGGTAATGGACTATTTCAGTAAATAGGTCGACCCATACCTATATCTAAAGAAAGGAGCATCCCTTTGAAACTAGAATCCAACCAAAAGAGATTTTAATTTAAATCTAAATTCACAGAATTCTTAAAACAGATTTACAGTGAAAATCAAATAGTATGGTCGTTTACCAATTAATGTCGTCATTGATACTTACTGAAAAACCTATACTAAAATTACGAGGTGTGGCTATTTAATAACCGCTCTCAGCAAACTGCATCTTTCGTCCAAAATTTTATGTATGTTTTTTGTTCAATTAATTTGTTTTTATATGTATTTTTAAGAAAAAAGCCCAAAGAATACAATAAATAAATAACACAAGAGACATAATAGGAAATACAAAAGTAAATCTAAGAAGGAACGACGTAAAAGAGGTACTAGTGAAGATTCTGATGATCTAAGAGCGATTCTGAAAGTGAAAGAAAACAAAGTAAAAATAAAAAAATATGATAATAAAACAAACAAAAATGGCAACAGGGAAAATTCTCGTTCACATAAATATGAAAGTGCAAGTTAGAATAATGAAGCCAACTATATTTCGGAATATTTGAGGAAGGTAATGCTGATAGAATTATGTACGCTAGATTGATCGAAGCTTCTTCAATTCTTCAGTTTGTAATTTAATATAATTAAGTACAAAACAGTTTTGTACATTAAAAATGATCAGGAATGATCGAAACACGTGTCAGGCAAATGAAAATAAAAATATTATGGAACTTAACAAGTGTTTTACCCCATCGAATTCACTTGAACGTCACTTTTATTTATGAACACATTAAATAAAAGAGTGCCTAGGTTCGGTACTTGCGGAACACCACTTGTAGCTGCAAAGGTCTTAGACCGGCAACCCATTTGTCTCTGACAAATATAATTGAATTACTGTAATAACATTTGACGTTAAATTGTACTCATTTTGATAGGACAAAAGATTACTGTGAGGCAAGCAATTAAAACCCGTTACCAACGTCCGTGAAAAATACATCAACTTGGGCATACGATCAAATTCACCAGAAATAAACTGAGTTATATACATAAGATTTTTTTGAGTATTTCTTTTTCTCAAAAACCTAGCTGATGGGGTGATAGTGATTGTTCAATTCGAGGACGAATATAATTACATATGATAGACTCAAAAATCTGAGAAAAACTACTAAAGACGGCTTTTCTCTACCTCTCCTGCACTTCTCCACTCTCCATTCTTCCAGTAACAAATACTTCTTCTTCCACTTCTCAACAACCTCCACATATTCGCTTCATTCGCACACTTCCTTAACGGCATCATATTTCTTTCCACCTTCACATATCTTTCTATATTTCTTCCTTGTCTATCAACACAGCGAATCTGCATTCCTCATCAAACCATTCACTCTCTCCTCCTCTTCCAGCCGCATCCCACTATTAGCGATTCTAATTCATCTATCGTCCCACCTTTACCCACTTCACTTCCTCCAACTTTGCTATCATCTCCCTCATCGCATTTTCTTCGCTCTCCAGATTCTCCCCTTCCTGTCCCTTCTCATCTTTTCCCCTCTTTCCCTTCCATACTTATAACGCTAACGTTATCTACAAGTGGTCCGATTCTTTACCAGCTTTAAGCATTCATAAGCAAGCGGCGAGTTCCAAAAAACTCGAGTTCAAATATACGGCGAATAATTAAAAACAATTTAAACAATTTAAAATAAATCATCGCGTATTTTAAAGATCAATCGTATAATCACAAGTATAAAATTTCTTTTCATAAACACACTTGATTTAATTAATTTACAATTAAAATGAATTCATAACACATTTTTACGGTTCTCCTTTTATAATACTACTTAAATTTAAGGCTAAAAACTACCCAAAGAAAAAAAATAATTCCACTCCCTGTCTCAATGTTTCATAGCCGCCGGGAAAAATCCTCACATGAAAAGCGTATATTGGAAAGGAAAACCTTCTTTCATACGAGCGTAGTTCTTAAAAAAAAATATATATATATATCTTCTAAACACAGTGGTGTGACATTTATTTGTATTTAATACAATTACTTTCTCTCACATTCCACATGTCTTCGCCTGGCTTTCTGTCCGCAATCATGCATTCCCAGACAGGATTTGTTACAGAAAATCTAATACCAGACTTCTTAAATCACCATAAAATTGATAAAAATCTTGCCCTTAAATAATATAAATTATTTTACAAATTGATTATATTAGTAGTTTTTAATTGAATTAAGAGTATCGTACTAAAAATATAAAATGGATTCGTTTATATTTTAAGTCCTTTAGTGCCTTTCGTTCTTACTCAGTGATGATTCACGTAAACATCTTATAGAAAATTGGTTGGAAATATGATTGTGATTAAGAAATTTAATTTAAATATATATCAACAACCTTGTAACTGTAGCAAAAAAAGTAATTACTATTGATTGATATGACTTACCTCCGTGTGTTAATTAGTAACTAATGAATACTGTTTAATCCGCACGGATGATTAGTCAACCCTCCACACAGATGATGATAAATATTCAACTTCTGACTGAACTAATTAGCATTATATTCCCACACGGTATGAATTTAATTCTATGACATCTACACCGTGGCACTTAATCGCTTCCAAAGATGATTTATTATTAAACACAGGCATTAATTGTCGTATTAGCACCATGGAAATCGTTTTTAAACGATTTTTTGTTGTTTTCTTACTACAAAACATCTTAAAGGTAATTGGGTGTAATTCGTTAGGTTTTTTTTTTGTATGTAACGTTTGAAGGATATATTAGAAATAACAAAAAAACTTAACCTTACATGTAATCGATACGATTGATCGTAAAACCTGGAACTTTATAATACGATTTTGTTTGTAGTGTTAGTTTTTTTCCACCTTTATTTCTTTAATGCAACCTTATCCTTAAAGTTACCATTATTTTTTTTTCCTTGTGCCGATCATTACACTTGAGAGCCCGAGTTTATTCCCCTCCTTCTAGGCACAATAACGTGTTTGTGTAAGATAAGACGTTTACGTCGATGTCTGGAGTTTTTTTTCGTTTTTCTAATAGATATTTTCACTCTGTGTTATAGATGCGGAGTTAGTGAACGGATAATGGATTACGTGAAGCAGCACCGGTTGTGGAGGCCGCTGGCGGCCATCTCCTCCGACGACGTCCTGATCACCAGCCGCCCCTCGGCGGGGATGCTCGCCGCCCTCAACAAGACGCTGACGACGCCGGCGTCCGTCACGTACGCGACCGGCGAGGAAGTGTGGCACAAGATCGTGTTCAGTGCGGACGCCAACAGTATATTCCGGAGGGCGCAGAATGATACAGAGATGAACATGGACTACGATTACGAGTTCGGCGTGTTCAACGTGAGCGCCGGTTTGAACTGCTCGAACATGACAGATGATGGGGCTTGGGAGATGGTCACCATGATTGGGACGGCCGTGGTTCTGGGTTTACTCATACTGGCCACTGTTATAGGTTAGTAAAATTTAATCGATGTTTTTTATATATGTGATAATTTTATCTAAAATATAGTTTTCAAGTAATAAAAAAAAATTAAACTCATATCATATTAATAAAGGAATTTTTTTTTTTTTAAAGTATGTAATACATGTCAGAAAAATTTGATAACATAACAAAACGAAGAGTTAAACAACTTAATAAAGGAATTTAAGAAGAAAAGTGAATTGTTTAAGAAGAAAATAATTGAGGTGGAAGGTAGCTGTAACGAATTAGAACAAGAAAACCTAAGTAACTGTTTAACTTTAAGTGGAATTCCTAACCAAAGAAGTGATAAAGAAGCAGAAGAAATTACTGAAAGGAATTAATGTTAGAATCAACAATAATGATATTATAGAAGCGCACAGGAAAAGTAAAAAATTCAGAGCCAATTATAATCAAATTCAAATCTCAGGAAATAAAGCATTAAAAATGAATAACGTATTAAAAATAAAGGGTCAACATATTGGAATGTAATCTAAACGGAGAAAATCAAGTATATATTTCAAAGAAGAATTAACTAACTATACCTATAAGATATTTTATGAAAAGAGATTATAGAAACAAAAAGGATATAAATTCTTTTTACACATAAGAATTTGTATCCTTTTTATCAGGAATGAAAAGTCGAAACTAATACAAATTAAAAGCAATTAAAAAGACCCATAATATTAAATGACTTATTTTACATTCACGAAATAAACATATTATCTTTTAAACATTAGAAGTCTTAGAAATAAATTTTATTATATTCATTCTCTACTATAAATTTAGACATTATAACCATAACCGAATCTTGGTGGCATATTGATAAAATAGTCATCTTAACAATTTTAAGGGAATAATAAAATATATATTAGAATCCTATAGTTCGTTGTAGAAAATTAACCAATAATTTAAAAATAGGAAAACATTTTGTGAATCTACAACAATGAGTCTTACTAACTACAAAATAAATTACTCTGCACGCAAATTACTTTTGTATCATTCAATATCTATCGAAATATTAGCCAGAAAAGTAGTTGTTTGAACAAGTAATTTCTTTGTAATCTTACTAAGACTTATTGTTGTAGATTAACGAAATGTGTTTTAAATTATTAATTTTTAGGGAGTATTCAATTGTAGAAAATCTAGAGGTGGATTTATATTAGAAATGATATTAAATATAATGTACTACTAAATATGACAATCACAGGTATTGAGATGATTATATTAATGTTAGTTTCACATAATCGTCATCTGACTCTAATCTACTACCAAATATTGAAAATAGAGAATGAATTACAAACAAAACTAATATATCAAATGAGTTGAACTAAAGTTTTGCCTTAGTAGAAAAGAAATTAGCTGAGGTACATTAAAGAGTAAAGGCACAAGAAATCGCTACATAAAAAGTAATTTCGGAAAATGCATGATTTAAGGATACAACAGAAGAGGAACTCCGAACTATTATACAAAGCATAAAGAACTATTCCGCACCAGGCCGAGATTGTATAATCAAAAATATACTAATGATTCTAGGTAATGGTTATTCTTTATAAATAAAATTATCTGTACAGGTCAATTCCCAGAGATTCTAAAGGAAACTATTATTAACGCTATATTCAAAAAAGGTAAAAAAGTGGACACAGAAAATTAGCTATTACTAATGAAGGTTTAAATTAAATTACACTTACAATAAAAAAATATTACTAATGGATAGATAAAAATATGTACTTATAATTTTGATGTAAGAGATCCGGGGGGGGAGTTCACTAGGCAAAATGTTCTTCCACTCCAGCCCAAGGCTGCATTTGAAGTTCTTCAATTGATCCTTCTTTGCAGACTACTAATTACCGTTTTGGCTTAAAATAAATTAAATTGAAACAAATTACTTTTGTATCATTCAATGTCTGTCGAAGTATTAGCTAGAGAAGTAGTTGTTTCAAAAGTGATTTGTTCTTGTAGTCTTAATAAGACTCATTTGTTGTAGAATTTACGAAAATATGTTCGTGATTTTTCTAATTATTAACAAAAACAATGTGATTAATAACTTTAATTGGTCTCCAATTACAAATTCACCCGATATTATATACACCTTTAATGACCTTTTTTCTACATTTATAAGTGAAATTCAAAATATTCTAAAACTCATATATAAGAGATCATACGAGACAAAGTACAACTAAGTTGTTGAAAATAAGCTACGTATGTCAAATGATACAAAAATTAATATTAAGGAAGTTTGGAGGGTAATAAATTCTTACCGCCAAACAAACAAAAAATCATAATGAAATCGCCATAGCGGTAACTGAATTTGTAAAGCACTTTGCCTCAATATCTACAAATATAAATAACATATCAAACAGTATCTACCTAATCCATCAAATGTATAATGACCTACTATATGTAATTTGGAACATTTTGAGTATTTTAAATTTAAAAATGTATCAAGTGTCAATGCTAGAGATTCCATTATGAAGCTATGAAATATCCATAGTATGGATATCTACAAATGCACAGCAGTTTAATAATAGTTATTTATCTAACTAGTGGGATAAGAGCATCATTAACTGACGAATGCGGTGAGTTGCTGAGACGAGGGCATAGACCGAGTCGAAGTAAGAGCATGAGTCTCAGTTAATATGCCTTATCCCACGTATTAGATACAACTTTTTATCTACGACTGCTCAGAATTACGGAAATTATACTTTTGAATTAAATTCGACGAAAAATCGGAATATCATAGTATGTATGTAGAACCATAGCAACATGTAATTTGAATGTCAACAATTTAAGTCAAAACTTCAAGAACTAATTTTCTAATTTCTGTTTTTCTGTGAAATAATGAGCGACTCCGAATCTCTGCCTTCGGATATCGAAGAATCGGCCACGCAGGTAGTTTCAACGTTATTGCCGGAAAAATCAAAAATTAAATATGAGCAAGCTTATGAATGTTTGCGGAAATGGTGCGATGAGAAGAAAATAAAAAATGAAGCAAGTGAAAAGGTACTACTAGTATATTTTGAAAATATTTCGAAACGCTATAAACCTTCAAGTCTGTGTGATCGTTAGTTGGTATTAAAAAATGAGTGTGTTTTTGATTTCATTACCTCACTAGTTAGGTAATGAGTTTCATTACGTAACTCAAATGAATGTCAAATTCGTCACTTATCTAAGCAGTCGTAGATAAAAACTATTAAGGAATCGATAATAGAATTATTCAATTTGGCTATTTCTAGTGGCGAATTTCCATCGTGCCTAAAACGGGTAATTATTATACTAATTTAAAAAAAGATCATAGCAGCGAACCTAATAACTACCGGCGCATCTCAATCTTACCAGTAATTTCTAAGATATTTGAACATACTCCAGAGCGAATTAATTAAATACATAAATGGAGCAAATATTCTATCAAACAGCCAACATGGTTTTCGACATTAACGACAACTGCTACTTTGAATTTGATAGAAAAATGCCTTGATGCTTTAAATTTCAATGAAATCGTTCAAACGACATATTTTGATTTGTATAAGGTTTTTGATAGCATGAGCCACAAAATTATACTTTATAACTTTCATCCTATAAGCTGTAAGTTCAAATTAAAATAAATCTCTCTGATGAATACTTGGTGAATGTTGAAGTACCTCAAGGATCTAAACTAGGTCCAACTCTCTTCCTACTGTACTTAAATGACCTGGTAAGGATTGTTTATAGAAAGGCACTTGGTTGGTTTCACAATTTCACAAAATTGTGAAACCAACCAAGTGCCTTTCTATAAACAATCCTTACTATTAAAAAATGTTTCACCACGTGATAAACGAGAACCAAATTCAACAAATATTAAATGACCTGTTTCGTTATATTGGTGAAAATAACATATCATTGTTTTCGGATGATACAACTTTGGTATGTCGAGGAAAGTTGTACCATGACGTAAATAATTATTATTCATTTATTAACGCACAAGTGGAGGATTTGTTTAAAATTGACAAACTTTTACTAAATATTAGCAAATCTATAAAGATGTTATTTAGTTTGGGGCATAATAACGCTGGGTTTACTAGAGATACTATCTGAAGATTTCATATCGAATCCAAATTAACCTGCTAAATACATACATTTCAATTAGACAAAAGTTGAATAAAAACTTATTTTTATTTTGTGAGCTAACAAGGATTGTTTTACCAGAAATTCTTAGAACAACATATACATCACTCATAGGGTTATACATTAGGTATGGAATTCTTCTGTGGGGTCACTCATCAGAAGTATAACAAATCTTCTCAACGCAAAGAAAGAAGTTTAAGAATTATAAACAGATTGGCTTATATAGAGGTTGAAGAGAGTATTTAATTAAATTAAATGTGCTGACATTCCCCTAAATTTTTATAATGGAATGCATGAACATACGTTTATGCAAACGCTGAGCGCTTAGATTTTAATAAATTTACTACCAGAAGTGCAAATCTACTTAAACCTCCATATAACCATCTCAAATGCACGCAAAACAGCACTCGCTATTTTGGTGTTAAAATGTATAATGTACTACCAGAATACTTCAAACAATTACCTACAAATTTTGGCCAACTTTATTTTCACTATTACAAAATCTTAAATACATATTTTATTTTAAAATCCCTTGCACAATCTGTTTTCTTCCAGTTATGGAAAACTACGTTTATAACTATATAATTAAAACACTTTGTTATTTCCTTACTTCACTTTTATTTTTAACTTTCAGATGTACATTCCGATTACCATGAATTCATTATCAATCAGTCATTGATAATGAGTACATGGTCCTCAAAATTTACATCTGACAGTTAAAAATAAAAGTGAAGTAAAGAAATAACAAGGTGTTTTAATTATATAGTGATAACTTCACACAACTCACATAAAACCGTGAATACGTTTATAACACTTATCTACGAAAAAGTACTGAAAACTATAGAGGTGTACCTATTAAATCATCTATTCCTAAGGTATTAGATACATTGGTGACAAAACAATCATCGTGGAGTGCAGATATCTTATAATTTGATTTTTTGTTAATTTGATAATCAGCATGAGTTTACTGCAGGTCGATCAACAATAACTAATTTATAAGATTTTAAAAATTATTGTATAAAAGCCATAGAGAAGCAAAAGCAAGTATATATAGTTTCTACTGATTTCTCTGAGAATTTCGATCACGTTAATCATAACATTTTAATAGTTAAGCTAGAGGCCAATTATTTTAATCGTCATACTATTGATTGTATAATATAATTCCTATACAGTAAAAATTAAATTTTGAAATATAAAAATTGTGGGTCTGAACCAATATATTTGTTTATTTCGGTGTGCCGCAGGGTTAGCACATTGGTCTAATTTTATTTTTGCTGTTTGTGGATGGTATAGTATACTGCTTCAAATTTTCCAATTACTTGCTATTTGCGGATGATAATATTTTTCTTAGAATAATTATCAATACCTAAAATTGGCATAAACTTCAATCAGATTTGCGTTCTCTCAAGAGATGGTGTATTAAAAATGATCTGCACTTAAATATTAGGTAATGTAATGTTCTGTCATTTACAATTTAAGCTTGCTATTTTTGATGATATTTTAATTTTATTAAATTAATAAATTTTCATTTTATTAAATTAAGTAAATGTTTTTATTTGTATTTGATATAAATTTTATAGTAAAGTTGTACTGAAGAGATCGAAAAATCTAAACACGTATCTGCAGATTATTATAAACTTGAATGCTAGATTATTTAATTGCTTTTGCTAGTTTAATTTAATGAAATCAGTCTAAATTCAATTTTTGTTTATAACCTTATATGTTATACTCACTTTCAAACAGTCCAAAGTACTTTTTATCATTTATTAGTTTATTCAGCAGAAATAATTTCTTTAAGTGTTTAATTGTGGAGGCGTTTACTTTGTGGTACATCTTGAATATACTGGAGAAAGAAAACAAGATCACTTTGTTTCATCACTTTTTAAAGTGTAAAGTAAAAAGTGGTAAAACAAAGTGATCCTGTTTTCTTTCTCCAGAAATAATTTCATTCAAATTAGTGTTTCTTTGATAGTTGTACTATTTGTAATATGCAAATTACTTTTGTATCATTCAATGTCTGTCGAGGTATTACCCAGAGAAGTATTTGTTTTAACAAGTAATTTGTTTTGTAGTCTTAGTAAGACTCATTGTTGTAGATTCTCGAAATGTTTTCATTTTTTAAATAATTAGTATATCAAAGATTTGGAATGTAATCTAAAATGAGAAAACCAAATAATATACTATATCAATGAATAACAAACTAACTACACAAATAAGGTATTTTATGAAAAGAGATTACAGAAACAAAAAGGAATAAATTATGCGTAAAGCAAGAAAATATATTTATCAGGAAAGAAATGGAATGAAAACTCAAAAATAATACAAATTTAAAGTAAAAAAAAACATAATAATATATTACTCATTTTATATTAATGGAATAAACATAGTATCTTTTAAACATAGGAAGTCTGAGAAATAAATTTGATCATATCCAATCAATACCACCCTTTTATAAGAATTTAGGCAACAACCGAATATTGATGACATATTGATAAAATAGTCATCTAAACAATTTTAAGAGTATTTAAATCTAGGGATGGAGGTTTGGTGATTTATATTAGAAATGATATTAAATTTAATGTAATACTAAATATTACAATCACAAGTATTGAAATAATTTATCATTTGTCACTAATTTATAGACCACCAAATATTGAAAATAGATATTTAATTACAAACTAAAATGATATATGAAATGAGTTCAACTAAGGCTTTGCTTCAGTAGGAAAGAAATTAGCTGAGGTACAGTAAACAAAGGCACAATAAATCGCTATACAAAAAAACATTTTGGAAAATATATGTTTTAATATACAAGGTTTAAAGAAGTATTTCGCACCAAGCCAAAATTGTTTAGCCAAAAATATACTTAATAAAATGTCAGTATTTTATTAAGTGATTTGGATTTTTAATAAGTAACAGCTTCATCAATCCAGTATTCAAAAGGATTCTCATGATTCTAGGTAATTATATCATTATTATTGTATTTAAAGAACTTATAAATAAAATTATCTCTACTAGTCAATTCCCTGAGATTCTGAAGGAAATTGGTATTAACCCTATATTTAAAAACTTTTACAAAAATAGTAAAAAAGGTAATTTTAAGTAAACTAAGTACACTGCATTTAAGGAATAATTATATTTATATCAGACCAACAATATGCCTATCAAAAGGGTTCAGGAATATCATCAGCCTGTTAAGATGTGGTATGCAAGGTTCGGGAAGAATTAGATCAACGTGGATATGTTGTACTTGTATTTATTGACTTTATACCACCGCAAAAAAAATACTTGAATACATAGTTAGATATAACTGACACCCCATATCAACTAATAAATATTTACACAACCGATTACAGCAGATAAAATAATAGTAATGTTTACAGGGAAAAGGCTACCCCAGAGTATGGCTTACCTCAAGATGGTGTATTACCACCAACAATCTACATTACCTATAATAATAATATAACAGAATTTAGATTTATACCGTCAAGTGGGGTTCCGCAAGGTTCAAACCTGGGTCCTCTTCTAAATGCAACTACCAAAAGTCAAATAGATTTCCTCCTTGTATTGACAATGAATTAAAGAGAAATATTCAGTTATAATATCATTGCTTATTCTTCTTGTGAAAGCTGCATTTATAAGTGGCGAATTACGCGTTTTTCTAATTAGCACCGTAAGATATGAGATCACCTCTTCGACGTTATTACTGCATTCTAATTTTTAATTTTTCCTGCGTTACATTTTTGCTCTCTTCTGCATTAACATTTCTGTTTCATGTTGATTCCTCCACACCTCCAATAACAGCTGTAAAATTCTGTAAAATTCCCTAAATAACGGCTCGCACTTTTCCCCTTCAGATTTCTTCTCAACTAAACCGTCATCAGCTGTTTTCTCTTCTTCGTCAGCATCTTTCAACTACATCCATTATACATCATTTTCATTTTCATCCATTTCATATAATTTTCGTTTGATCCTCGAGTAGTTTTCTTTAATAAGCGAACCGAGATGTTCCCTATGTTCTTCCTTCAAATCACCACTGTGGTTTCTCTGGATGACCTTGATTGATTTGAATTGCCGTTTTTCTTTTAAAGTTGTATTATCACCGTAAATTGAACATGATTTACTAACAAAGAAACGAATTTCTAGAGTATACACCGCGTATTAAGTGAATATTAAGCGAGACCTCAAAAAAAAAAAACAAGGATTTCTGGAGATATATTTACTTATAAAATTGTACCAGCCTAACTTCTAGAAAAATGCAAAGTTGCAATAGCAAATATTCCGAACCTAATAAAATTGTTAATACATTTGCTGTTACTGAGGACTGTACATTTTTGTGGGGTATGCCTTTCGCTGTCATATTTAATTAATCAATTCGTACAGATATATTTCCACAGTTTTGGAAGTGTGAAGTCATATTTCATATTATTAACTAATCATCGTCTCATGACAATCTTGTACAATTTATTTATTTAATGTTTAATAAAATACTTGTTTGGCACTTTTTTCACTTGGTTAATTTATTGCCAGATGTAAATTTTGGTGTGACCAATTATCAATAGCAAACTAAAGAAATTCAAGCTTGGATTAGGAAAAATCGGAGGATAAGGTGAAAAATTGTTTGATTAAGTGTTGAAAATCCATATTCATTATTTAGATAACAAAACTGTTTGATTTTCTTCACCTGAAGAAGCCACAGTGTGGCGAAACATATGTAGTGTTTACAATAAAACCAATTTGAAAATCAAACAGTTTTGTTATCTAAATAGTGAAAAATTGTGTTAGTAATTGGTTTTTTTCGGGATTAGTATTTCTAGTAACGGATTATTCAAAGCGGTTAAGTCGAAATTTAACAAATTATGTTGATGCTTTTTCATTTGGATTGCCTTCAATATGTTAAGATTATAATTGTAACTTTGTAATAATTTAACATTGTCTAACGAAAATGTATGACCCATTATTAATGAGTGATGGGTAACTGCCGATTTCATTAAGACTTTTTATATGGTACATGTGTTCTTTAAATCTGGTGATAATATTTCTTTGAGTTTGCCCAACGTAGAGTTTATCACAAAGGTAACATTGTATGAAATAAATTCCGGATTTTTGTAATTTGTCTGTTTTTGGGAAAGTATTTCCTAGATAATTTTTTAATTTTGAAGTTGTGTAGTAGGCTGTTTGTAAATTAAATTTTTTGAGTTTGAATTAAAAAACTATCTAGGAAATACCTTCCCGAAAGCAATACAATTTTTTAACTGGTACTGAACATAGTTTACAAACAATATTTTTATCGCTTAAATGTCGATTTGGGCGCCATATTGTTAATATATACTGACTTCTCGAGAGCATTTGCTACTCTTATTATTATTATTATTATGTCTTTATTATTAACCAAAAAAGTATGTACAAAGATAAAGAAAACAATATATAAGAGTAGGCGAAGTTCAGTCAGGTAATGATGCCTGTTACTGCTCTACCACTTAACCTACAAAAACTTAAATTATAATAAATTTCATAAAAATTATATCGTACAAGCTTATAATATACACATAAACAAAAATGCATTACATACATTAAAAATTAAACTGAATTATCAACTCTAAAGCTCTTGCTGAAAAGTAATAAACGAATGGATAACTTAAACTTATTTAATTTTAAAGATTTCAGGTTTAATGGTATCTTATTATATAATTTGTAGATGTTATATGAAAACGATCTTGTAAAATAGGCAGACTGATGGTTGGGTGGTGATATTAGTCCCCGAAATCTTACATTAATGTTATGCACATCTGTACGGAATACTATTTTATTACATAAATACGGAGGTGCATGAAAATGAATAACTTTATGATAAAGTGTATAACAGTGAAGAACTCTTCTATTAGCCATGTTTAACCAATTCAACTGGTCACATTTACCTGAAATATGATCATATTTCCTAATTCCAAATATTAGTCGTATACAGGAGTTTTGAACTTTCTGTATACGATCGATGGTCACTTTATCTAGGCATGCATCGTAAACAACATCACAAAAATTAAAATGACTTAGCACTAATGTATTACAGAGTAGTCGCCTTGTGTGTTTACTTAAAAAATTTCTATTGGAATAAATCAGTCTTAAATTGTTATAGGCTTTGGAGATACATTTACTAATATGAGTTTTAAATCGCAAATCTGAGTCAATTGTTAGGCCTAGGTTACGTACAGAGTTTACAAAAGGTATTGTTGTATTATCCAATTGAATATCGAGTAAGGGTTTTGCAAACTCAGTAATATTTCTTGGACCAAATAAAATTGCTGTTGTTTTGTTAGGGTTTATGTGTAACGAGTGCCGTTTAGAGATTAGTAAAAGGTTATTAAGATCGTCATTTATATTACGGTTTGCTGTGGCAATATCATTAAGATAAAAAGAGTATAACAGCTGGGTGTCATCTGCATATAGATTACAAGTACAAAATTTTAAAACGTCAGGAACGAATGAGGAGTATATAGTAAAAAAGATAGGGCCGAGAATTGACCCTTGAGGGACATCAGAAGTAACCTCTAAAAAACAAGATTTTTCGTTATCTATCATAATTTGTTGTTTACGGTTATAAATAAAACTAGAGAGTAGATTTACAGCACTTGAGTCAAATCCGATATATTTTAGTTTTGCTAATAGAATATCATGGTTAATGGTATCAATAGCCTTACTATAGTCTACTAATAGATAAAGAAGATAGTACAGCTTCAAACCTGCAAACTGCAAACTGCAAACCTAATACTGTCATTAACAACAAGAGGGCGACGCAAATTAAGGACAAATCAAAATCGAAATTACTGCAACCGTCCATATATAATTCCAAACGTGGCAGTAGATCACTGTAAGAGTGATGCGTCGCAGGTCGGTAATGCAGGCCAACATGAAAATGATAAATCACGTTACGAAAATTCAAAGTCAAACAACTCTACAGTAGATACTGATAATTGGAAGATGGTTCAACGGAAAAGTAGGCAGCCTAGGAAGAATATCCAAGGGATTTCCAGTACCCAGTCTGCGCTAAAGGGAGTGCAAAAGCGCGCGCATATTCATGTATATAGAGTGCATCCAGGAACGAAAGTTGAGGATATAAAAGCGCATCTGCAGAACATTCAAATAGAATTAATTCAATGCGAACAACTAAATTCTCGCCGACCGGAGGAGTACGCGTCATTTAAAATAACAGTTCCCTTTAGTTGCCTCGAAAAAGTGGAAGATCCGACATTGTGGCCCACTGGAGTAATGCTAAGGCGTTTTTTATTCCACCCGAGGGGTACTCCGACCACCCCTCCATTGAGTCCGAAGACTGCATGAGAAACGATAGTACACCCCTCCTATTCTATATAAACATCCAATGTATGCGAAACAAACTAGATGAATTGGAAGCATTCACGGCTGATAAGAATATCAAGGTAATAGCTCTTACTGAACACTGGTTAACATTTAGCGAAGTGGAAGGCTATAAATTAAACAATTTTCAAATTGCAGCTTGTTATAGCAGACATATGGCTAAAAATGGTGGATCATTAGGTATGTTAAGAGATGATCTTGAGTACCATGTTTTAACTTTTCTAAATGACTTATCCCAAGAATTAACATGTGAAATGTCAGGTGTAGTTTTATACGATTACAACATAACTGTAATATCATTGTATAGATCACCAAATGGTAATTTTCATGACTTTCTGGAAATAGTTGAAAATATGTTGGGTCGTTTGAATCTACACTCGAGATTAGTATATATTTGCGGTGATTTTAATGTACATTTTAATCGAATTGATCTTAATTCACTGGAATTGTGTAACCTATTTGCATCGTTTGGTCTATATAAAACTACGAATCAGGCCACTAGACAAGAAGTATGCATCAATAATATATTTACAAATAAATTTAATGGTAACACGGAAACAGCGAATATAATTAATATAGGTGTTTCCGATCATTGGGGGATGTGCATTGAAATAAATAAACAAAACATATTAACCAAACATTGAATTTTATAATATTCTGGACTCTTTTAGCTGGCATGAGTTCATACTTGATAGGGACACGAATCTGGCGTGGCATACATTTTTAAAATGCATAATCGACGCAGCAGAACTTGCTTTTCCCCAACGGACTAAACTCTCTGGGAACAAGAAAAGCAATATTCACTGGTTCACCTCAGAACTTAAACAAATGAGAGACCGCCTTCTTTTTCTTAAAGACGCGGGTAGTAAAAGTGTGTCTGCATTAGCAGAATATAAAAGTAAAAGAAAAGAATACAAATTGCTAATTAGAGATACTCAGAGGAGAGCCAATGAACATTATATTAATTCCAGCAGTAATTATTCAAGAGCGGTCTGGGATGTTGTGCAATTAAAAATAAATAAAACATCTTATAATAGAGCAAATTCAAATTTATCTGCTACTCAATTTAATGATTTTTTTGCATCAATTCCGGGCTAGACAATAAACTCAATACCTGACTGTGTGCAAGACCCCATCAAATTAATGCTGCCGTTACAATCGGGCAGTAAAAAGTATTTCAGTTTCACCGAAGTATCCTGTGCTAAAGTACGAGACATTGTCCATAAGCTGAAAAATAAACATACCAAAGACATCTATAATTTAAACATAGTTTTAATAAAATCTGTTCTAGATGTAATTATCAGTCCCCTAACATTTTTAATAAATGATGTGATCAAAACAGGAATCTTTCCAGATGCACTAAAATTAGGAAAATGCATTCCAATATATAAGAAGGGTGATAAGGACGACATTAATAATTATAGACCAATTTCAATTCTGCCAATATTTTCCAAGATAATTGAACTGATATTAGCTGAACAAATGTGTCACTACTTGGAATCTAATAAAATTTTGGCAGAATCACAATTTGGGTTTAGAACAGGTAGATCCACGACAATGGCAACTGAATCATTAATTAATTACATCATTGATGCATTTGAGAGTGGTAGCATTGTTATGTGTAATCTCATCGACCTCAGCAAAGCATTTGACTGCGTCTCGCATTTAACCCTCTTAAGAAAATTATATTTCTTTAATTTTACACCCAGAAGTTGCAAACTTATATTATCATATTTAACGAACAGAAGCCAGAGTGTACTATACAATAATATTTTGTTCCCAGAGATTAATTTAATGCATGGTGTGGCACAAGGTTCAATTCTAGGCCCACTATTATTTCTAATATTTATAAATGATCTCCCTGCTCAATTTACAAAAATATCAACATTTCAATATGCCGATGACACAACTATTTCTATCAAAGGTAATTCAATAGACAATTTGACATTTCAATCACAGCTCATAATGCATCAAGCTCAGCACTGGTTTGATAGCAACAAGCTTAAACTTAACGCCAACAAAACAGTACAGACAGTGTTCTTTTTAAAACGATCACAAGCTCCCGAAAAATCCTCAATAAAGCTGTTGGGATTCTCTATTGATACGCACTTAACGTGGGATTCACACGGTATTGAATTACAAAATAAATTAGCGAGAGGTATTTATATCTTAAGAAATCTTGCTAGATCTCTCTATATAAGGGAATTAAAGAATGCGTATTACTTCTTCATCCACTCGCACATAAAATACGGTATATTGCTCTGGGGTCACTCGGCAATTATGGGTGACATATTTAGAATACAACGAAAAGCAATTCGTGCCTTAGCTAGCCTAGAATATAGAGCCGATTGCAGAAAATGCTTTACTGATCTTAGTATAATGACAACACCCTGATCTTCATACTTGATTGTCTTCTGCATATCAAGAAAAATATAAGCGATTATACCTATAACAGTGATTACCATTCTTATGAAACTCGAGCAAAAAATCAAATTACCATTCCACAGTGTCGTCTAACTAAGGCAAAAACAGGCTCAAGATACTGGTGCATTAAGTTTTATAACGTACTGCCTAGTAACATTCAGCTTCTGGACATACAACAATTTAAACGATGGTGCAAAAATTATCTAATTTCGCAGGCATTTTACTCCTTTGATGAGTATATTCACAGTTTTGCACATTAATTTTTTGTCCATTTTTTTTAAAACTAATTATTATAATTTTAATTCTACTACTGAATCCTCTTTCGCCATTTTTATTTATACTCGTAATTTTAATCTGTGCATCTATGTTAATCGTATTTGTTGTTTTTTTTTTCTCTTTCTAAATTGTTATATATTTTTTTTATATTTATTTACGTCTATACCATTTTATTTATACACCAAATTTTAATCTGTGCATTTGCGATAACCGAATAAAATTTTAATTTTTAATTCTTATATTTATTACCTTTTATATTAGTTTATTTATTATTATTAGTGTACTATTTATATACATACATCTGTGATAATGTTATTTTATATACTCAATTTTATTTATTAAATTTTATTATCAACCATCTGTGATGAGTCATTTTAAGTCGTTTTATATATACACTAAATTTTAACCGGTACTATTGTTTTATGTACATGTGTAACTTCTTTATTTTATTTATTTTTATGTATTGTTATTGATTCCTTTCGTACGATGTGCTTATCTATTTACTGTCAATACTTATTTAATTAGTCTTAGCAGGTTTAATTTAATAATGCAACTTATCACTATTTGCCTATGTCTGTTATTTGAGGCCTACCTTGATATTCTTATTTATATATGTTGAAGATTTCGCTTTTTTCTGACTTGTGTAAGACTGTATAAGTTATTAGCACCAATAAACATTATTATTATTATTATTATTATTACTAATATTAAGCATGATAACTTATGTTTATCAGTGGCAGTGATAATATCATCAATGACATTTAATAATGTAGTTGCACAACTATGTTTTTTTCTAAAGCCTGATTGATTAATCGGTAAAATACATTTCGATTCAACATAGGTGGTTAATGTGTTCTAGGATTTTTGATAATACGGGTCGTATGCTAATAGGGCGCAGGTCACTTAGTTCTTCGGGGTTATCTTTTTTTGGTATTAAAATAACGGACGCTAATTTCCATGCATAAGGAAAAGTAGATTGTTCAAGACAGCAGTTTATAATGTGTGTAATGTATGGAATAATTTGAGGACAGCACATTTTAATCATGGCTGCGCTGAGCCCGTCAGATCCTACTGCATTTGTCTTGACAGAAAAGAGCAACTTTTCAACTATGTCATTATCTACTAGTTGGAATTTAAATCTATCTGTAACGTTAGGGTGTAGATGATCAGTATAAAACGTAATCAGATCGATATCAGCTACGGTTTTCATAGAATTAATTAGTAGCGAATTAATAGCATTTACATCTTTTAAATTAGTAGGAAAATTGCGAACTCCTTCATTTACTACGTCAGTTGATTTTAAATACTTCCAGAGGTGCTTCGGATTTTTTTTTATCATAAAATTAAGATATGACTTTTTTTCACGTACAACTGCTGAATTTACAATGTTACGCCAGTTTTTATATATGTTAAAATCACCACAATTTCTAGTGTGTTTAAATTTTCTGTACGCATTATCTCGATCTTTCATCATAAGTTTGATAGTATTAGTAAGCCAAGGCGCTGGCTTTTTAGTAATACGTGATGTTATCAATGGTGCATGAATATCAAAAAGTTTCAATAAACTATTATTAACTAACGAAACCTTATCATTAATATCGTTCAAATATATTAATCTATCCAAGCGCAAGGTGTGTAAGTCATTAAGAAAATGAATTTTATTAATATCATATAGTTTGCGATATGTTACAAGTTTATCTGATTTAGAGGTGGAAACCAACACCTTGCAGTATATTAAATCGTGGTCCGCAATATCATGTATTTTGATCACACCTGTTTCATTAATATAATTTTTGTTGGATACAATGATCAAATCAATTAGTGACTGTGATTTTGCAGTGACTCTAGTGGGTTCTTCAATTATTTGATGAAATTCATAAGTATTTAGAAATTTATTAAAATAAATAGTGATATTTGAATCAACATTTAGTAAATTAATATTGAAATCACCTAAAAATAAAATATCATCACATTGGGGTAGATTATACCTGACAACAGTGTCAAGAGATTCAATAAAAGTGTTTATATTTAAAGTTGGTGATCTATTTATAACCCCTACACAATAAATACGATTGCCTAGTTTACATTTTATAAAAACTTGTTCTAGGTTTATGCGACTATTAATACTAGTTAGTATTTCAAATTTTAGATTACCTTTTATATACAAACCAACCCCACCACCACGTCCAGCAATTCTTCCTTTGTGTATAAATTTATAACCATTAATCTGAACAGGTGAAACATCACTTAAATTATTTAGCCAGGATTCAGTTACTCCAATTATATCAAAAGAATTACAAACTACATGAGCTTTAAAGTTGATAAAATTACAGACTAAAGAGCGAACATTTAAATGACATACTGTAATATTATGCATATATGAAAATTTTTATTTTTAAATTAACATAAATTACTTATAATAATGATATTTATTATGTGCACTAAACTAAATTATGTGCGCCGCCTATAAGTAAAAGAATTAAGAAATTAGTTAAAATGAAAAAAGTGAAAAACAACAGTTATTATTTAAGGCATGAATGAGAGTAGTAAAATAATAATACGAAAAATAAATAAATACCATGTATCATGCATTAATTATTATTCTTTAATAGTGACTCAATATCAGATTCCATATAAATTTTTCTTTTGAAGTCCTTGCCGTCACGTGTAGTTTTCCCGTAAATACAACCATTATACGACCAAGCGTTATTGTTTCCTAGTTTTTCGCGGGACAATTTTAATAGCCGATATCGATGTGATGATAAATCCTCCGTTATGTGAATACCGAGATTTTTTAGTCTCGAACGTTTTTTTAATATTATTTCTACTGATTGACGTTGATTGAAGCAAGCAACAATTGTCCGTGGCTTGGGTCCAGGTTTACCGGTGCGAGAACAATTTGTAATATTTAAATTTTCATCTATTAATAGTGTTTCGTTAAAAAATTTGTTCAACTTAACTATTAAGTTTTCATGTATATCTAAAATCCCATAATTCGTATATTGGTATTGCGAGCGGAACATAATCATAATATTGTAAATACGTTGGTAAACTCAGTTTCATTGGTATTACTGGAATGTTTTTAAATATCATTTTTTGGTTTCTTGATCTAAAAACGAAATTCGTTTTCTACAATGGTTCTAAGTCACACATATTTGTCTCTAGCTCGACCGTACCGCAAGGATCTAATTTAGGGTCATTCCCGTTTCTTATATTTATTGATGATATTATTTCTGCAATTTGTTGTCCGGTGTTAGCCTAGTAGATGATGTGAAAATATACAATTTAATTGATAATTATAATGACGCTTCTGTCATTTAAAATTATCTAAACTTACTTGAACTTTGGCGTGATGTAACTTATTCACATCACGCCAAAGTTCAAGTAAGTTTTGATAGTTTTGAATGACAGTAGCTCTATGAATATAAATAGGAGCTGTGTTGTAAGTTACAAGCCTCTTGAACTATGAATGTAATATTAACTGTAACCCACTAATAAGAGAAAACTAAGACGTTTCCTGAAATACTTGTGTGGAAAAAAAAACTTTCGAAGCGCTTAAAAATCAACTCATTTATCTTTCTACCACAAATAACTTAACTTATTGTTAAAACTGAAATGTATTTATTTGTCCAGCAGAAGAAGTTTAGCCTGTTGTGTTGTATAAAAATATTTAGAAGCACGATTCGTCGTTTCTTTAAAACCAGATTTTTATTTATGGATGATAATTGGTACTTACCATTGTTTACAAGAAAACTATTGAAGGAAATATCGCAACCAGATTATTACTGAGCGATTAGTTAAGCATATTCATTACCTTCTCAAAATACAAATTTGTTTGTCCTGTGCTGATCATAAACTAATATTTTTTGCGTTCCTAAAGAAGCGAAAAGTTATCCATGCATTTTAGCTTTACAATTAATAAACAGCGTATTTGTAGATTGTGGAATAACATTATATCTTATCGATAGATTACTATGCTCTTACTATGAAATAAATTACACAAACCTTTAGAGAAGAACTATATTTTTTCTGAAGAGAATATCTGTTTCTATATCTTAATTTTCTCTTGACGTTACCTCTGCTATTTTATTGTATGATGTTTAGAAAAGTTCCATCCAATTTACTAGTAACAAAACTACAAACTTATTATTAGAGAATACTTTGTGTTATCCTATCTATAAAAAAATCGTGTTTTTTAGATTTAAGCCTGCATTCAGTGCTAACATTGGAAATTGTGTCGACATGTCAAAGTTTTCTTCTCTTTAATTCCATTTTTCCACATATATTTTCGTAAGGATGTCAAAAATATATGTGGAAAATGGAATTCAAGAGAAGAAAACTTTGACAAGTCGACACAATTTTCAATGTTAGCACTGAATGCAGGCATGAACTAAAAAACACGATTTTTTATAGATAGAACAACATCACGAATATTTAGTTCTTCGACTTCTGATGATTTACATGAAAATATGTTTGTACCACCAATTTCATCACAGTGAATTCTTCATTTCTAGTTAGTTGACATCAAATCTGTATGAATCATCTCAGTCCTTTATTAACCTATTTTATTTTTTAAAAGATTTCAACCATAAGCCCAGCTTGAACATCACTAGTAATACTATACAAAATTTATCTAATATCTTAAGGAATGTTTCCATGTAGAGTTTTTCTTAAGATATGGTTCAGAACTGACTTTTCTAAATATAACTTCTAAACATAAACCGCAGTATATTAAAAAAATAGACTGAAGAACAGCTGTTATACTCGCCGGTGAACTTTTTTATTGGGTTAACTGCGAGGCGTCGTAGCGGAAAAAGTTCCCGCATCAAAAATGCAACACCAAGTTGAAATTTTCCGCCGGTGAATGTGTTCGTTTGGCGAGGGAGGGTAAATTAATTCCGAGAGCTAATTGATTGATCAGTATCGACTCGCCGCCCTGAATGGGTTATTAATTAATAATAATTGAATGAAAGAGGGGAAATGGTGAAAAAAAACAGTCCTACTACGAGTTGAAGTGGTTGTTCTGTGGAAATGAATTTAATCCTTGTTAAAACAAAAATCATGTATAAATATACATGATTTTATGTAGTGTTGAAATTTTGTAAGCTATTATTCATAAGTGATATCAATCAATTGATAGTTTGCGTATTTTAATCTTATTAAAAATAAACATACAGAAGCTTCCCAAGGATGTCTATATACACATATATCTGTTATCGATTCAATTTTCAATATGTATACGACTTGAGGGTGTTAAAAATTGAGCTGAAATACGAATTGATCGTATGTCCGGCATACGAAGAACGCCGATTGGAATTTATCACCTTTACGACCAGCGGATTAGATTACATAAATGGGACACGTGTTCGTGACGCCGTAGATTATCTACATCCACCTGAAATTGAGTTCTTCCACGGTCGGGCGGATCAGTGCGAGGGGCTTTGTGATCCGAATATTGCCCCCGCACAGTTATTATCTCTCTTTAGCGGCGAGTTTCCTATGTGTACATATATGCTTCAGCAGAAAAAAAAATGGGTCCGAGTATTTCAGCCATTCATTATGTGTGTGTGTATATGTGTTAGGGGTTTTATCGTGAGGGTCGGCGTATTCATTAAAATCGCATTCATAAACGGACGCCACGGGTGCCAACACAGTAAAAATCTCGGTTTATCACCTCGCCAGTTAAAAGTTGGAATCGATTATTGGACGGGCGCCGGCGTTTTCTGTCGTAAATTTTGAATTCATCACACAAAGTAGCACAATTGAAATATTGTACGGGCTAATAGGAATTCAGAATTTTAATTATAATTTTATCAATAATATTATTAATTTATACGTCAAAGGCTGGATGAAATAACGAGATTATAAAGTAATACGAAGCTTGACACTCTAAGCCCTTACATCTTCAATTTCCGGACGGTGGATGAACATTTTTATCACCCAGTAAAGTGTCCGGCTATTAGACGTTATACTGTTATGGTGGATGCGCCGGGAGCGAAGCGATTTAAGGCGGATCGATCGCCGTGTTTATTACATCTCTTCTTAATATTTAATTCCGATGTTGCGGGATTGCATTTCACGAGGTCGACGTGTGGCGCGCGGAATCAATTTCATTTTGCATTAGCAGCGGCTATAAATAGCTGAGTGCATATTTCGGTTGAAAAGTTATAAGCGATTATTTATCTTGAGATATTCCATCTTTAAAATATTAACAAAGATCAACACGAGTTTACTTGAGTTATTGATTCTTAAAATAGAATTAAACTTATAAAATATTGTTAACTCTATACGATAAGTCTGGAATTTCTCCTATCTTATTAGACACTGTTTCTAATTGATTTCCAACAATTGCTTCATTACACCTAAGTTCATAAATAACTGATCCGGCGGCCTGGTCGCAATTTGCCGTAACTATTTAGAAAGGGTTTTAGTACAATGTCTACGCTCGATGGTACTCGAGAGCATCTACAGAAAGGGGCAATCGATATCTAAACATAATTCCCCCGGCAAGCGGGCAATCAATCTATTCAGCACTATAGAGGACCATGTGCACTCAAATTTGCCATCACGCTTAAAAGGGAGGCGCACGTTTCAGCCCAAAGGACACTGAAGCGTACGTTGTTTAAACTACCGCGCCTAGGCGAAATCAATACACTCCAATAAGAAAGAGGGCCGAGATCGATATTTTCGGTATTGTCGAGACCCTCCGGCTTCATGTCAGCAAGCCGTGTAAATATGTAAAGTTTTTTGTTTCAGTATTGAACAAAAATGAAATAAAAACGTTGTCGCGACACTTTTTTTCTGGATAATTGACGGATGTTATATGTAGAAAAAAGTAAATATTTATTAAGTTTATGAAAATTATAATGTTATTAATCTAAATAATAATTTTATATGATGTCATGTTTTGCATTTTCACATGGAACATTGACTTACAATTTTCTTCGATTTAGTTTTTCAGAAATTCGTTTTTCTAGATTTCTAGAAATTTCGAGCAATGTCCCTTCCTAATTGCCACAACTATCTACAAAAATTTATTTTTATTTATTTGATTTATCTTGTCGAAATTATTCTATTCAACTGAAAGAATATTCTAAAAGGGTTTCGGAATAATTCATCAACGTTTCTTCCAAAATTGTAGAATTTGTCAGATTTTTTAAAAATATTTATCTAATTTTTTTTGAAAATTTGGAAGAAAAGCCAATTTTATTCCTTCAAACATAAAAGAAAACAAAAATCTAAGTAGAAAACAACATATTAAAAGCTTTTAGATATTAAAAAAACAACAATTGAAAACTTCTATTATTTTAAAGAAATAAAATTTATTTCTTCAAAATAATTTAAAAAAAACAACAGAAAAACTGTAAATATTGGAATAAAATCAAAAGTTTATTATCTTGTTAGAAATACAAGTTCAGAAAACAATTAATTTAGAGAACCTTTAAAAATGTTAAATGTGAAAAAGTGAATACTGAAATGTGGATTCTAAATTGCAAAAATTTGCAACGGCTTTTTAAAGTTTGTGAGACAAAATGCTTATATTTAATTTTTTTAAATGTTCTAAACATCAATCTAACATTTTTTCCAGGAATTTCTATTCCAAATTACGAAAAAAAAATCAAGGATTTTTCAGAAAAATGTCTAAATACTTCTAACATTTTCCCAGTTCTGAGCAACTTCTTCAAGGATTGTAGAATTTTAGAGCATTTTTTTTTTATTTTTTAGACATTTCATATTGTATCGTAATTTTACAATGATTTTTCCTTCGTAGATTCTCCAAAAAAAAATTCCTACTGTTAAGGAAACTTTTGGATAGACAAAAAATATTCCAAAATTCTAAAATTATTAGTAGCCTAGAAGAAACGTTCTAAATACTTCCAACATTTTCTCTTCCCAGTTCTGAGCAACTTCTTCAAGGATTGTAGAATTTTAGAGCATTTTTTTTTATTTTTTAGACATTTCATATTGTATCGCAATTTTACAATTATTTCCTTTTAATCGTAGATTTTCAAAAATATTATAATTTCACTTTCAAATTCTGAAATAATGTTTGTTATTTTATTGGCGTGTTCCAGGAATTTCTTTTTCGTGTTATAAAAATATTATTCAAACATTTTCTTTATCTTTCAAAATTGTAGAATTATGTTTTTAACAATTTTCCCCATTCAAATGTATGTTTAAAGTTGTACAATTTTTTAATAACTTTTTCTAGGTTTAAAGAATTATCTAACGATGTTTTTACTGCATCAAAAATGTCTAGAAGGGAAATTTCTGGAAAATTCTGACACAGTAAAAATCATGGTTAAAAAATTGTTTTAATCTTAGAGAAAGTTCTTAAAAATACTTTTAATAAAAACATCGTTAGAAAATTCTTTATGCCAAAAGAAAGTTGTTAAAAATAATTTAAATTTTTTAAGAACTTTCTCTAGGTTTAAAGAATTTTAAGTAATTTTTCTTTTAGATGTTTAGACTTTTCTAACATTTCCTTTTTCGATTTTATCTAATTTCTCTAATTAATTATGAGATTTTTTTTTGGAATTCTCTTCAAGGGTTGTAAAATTCTAGACCGTTTTTTTCAGATTTATAAAATTTTCCAACATATGTTTTTATTGCATAAAAATGTTTCTTCAAAATTGAAACAATATTCATCGAGAATTCTAGAAATGGTCAACCATTTTTCAGCTAGATTTCGAGAAATTCCTTCTATTCTAGAATAAAAATATATATATTTTTTTTAAATGATTAATTTATGAATTTCAACATTTTTCAAAATGCAATTCTGATTTAGTTAGCAATAATAATGTAGGATTTTGTCGATAAATTTTACATCTAATGATTCTAAAAATGTTGTGAAATTTCATGAAATTTGAAGTGGTTGTTTGGGATGAAAATTTTAAAAAATCTTCCGAATGATTAATTTATGAATTTGAACATTTTTCAAATTGTAATTCTAATGAATTTAACAATAATAATTTAGGAGTATGTTGATAAATTTTACAACTGATTATTCTAGAAGTGTTCTTATGAAATTTCATGAAAATCGAGTTGGTGGTATGGCTGAAAATTTTAAAAAATCTTCAGATTGATTAATTTATGAATTTCAACATTCTTTAGAGTGCAATTCTGATGAAATTAATAATAATAATGTAGGTGTTTGTTGATGAATTTTACATTTGATGATTCTAGAAATGTTATCGTGAAATTTCATAAAAATTGAGGTGGCGGTTTGGCTGAAAATTTAAAAAAATCTTCAGAATTATTCATTTTTGAATTTCAACATTTTTCAATATACAATTTTGATGATTCTAGATGTGTTGTCGTTAAGTTTCATGAAAATCAAAATGGTGGTTTGGCTGAAATTTAAAGAAAATCTTCGGATTAATTATTTTATAAATTTCAACATTTTTCAAAGCGCAATTCTGATGAATTTAACAATAATAATGTAGGTGTTTATTGATAAATTTTATAACTGATAATTCTAGAAGTATTATCATGAAATTCTATACAAATTGAGGTCATGGTTTCGCTGCAAATTTAAGAATAACTTCATATTGATAATTTTATAAACTTAGACATTTTTCAAAGTTCAATTCTGTTAAATTTAATACTACGAATGTAGGTGTTTGTCGATAAATGTTACAACTGATGATTCTAGAAGTGTTTTCGTTAAATTTTGTGAAAATCAAAGTTGTGGTTTGGCTGAAAATTTAAGAAAATCTTCAGAATTATTCATTTTTGAATTTCAACATTTTTCAAAATGCAATTTCGATGAATTTTACAATAACAATCAAGGTTTTTGTATAATAAATTTTACAACTAATGACTCTAGAAGTGTCCTTATGAAATTTCATAAAAATTGAGTTTGTGCTGTGGATGAAAATTTTAAAAAATCTTCAGATTGATTATTTTATTAATTTCAACATTTTTTAAAGTGCAATTCTGATGGATTTAACAACAATAATGTAGGATTTTGTCAATAAATTTTACATCTAATGATTCTAGGAATATTATCGTGAAATTTCATGAAAATTGTCGTGGTGGTTTGGCTAAAAATTTAAAAAAATCTCCGGAATAATTTAGTTATGAAATTCAACATTTTTCAAATTGTAATTCTAATAAATTTAATAAAACTAATGAAGGTATTTGTTGATAAATTTTCTATCTGATCATTCTAGAAATGTCGATGTAAAATTTCATGAAAATTGAGGTGGTGGTTTAGCTGAAAATTTTAAAAAATCTTCAGAATTATTAATTTATGAATTTCGACATTTTTCATAGTGAAATTCTGATAAATTTAACAATAATAATGTAGATGTTTCTTAATTGATTTTACCACTAATAATTATAGAGTTGTCGTCGTAAAATTCCATGAAAATCAAAGTGGGGGCTTGGCTGAAAATAAAAAAAAAATCTTCTGGTTATTTTATAAATTTTGACATTTTTCAAGTGTAGTTCTGATAAATTCAACAATAATAATGTAGGTATTTGTTGATAAGTGTTACAATTGATGATTCTAGAAGTATTGTCGCTAAATTTCATAAAAATAAAAGTGGTGGATTGGCTGAAAATTTAAGAAAATTTTCATATTGATAATTTTATCAATTTCAACATTTTTCATAGTAAAATTTTGGTGAATTTAACAAAAATAATGTAGGTGTTTGTTGATTAGATTTATATCTGATGATTCTAGAAGTGTTATCATCAAATTTCATCAAAATCGAGATGGTGGTTTGGCTAAATATTTAAAAAAATCTCCAGAATAATTAATTTATGAATTTCAACATTTTTCAAAGTGAAATTATGATGAATTTCATAATATAAATATAGTTGTTTGTTAATACATTTTACAGCAAATTATTCTAGAAGTGTCCTCACAAAATTTCATGAAAGTCGAGTTGGTGGTGTAACTGAAAATTTTAAAAAATCTTCAGATTGATTAATTTATAAATTTCAACATTTTTCATAGTGAAATTCTGATTAATTTAAGAATAATAATGTAGATGTTTCTTAATTAATTTTACCACTAATAATTATAGAGTTGTCGTCGTAAAATTCCATGAAAATCAAAGTGGGGGCTTGGCTGAAAATTAAAAAAAAATCTTCTGGTTATTTTATAAATTTTGACATTTTTCAAAGTGCAATTCTGATGAATTTAACAAAAATAATGTAGTTGTTTATTGATAAATATTAGAACTAATTATTTTAGAAGTGTCATCATGAAGTTTAATAAAAATCTAGTTGGCTGAAAGTTTAAAAAATCTTCAGAATTAAAATTATTATTACTTTCTATAAATTGGATTTTCCATTAATAAATATTATTATTATCTTCCATCGAAATTTCATTTAATAATGTTCTACGATTCCAGAATTTTTCTGCAATTTTGCGGAAATTTCTTTTTTTAATTGTAAGAATTTTTTGTTCTAGAATTCTAAATTCTTGAGATTTAGAAGAAAAATTACTTTGAAATTCTAGAATCATAGAAGAAAATTGCTCATAACTTCTAGAATCATAGAAGAATTTCTTTGTAATTAGAAGCAAAAATTATTTGAAAATCTAGACACCTAGAAGAAAAATTTGGAAATCTAAATGAAAATGAAAAGTTTTAGAATTCTGATGAATATTCTCTCTCTATAGTAATAATAATCAATGTATAATTGAAAAATATGTGTCACTAGTAATTAGTGATGAAACTTCATGTTTGATAATTTTCCAACAGATGTTTTATTGCATTAACATGTTTCTTCCAAATTGCAACAATATCCATCGAGCATTCGAGAAATGGTCAACAATTTTTCAACTAGATTTCGAGAAATTGTCAGCAATATTCCTTCTAATCTAGAATTAAAAGATATATTTTCTTTCATCGAAATTTCATTCAATATTTTCTTTTCCAAATTATGACAATTTTCTTCTGGAATTTTGTGGTAATTTCTTTTTTTAATTGTAAGAATTTTCTATTCTAGAATTCTAAACTCTTGGAGTTTAGAAGAAAAATTTCTTTGAAATTCTAGAATCATAGAAGAAAATTCTTTTTAGGTTTAGAAGGTAAATTGCTGAAAAAATCTAGAATCATAGAAGAAAATTTTCGTAATTTAGAAAAGAAATCGCCCAAAAATTCTGACATGTGGAAGAAGTATGCCTGAAAAGTTCTGGAAATCTAGATAAAATATTGTTGAAGTATGCCTGAAAAGTTCTGGAAATCTAGATAAAATATTGTTGACAAAAAAGAAAAATAGAGTATTTTTATATGTCAAGTAAAATATAAGGTTTTTTGTTTTTATATTTTGAAGTTGTTATGCCAATAGAGGTATTTTTTAGAAGAACAAATGGTTGAACAATTTCGAGAATTATTGAAGAAAGCTTTCGTAATTTCTGGAGAAAATTCTATCTCGATGAAAACTTGCTGAAACTTTCTAAAAATCTAGATTCGCTAACAATTGTTACAATTCGTAATGAAATTAGAAGAAACATGTCTGCATTTTTGTTTGCACGTTTGACAATTCTAACGCTTTTCTAATTACTTTATATACAGTTTTTCAGCTTATTGTTTGATGAAACTAAATTGGTTTTTAATATAGAAAAATTCTTAATCTTAAGGAAAATTCTGGATAGACAAAAAATTCTAAAATTTTTACAAGAAACGTTTCTAAAAATATGAGAGAGAAATTTCTAGGAAAATCTGATAATAAAACAAAAACGGAGTGTTCCTAATATGCTAAAATCGAAAAAAAATTGTAAATTCTATAATCTTTCATAAAAATTTTCGCAATATTGAAGAAAAACTTCTGAAAAATTCCAATGCAATATAAACGTATTGAAAACTTATAGAAACAAAAATGTTATAGAAGTCTACAATTTTCATATAAATTTCTTGAAATTAGAAAATAAAATTGTTGGAAATTTCTAGAAATGTTTGAATAAAATGTTCGTTATTTGGAAAAATTTCTTTGAAATAACTGATAGAATAAAACAAAGAAATATTAAAATTTTTAATAACCGAGACGAAAAACGACAAATTTTGAAAAATTTTGACTATAAAAACTGTTTAAAAATTCTACAAGTTTAAAAATAATGCTAAAAAATTCTTTAGTCCTCAAAAAAAATTCTTACAATTCAGAAAATAAATTTTTAGAAAACTAGAAAAAAAAATAATTTCTAAGTCTGGACTTATAAGGAATATTGATGAGAATTTCACGAATTCTAGTTAAAAAATTGCTGACCATTTCTAGAATTTTCTAAAATGAATATTCTTGCAATTTAGAAGAATTTTATTGAAGCAATAAAAGCTTTGTTAAAAAATTCCTAAAATCTAAAAACATCGTCTAGAATTCTACAACCGTTTGAGAAGATTTTCGCAATTGAGATAATAAATTTGAAATTTCTGGAAATCTAGAAAAAATATTGCTAAAAAATTTTAAAATCATCAAAGAAAATTATCGCGTAATGAATTAGATAAATCGAATAAAATAAAACAACGAAACAGAACAAAGGTTAAAAATATAAAAGAAATATTGCTTTAATTTATTTTTAATCTGAAAGATATGTTGATTGATTATGAAACCCATTTAGAATAGCCTGACGGTTTAAAAGAATAATTTTGGGAAGACTCCAATAAAATGAATAAAAAAAAACGTTTGTAGATAGTTTTGGCAATTGGGAAGAGAAATTGTTCAAAATTTCTAGAAATCTAGAGTAAAAGTTGCTGAAAAACTAGATGGAAAAAAGTTCTTATAATTTGGAAAAGAAATTTGCGGAAAAAACCATAGAATAAGGCATTAAAAATGTTGGAAATTCTGAATAAGGTTTGCTGAAAATTTCTAGAAATCTAGACGAAAAAGTGCTGACAAATAATTTATAAAAAATCCCATGCAATAAAAATGAATGTTAAAAATTTAGAAATTTAGGTAGAAATCTAAAACTCTATATACAAAGCCAATATACATCCCCGATAAAACATAAGACATTGTATACTAGATTGATGAGGCTGTTACTTGTTCAAACTCCATATCACTTGATAAAATACTGACACAGTAATAAAAATAAATAAGTCCTTTACGTTCTAGAAAATTAACTAATAATTAGAAATAACCCGAAAATATTTACATCTTTTTTCTAATTATCTGACTCAGTATATAAAACTATTTGAAACCATATATTGTGTGAGTATTTTATTAAGTGACAAGGCATTGTGTTGAAAAATTCTCGAAATCTAGAAGAAAATGGCTGATAACTTCTAGAATCATAGAAGATTTTCTATGTAATTAGAAAAAAAATTCATTAAAAGTTTAGACACCCAGAAGAAAAATTTGGAAATCTAAAAGAAAATGACAAATTTTATAAATCTGATGAATATTCTCTCTTTATAATAATAATAATAATAATCAATACTGGCAGAAAGACCATGGGTCGATAGCCGTAATGAAAATAAATTACGATTGTATTGTACAAAACAATAATCTCTTAATAATCAATGTATAATTGAAAAATGTGTGTCTATATTTTCCACTAGTAACTGGTGGTGAAACTTCATGTCTGATAATTACCAGTCTGCGGTCAAAAGTATAGCCAGAAGTGAAGAGCAATTAGTAATTATATATAATCTTTATATCGATGTTGTTATTAGATTAAATTTAAATTTTACTTATGGTGAAGGCACCGGGAAACGAAAAATGTTATTCTTGTAAATAATATTATAAAATAAGAAATTATAAAACTAAATTAAAGTCATCGTTACGATCAAAAAATCTAATTGAACCAAATAGTATGTCAGGAGAAAATAAAAGTCTAGAAAGAAATGATATATCTTCACCACAAGATGATCTATACAATTCAGCTGGAAATAACCGAATATCTGTTAAAGATTTTGGAAAAGTGATTACCAGTAAAAACTAACTATAGTCGTAACCGTGATAAGGAAGAAGCCATCTAGGGTCTTGCAAAAAAGAAAACAGAAGCGATGAAGTGATATAGTTACATACACGTATCTTATTTCGAATCCAATTTAACAACTGTTTAAAGAACTCAAATAATACCAGCAATGTATATTCTAGAATACTTGCTGTTTATTAAATCACACAAAGCTGAATATAATCTGCATGATCATCATCACAATACAAGAACAAAAATGGTTTTACTAGAAATACAAATACGATTACAAAAATAAACAATGGGACAAAATTATTATGGTATAAATTATTTTAATAAGCTATCTTTGAATACTATTATTTTACTGATTCATGTATTTAATATTAAGATTAAAAGATATTACATTAAAAAAAAAAACCATAAAACGCTGATGATTTTATTGCAAACAGTGATATAATTAAATGCAAAATCTAAATATTATAATGTGTTTTTGTATTTTTTATCTCAATGTATATTAATAATTTTTAATGAACCTGCTTTTAATTTAAATCTAGTCAACATGTGAATATATTCTCACTTCTTAATTTTATTTATTATTACAATGTCAGTTTGAAAATGCTATAATACGCATACCGAAATCAAGGAAAAAATAAGCATCTAAATGCTAAAAAAATAAGGTATCCAATGTTTGATCGTTTGGAACAGCGGAGAAAAGGAGACATGGGTTTGAATGGAAGAACATTTAATGGAAGTGAATTCCGCCTTCAGCATGCTGACAAAATTTGTATTTTTTATCATCATCATTTTCATCATGTATGATAAAGACAAATATATTTTAACGGTGGAGGCTTTTACTTCGTTATACATAATTATTCACAAATAAAAAACTTTTTAACTTTGTTTGTATAACACGAACTTTATTTAGTGACTATAGTTTCGACAATTTTAGCTTGTCATTATCAAACTAGAAGTCAATATATTTTATTTGATTTTATAAATCAATAAATTTTAATCGTTTGCTAGTAATACTTATTTATTAAAATTAATTTTTTACCATTGTTTTTGTATAACCTTTGTTTTATATGTCTTAATCTAATTAGTTTTAGTCCCACATACTAATTATCTCAAGTTTAAAGATATATTGAAACCTGTTTCTCAATTTTTGTTTTTGGAACTTTTAATGTATTTCTGTCATCGGAAATCTCTACCTAACATTTAAATCTTTTCCCAATATAAGAATCCATTACGACCAGCATTATGTTAAGCATTAAATGTTTGTGTCGTTCTTAATCACATGTTTGTGCGCCTTTAATTAATATATGCAAGTATTTCTTTTTATATTCAGCTGATTTTTGTATTTTTTTGTATTTATGACTTATAAATTTACTTTTTAACACTAATTATGTTATTATTATAGTTTTCCGTCAATAACTTTCAAACTTGATTCTAAAAACATCAGCATATACCAAAATATTTAAGATAACAATAGAAATTATGAAATCATCATGATACAAACTGTCTCCATTTTTAATTTCAGCAGTTTTAGATGATTTTCTTCTATAATTTTTTTTATGACGTTTGTAACTTAATCAATTTTATAACCACCCGATGAAGAGGTTTAGTCTATACTTGAATCTAGATCACTGAAATCTTCTCTACTAAATTCAGTTGAAATTAAGAAAAGTAAAACTCTTGTTATGTTCCATTTCTTTATTTTCAAGTAACTAAAATGGATGATTGCCAAAGTTTTAACTGAAAATAAAGAAATAGAACTTAACAAGAGTTTTATTTCTCCTAATTTGATGCCATCAAGAGAGTAGCAGAAAAGGTATCGATTATAAATTCAGCTCTTGGCCCTTGACGATATGATTTCAATTTTTTATCCACTTCTAATTCATAAGCAAACAAAACCTAATAATTATATTGGTAACCCGGTCCGCCAGTAGCCTTTTCACCGTTCACCTTCCTTCTGTATCCCATTTTTGCCCTTCCTAGGGATAAACATCAGCCCCATCTATTTGAACGTGGCCGGTACGATTCCCTCACAAAGGTAATAATTAAAAATCCTGGTGAACGTGGTAGCCTCGTGTAACGCCATGACCTTAAAGACTTTGTTAGAATTTCTCGCGGTTCTACCGCCTTACGCATTGCATAGACGCAGTCACCACTTAGTCCTCGCTATAAGTGTGATCCAGTGTTATCCAGTGTCCAGGAAGCTCCGTTTCCATCTGTTTCAGGAGCAGGGCCTTTATTATCGCCGTGGAACCCCCGCGACTCATGCGTCGATGTTAGGTAGGCCCACCCTTAGCCTCTTCACGACTATACGGTATTGATTCCACTATTTGTCCGACTTTACCTCCTCCTGAAGCTCCCTCTATTTCGCTCTCTTCCATGTCTTGATACTGTCGTTAGGTTTTGTTTTTCGAACCTTAGCACCTCTTCAAGGATGGTGAGATCCTCACACTTCCTCCTACATCTATTGGTCGCATTGGCCCTTCTTATTTCACCAATGCAGCGATCTTCATGGTCAATAAGAAGGGACGAGGCACCCCTCAGCCTACTGCTATACCAGACCAGTTCTGCATATACCTGCAAAACTTGGCCGGATCCATTTTACAGGTTCCTTTCGGGGACGAACGACCTAGTCTCTACCTGGCCAACTCTGCGTCTTATGTATCGATGCACGTTGTACCTCTCCTCCGCCCCAATTCGCAAGTAGGGACTCTTACTCCCAAGTAAGGACTTGTGAGACTTCAGCGTAAAGTCTATGACGGATAAGGAATTTGCCCCGACCATCGCCGGCTCTTCATTAACCACATCGAGATTCAGCCTGGTGATTGTTTAGTTTCCCCATCTGCCAAACCTACTCGGCCTCCGCTGGTCAGCCAGAGCAGGAAACGTAAGTCATTCTGCCCACCCTTACTCATAATAAATGCCCCTTCCCGAATTTCCTGATCCCAAAGCTAGTCTCTTCGCCCTGTCTCTAGTATAAATAATTACATCTCCTACGCTACAGTCGGTGAACCCGCCTCCTATCCTGAGTTGTGTTCGCTGATATTCGCGATTTTCATATTCTTTTTGGCCTCAAGCAGGACTATTCTGATTGACCTGAATCACCTTGACCTTCTTCGCCACACTTCCTGTTGTGTTTGGCACGGTCGGGCGGTACTTGCCCAAAGTCCCTTCATCTTCTGCAGCCCTCCAGCTTATCCGGTCTGGCCTTAACTTTACAACGTATCTATCCTATTTTAACTGCTCACTTCTCTATAATCTTCAGGATGGTGTTCCTTGGTCCTTCTACAAGAGCTATTGATCAACCCTTTTTCGACGATTACTCCTCCACTGCCTTGATGTTCTCTATTTCAGCTACTCCTTTGCTTCCTCAAATCATCAAAGCTCTGGTGCCTTCTATCAACCTAATCGGTTACTTTTTTATTTTTTTTGGTCCGACCGCTCCCCGTTTCTTTACTTTTAACCTCAAAGATCACGTTGTCCGCCATGCTCCTAACCTAACCGGTTAATACTTTAATTCTTATGCTATATTATATGCATACACCTACATCATTAGCTGAATGAATTTTCTATTCGTAATGCACTTAATCCAGCACGGATTTGTATCGGGCAAAGGTATAAATACTGCAATATTTCACTTTGTCGCTCAAGTTACTCAGTGTCTTGAAAATAAATGACAGCATGTCCCATCTATTCATCTTCTCTTAGGAGATAAGCTATCTAGCCTCTACCAACTCTGAATCTTATGATTCGATGGTCACTGCATGTCTCTTCCGTCTCCATTCTCCAGGTAGGGGCTTAAGAGACGCACACGTAATATATTTGATGGATGAGGAATTTGCCATGATCATCGTCGGCTCATTACATTAAGGTCCAGCTGGGTGATTGTTTCGAGGAGCAGATCTCCCCGTCAATCAGTCCTGATCTAAGTGTGGACCTTCCCATTGAAGTCCCCCGCAAACATTGCTCACATGCCTCAAGCATAGATTTCCAGACCCTGAATTTTTTTCAGCCCTTTTGGGCGAGGCATAACTGGAAAGGTAAGTCGTTCTGTCCACCCTTACCTATACTATCTCTATGAAGCGGAAACTTATCTCTTCGTTCTAACTCAGGTATAAATGGCCACATCTCCTTCCTTGCAGTCGGAAAACCTCCTATCTTAAAAGTTTGAGCTAATAAACATGATTTCCGTATTCTTTTCGGTCATCGTCGCCTCAAGCAGGTCGTGTGGTAAGTAGCACCTGTTTAGGTTGACCTGAATTACCCTGATTAATCCACGCCCGTCCTCCGCTGATCTGAGTACGTCATGTTTTTCGCTTCGCTATTCTTCCTCTACATCCTTGTATAATGCGTCAGTCTATTTCCTCTTCCTTAGCTCCTCCTTTAAAGCTGCGCACTCTTTTTATGTAGTGGTCGATATCGAGGCCAGAGTTTTTAGACCCGTTGCGCATGCTTGCTCCAAGCACCTGCTGCTGTGTTTTACACGATCGGGCCCCTTACACTGCGCTACCATGCATCAGAAGCCCGTGCACCTTCTGCGGCTGTCCGGTTTATCCGGTCTTACCTGGACCTTACAAAGTGTCCATCCTATTCTTAACGTTCTTTTCTCTATAATCTTCAGGATGTTGTTCCTTGTTTCTTCTACCAAAGCTCTTCTTAGATCGTCATTGTATTGAACAACCTTTTTTCTCTCTTAATGTTCTTTATTTCAACTACTTCTTTGCTTCCTCCAATAATTACAGAATCGATGCCTTCTATCAACCTAACCCCTAATCCGAGTTTGGACCTAACCCCTGTTTACTTTTATCCAGCACCGATCTGTACGACTGTCCTTTGGCTTTAACTATGAGCCTCGTGTTTCTAGATATGTCATTAGTCATCTCAGTTACTGCCTTCGCTGTCCTACTAATTGTATAATTTCCTTCATATTAACTGAAAGACGGATCTTATCTCGTATAGTGATTTTCTCCGTGATATGACGATCGATGCCAAAACGTCCGCCGGTTACTTCATACGTCCTCCAGGAGAGCCATGTGGAGTTTCCTTACCAGGACTGCCACCGCAGTCACCTCCTCCTTGTTTGAATTTTGTATGTTTGGATCCCTGCAGTTTTTTTGCCGCGTTAGTCAGTTTTGTGAGTTTGAGTGATCCTGTCATCAAACACAGACCCTCCTGTCTTCTCCTCTTCCGGACCGACTCCTCCCTTATATGTTTGGCAACCGATATGCGTTCACTTATTCACTTAAGTAATAGAAACGGTAGATAAGGTTTAATTCGTGTGGCTAGAGCAGGAAGACGTCTTTGGTCATTTCCTTAGGCTATATAGGATATAGCTGGCGACCTTGTTGTCGCAGTCACTGCCTTCTTTGTCCTCGCCTCCTCGCTCCAGGTACTTTTGGCATTCCGGTGGGCTGGGAGGTGCCCTGTCGTAGAAATTATATAATTTTCTCAATCTTTACCAGAAGACTGCGGACTTCGCCTCGCAACTCTTCATCAGCGTGGTGATGGTTTTGTGTTGAAGTGTGCTTTGCAGATATTCCTTCTCCGTGGTCATCTGTGAGGCGATCGATATACCGATATACCAGACGGTTTCTTCCTGCCTCATCCTTCCTCTAGAAGAGCTGGTACGTCGGCGATGTGGAGTTTCTCCATCAGCTCCGCCACCGAAGTTTGAATAGTGTCAAATAAAGACACTGGAGCAAAAGTCTCAGTATATAGAACACTCAAATTCTGATGGATGGTTCCAAAGTTGGCTTCCTGATGATGTGCAATGAACCTCTGCGGTTGGTTGACACGTTTTTACGTTATCATCTTCACCTAGTGAACAATATGCTGAATTAGTTTAGTTTAGAAAATTCGTCTTCTGCAGAATTCCACCAAAACAGAAACTCTTATTATTAGGCTTGAGACTAGATGAAAATTATATTTGAGTTCTTAGAGGACCCTATAATTTGACATTCTTAGTCCAAATGGCAAGTTTCTTAAAGCACTCCACAAATGATACCTGTTCCTTGATTGACCTTTGTATATATGAGTGATCCCTTACTATCCGCAGCAGGTTTTTCGCCGTTTTGGTTAATTTTGTGAATACCGTCACTATCTGAACATTTCTCTCTCCTCCTCTTCTGAACAAACACATCCCTTATAGATTTGGCAACCAAAATATTCACTAAAGTAATTAAATCGGTAAATGATGTTACACTCGTATTTCTAGACTAGAAGGACGCCTCTGATTATGGTTATGACTAGTAGGTTTTCTATTCGCAAGAAATTGATTAATTTGTGCCATTATAATTATGAAGTTTGAAATTTATTTAAGAAAAGTCTGAATCATAATTCCAGTTGCAGGTAGATTATAAATTATTCGCCAATGGTAATATATATTTTACCATCCTTCTAATTTGATATTCGTAGAGGATAAATTATGGATCTGGTGAAGTTTTTAATGAGCTGCTGCCATTATAGTTGAATCCTTGATGTTTGAATAATTTTAAAGCGAAATAAACATAAAATATTACAGATTTATTTGTATAAACAAACGAAACGTTGATATGTTCTTTGATTTTTATTTGGAGATCCTACCGACTGCGTCAATTATATTTTACAAAGTTAAATGTTACCTCTTTAAAACCCACATAATGATTATATCTATTTTACTATATAAAAACACTTTGATTATATTACACAATAGCGTAATAGAAATCTACAACATAATAAAGCCTTTGCATACAAGTATTTTACTATTGAAATTATAGGTTAAATTAAATTAAAAACACTTGGTTTGTTTCACTGAATTTTAGATATTGACTCTTATTACAGCATTTTCAAGAGTCAACTCATCAAGAAATATTTTACTATTAACTAGATCACTAAAGAGAAATGTGTTCAAATACTTTATGTCATAATGTAATGGGTGACATTAGTTAAAGTAATTCTTTCTTTCTTTATATACAGAATTTACAATGAAATTGTATCATATTTTCCCTTGTACTAATGGTCTTCATGTTATTAAAGCCTTTTAAGTTTGCACTAAACAAAGAGCAACATAAAACACACACAACACTATTGTGTTTTCATAAGGACGCCGGAACAGCCCACTCGGCGCCTAATCGAATTCCGATTCGTATCGTATTGTATTATCCACACGGACGAAACAACACAGACACACGCTAATTACCATGCAAATCGTTACATTGATCCCACCTAATTAGCCATTCAGAAACGGAATTCCACCATACATCATAGCCATTGTTTCGCCGGCTGAATAATACGCGACCTTCGGCATAAATGTGGGAAATTGTTTTCGCAATCATACTTATATCCGATAGCGATCTGCGCGCGCGAATTATCCTCCCTAAATTTAGACGGCGATTCGTCAAAATTTTTACGGGTGTCCTTGAATACCATAATCAGGAATTAAGAGGGAGTAGTGCGCAATAAACGAACTATAATGAGTGGGATATTTCTTGACATTTAAGTAAATTGTTATTACTTCCAGAAATATTGTGAGTATAATCAAAAACGGGGTGGAAATTAAAGAATCGGCATACATTCATAAAACAATATTAATTTTATACCCATCCTTCAATACGGAAATTGGATAAAACATCAAACATTCAAAAGGAAATTCATTACGCAAATTGATCCATATTTTTCGAGTCTTATATATTTGTATACTTATTAGTTAATGGACGTTCCATTCACCGGACGCCCCCTTCCCAATTAATTACCCAAATCACAAGCCGCACGCATCTTTTATCCACCCACCCCCAAGTAATAACTTCTTTATAAATGTTCCGTTCGCACGAAAGCGCAAAAAAAGCGAAAATTCGAGGTGAAAAATTTGTAATTACACCGTGCAGCCTTGGAATAAATTTGAATAAACAAAACGAAATTAATAGTTGCAAAAGTGGCGGAATAATTTCGTTACGCCGATTTGAATGTTATTTGCATGCCATTGTCCTAATAGGGGGTGGTGGCGGCGCCCTTTCACGCAATCGCATTTTCTCAATTACGGTATTTAGAAGTTATCTGCAATTCTAGTTTGAACGGTATGAATTTATATTTATAAGTTGTGTTATTTAAATTCGCCGTCGCTATAAATGTAAATAATGGAGTTATTTATGTAGGAATTAAATTATTTTCACTTATATTATAACAATTAAAATAAATAAACGTATATTTTATTTTAGCCCGGCGCATCCACCATAAGTTAATGAATACGCAACACGCATCTTTTGTACTTATTGATACAGTCTGAAAACTTATAGGAAGTTAGAAGTAGACGTAAATTCTTTAGCTCTTAAGTACCAAGACATAAGCTGAGATTAATTTTAAAAACACACAGTGGCAATAAAGAAACACAAATATTAATCAAAACTTATATAATGCGTATTTTTATTGTACTAAATTACGCTAATTAAATATTGTTGTTTTTATCCTCTTAAATAAACTATAAGATTTGTTTTAATTGAAGTAGTAATTTACGGTTTAAGAAAACGCTTTTTGTTAATTAAACCAAACTGCTCGCCTAGCCAATAATTACAATGCAACCCCGTCATCAATCAACCGCATGCAATTACTTTCCGGGGCGCATTCACCAAAAGTGCTCCATCCGAGATTAGCCTAAACCCCGCAATTCATCAGCCGCCCCCTGACATCCCCAATAATCGCTTCTGCATGTGTGAAACTGTCGCTCGAGTCGGCGGAATATAGCACTAATAATAATTAACGAAGACGCACTCAAAACACCATCGTTCACGTTCAAAACGCTTTAATTAGTTTGCGAATGTAGAACGGGCTGGCGGGGGTCGAAATTCCCATCCCGTCACCCCTTTGGGGGTGGGGAGGGGTAGAGAAGGGTTGAGTGCAGGAAGCGCCATCTGCGATTTAACGTCCTCCGGGGATAGCGTTTTTAATAATGCGCCGTGTAATATATGAACTGCCATTTGTAGTTTTTATATTAATGAAATTTAAAAAAAATTCGTCGGAATACTTTATTTAATTATTAAAGCATAAAACTTATTGAGTTTGATTTACTTCGAAAAAGAAGACACTTTTTAACGTCCTGATGCTCTTCAAATTAATTCTTTTTACCTACTAAAATCTTTACCTTAGTCTTCTTTATCTTTTTCTAAGGCACTTGCCTTGTACTCTCTCCACTAGAGTTGCAACTGGGATGATGAGCTCCAGCTTACATACCATCGTATTGGTGGACGTCCAGGAGATTTATTAGTCTGATTTGTTAGAACTACTATTAAAGAAATTTTATTGTGTAGTTTTTTAAACTATATTTTTACCTCATTTTCAATTTTTAACAAACAACGGTTTTATCAATTAAAACGATTCGATCAAAATCCAGAAAGCATTAGTTATGTTTTTTTCATTTTCAATTTTTAACAAATAACGGTATTATCAATTAATACGATCCGATCAAAATTCGGAAAGTATTAGTTTGGATCGCTTAACGTTACAATTTTTATTTGGAAACGCGTTGGACGTCCACGTGAAATGTTCAACGTGTAAATTTAATATTTTACCGAATGCGTCACGTAACTAAACGTCGGGGTCCGCTCGAATCACAGATGGAATTACGTATCGGGCCGTTTTAATCGAACGCTGCCAATCATCCCCACGCGAAGCCGGAAACAGGATTTTCCCCGTCACCATAAATAATTCAGTCGGCGGGGGGCGGAAAGTACGGCGGCCAGAGATAATTTTCATCTGCGCACATGAATCACCGCACTGTATGCGTGTAAACTCTTGTAAACTGTTAAATCCGCACGAAATATATCCATTCTCATGTGTCAGCCAGGCGCATCCACCATTTCTCTAGCATTATGTTAAATATAGTGTTAAACATATTGTTCCCGGCGCATTCACCATTTGTCAAAAAAAAATATTGGTTTATTAAACACCTTCACTTGAAGAAGCCACAGTGTGGCGAAACATATGTAGTGTTTAATAAACCAATATTTGAAAATCAAACAATTGCGTTATCTCAATATTAAGTATTTATTTTCAACACCTAAGTGCCTCATCAATCAATCAACTGATCAAAAGCCTTGGAGAAATCAGTGTAAACAGCATCAAAACTTGATTACCCTTCCCCAAGGTATTCGATATATTTGACTGAAACAAATTTGTGACAGTTGATCTCTAAGTCATGAAACCATGCTGAGCAAGAATTATAAAATGTCTACAACACCAGGATAATTGAGCAGAAGCATTTTAGGTAAGGTTGATTGTATTGCCATGCCTCTATAATTCTGTACATTATCTCTAGATCTATTCTTAAAAATCAATCGAAAACATGTTTTGCATATCCATTTATCACCGCTAGCCTTCTGGGCTTTTTTCTACATAATAAGAGATTACATCCAGTGTCAAACAATCTATACTTTCCATTACACTTCAAAGATGTCAACCGCGGACTTATTATTTTACGAACATTTTTGTTCAGATTTTTACACCATTTCTTGTCTTATGATATTGGTGTTATTATTTTCCAGATTTTCCAGTAACGTCTTCTCTACATTCGTGAAATATCTTTTGAAATTTTAGAATTTTGTCATTTCTACAAATTAATAAATTTTCAATTACAATTTTGCATTAATTCTTATTCTATTTTGTTGAGAAAATATTTTTTGGGAATGCTATAATTTTTCTTTTATACATTTTATTCCATTTTTAAAATTTAAGCCCACGAAATATTTTACAGATTTCTTATTTTATCTTATCAGAAATTCGGGGTTCTAAAAGTTTACAGAATCCTTTTTCCAAATTTTTCAGATTTCTAGAGTTCTGGTGGAAATATTTTTCAGCTCCTTTTAAGTTTACATTTTTTAAGATTCTTTGGTTTTCTTCACTAACACTTATTTTACGTAATCCGAATTTTCTTAGAAAGTTTGCTTTTTTTCTTTTATTATAACTTTTTTTCAATTTCTCTTACGCATTTCATAAAATTTTCTTCACTTTTAAAATGTTACTTAATTTTTTTCAGATTTCTAAATGTTTCTAACATGAAACTTTTAGAAATCTGAAAAAAATGAACTAACATTTTAAAAGTGAAGAAAATTATTTTATATTTTTTGTTCGATATTATAGAAAATTATTTTAAACATTCTTCTTCATATGTTTTTTTTTAGATTTCTTGGTGATTCTAACAATTACACTACTATTTTTTGCTATCTTGCTTGTATTAATTTTTTTAGCAATTTCTTTTCAATATTCGTAAATTAGTTTTAATAGGCTTTCTTATTCAAGGTCACATTTACATTGTATCTAAACAATGATAATTGAGTAAAGTTACCTGATGATAATTCAAGGACATTGGATGGTCGTTCAAGGTCATTTACATTTATTAAATGATCATTTAAGGTTATCCAGCATCCAATGTTAGTTAAGTAAGGTCACTTAATGATAATTCGAGGTTATTTTCCATTTATTTAACCACCGTTCAAGGTCATTCAAGATCATTTAAGTTGATTCATTGATAATTAACTGACGATAATTTGAAGGTCCTTTAAGGTCATTTACATTCATTTAACAATCATTTAAGGTTAACAAAGTTCATTTAAACTGATCCAATAATAGTTAAGTTTGGTCACTTGATGATAATTCAAGGTCATTCACCATTTATTTAACTATCAGTTAATCCATTCTATTGATGTTTAAATAAAGTTACATGACGATAATTCCAGGTCGTCGGATGATCGTAAAACTCTTGCGATATTTTATTGGTTGGAGGGTGGGCTAGTGGCCATCCACCCACTTTAAATGTGTATGTTCAAACTTATCATTAAAACTGCTTAAGAAAGGATTAATTAAGCACTTAGTTAATCCTTTTATTAACATAAAAAAGTTTTCAGAAACGAAATTTTACCATAAATTTTAATACATATGAAGGGTGGGTGGGTGTCTTCCAGCAAATTTTCTTCCATTTTTCATCTTCCAGAAGTTAAGAGAATTAGGTTAATGTTATGTAGAAATCTCATTCTCTTAAATGATGAATGTCCTACTTTAATTACAAAAACCAAAAAGCCCCAGATCAGCTGTAGGTCTAATTATAGTTACTCCTGACCTTATCAGCGTCTCGTGGAAAATTAATAATGACTCTGGGGTCACACCACTATCATATTATTGCGGCACTCCAAAAATATCACTCTAATTATTGTAGAACAATTACTCTCAACTCGACTTGGAATTCTAAAAATGCAAACCTCGAGCTTGTATGCAAAAATATCAACATTGGAGATGACGTATAAGTGCTGTATGGAAAACTGTAAGATGCTATAAATATAAGTGAAGTGCAGATTATTCTATTTCTAAAAAAACACATTTTGTTACAAACCATAATTCCATAAGATGGTGGTCACCTGAATTCTCTAAAGAAATTGCAATAGCCCTTAAGAAGTATTCTAAAAAATACAAATTAAAACAATGCAAAAGATTATCATTCCAAAATTTTTATAATTAATTAAGACTTATTAACTGCACCCTTTTGGGAAAGCGTTAAAAAAGTATTCCGATTCCTCCTCTAGATGTGTAGATAATTTGATCATTGCAAATGATTGTTGATAAACTTGGCCCACCTTTGCCTTTTGTGGAAATATCCTATCGTAATCTTACTGTTAATTATTTAACCAGAAAACACACTTTAGAAGAACTTGAGGGTTCAAAACAAAAGTTTACAGATACCTCTCTGGGTCTCGATGGTATCACATATTCTATAACAATACACACAAAAGAAATCTAGTTGTCATATTCAATAAAATTCTAAAAGGAAAGTGGATATTTCAATAAAATAACGTCTTTATGTTTGATAATGATCAGCTTATGATCGAAACTAGTCACAGTTATACAAAATATAGTGGTAAAACAAAGTTATAAAGTGCAATATTAAATTTATTTTCCCATATGTTTGTCTACAAATTTACTGATGTTATTTTAATAAATAATATTTTTTATAAATGTATATTATTACGATTTGGTTCATCTGCACTCCAGCAAAATTTTTATGCTAGATGATCAGATATATGTGTTTCAAAAACACTTGTATGATAACCTTTATAGATGTTAGTAATTATGTTATTAATATGAGATTTTCTTTTAGTTTTAGTTAATCTCATTATTACGTCTATTGTTAACTTTGCATTCAAAGATTTTATTATATTCTTAAATTCACAATCTACTGAAGATTATATTGTATCTATATTAAAATCTCCTGCACTGATATATTTTGCATGTTCATGTAGAAATTTATTGAATAACGTATCGAGATTCTTAGTTCCATAATAATTTCAGTTGCCTAACACGTGTTTCGATCATTCCTGATCATTTTCAAAGTACAAAACTAATTAATTAATCAGGCAACTGCAATCAGGCAACTGAAAATAAAAATAATATGGGAATTAACAAGTGCTTTACCCCATCGAATTTATTGCCGAAGACTTTTCACTTTTTACACTTGTAAATAACTATTGTATACATTCCATTTTCTAGAGATTTGATATAAAAAAATGAAAAATAAGCCTAAATTAAGGAAATATTAATGGTAAATAGAAAGAGAGAGAAATTCTTTCTACCTACCAAAAAAATGGATTAGAGTGGAAAGTCATCGCAGTTGAATGCAACCTGCCTAGCTTCATCCTTCAAAATTTGTGCACGTTTTGTATAATATTTTTGTATATTCATATGTATTTTGTTGGAAACAAAGCAAAAATCTAATGAACACAAGCCTTTTTGGCAATAATATCAAGCAATTCAAGTTGCAATTATTCAAAATTTTTAGAAAATTTATCTCCTCTAAGATGCTAAAAAATTTATCAAAGCTTCGAAAATTTTTGAAATTTTCAGAAGGTTTAAATAATTTTTGTTACATTTTTTATCTCCTCTAAGGCTCAAATTTTTTTGTCAAAGCTTCAAGAATTTTTGAGATTACTAGTATGTTCAAATAGTTTTTGTTACAACTATTTTTTTCCTTTATTTAATCTCAAATTTTAAGTGATTCTACTTACATTTTCTATTTTCAAATTGATGGTTGGGACCGTTACTACGTGGTAATTTATACTGAATAAAACACTACTATGTAAATTAGAGTGGTTAATCTAATTTATTAAAATATATAAATAATGACCATTAAAAGTCGAAACTTAAGTCATACACATTGTAATATATTTATATATTATAACAAGTTAGAGTGGTTAAAAACATAGTAAGTGTTTTATTCAGTGTTTTTTCTATTTTCATTTTACGAGAGCAATTTTTTAGGTTATTAAGTTCATATTTTTTTTAGATTTCCACACTCCTAACTCTTCTAATTTTCTAACAGTTCTTGTTTTATTATAACAAAATTTTCTAGCAGTTTCTATTTCAATAATTTTCCTCATTTTTGGCATTTTTTTATTCTCTTAACTATTTTATTAATTTATTAATCTCTGGTTTTCTTTCTTAAAAATTACAAATATTACAAACCAACAACATATATATTTATTGACAAATATTTGTACATATTTACATTGGAATAATGAATAATGAATGGGATGTATTAATTTGTCAAAAGGCTATCGACCAGAGGTCTTTCTGCCTATATTACAAACCATTAAACTGAAAAAACAAATTTTGGGCGAAAGAAGCACGGGTGGAGTTCACAATTGCAAATCATGTTCTCACACTCAAACCCTTCCTTTTCTATGATGCTGGGGTAGCAAATATTATGTCGATCATCTAGAAATCTTTTATATATGCTTTTACTTGCATTTTATCCCATTTTTATGGGAGATATTTGAACTGTTTAGATTTTTTTAAACAATTTCTTTTCCATATTCGACTTTCTTTAAGAGTTCTAGAATTTCATAGAATTTTCTATTATTTTTTAAATGTTTCATTACAATTTTTCAATAATTTTAGTTTCATTTGATCAAAATTTCCAGACATTTCTTCTCTAAGTTACCAAAATTTATTCATTTCTTCATGTTCTAGAAGTTCACAGATATATTTTCTACATTTCTATTTTGTCTTTTTAGACATTTCTAGGCATTCTTGTAATATTTTATAGGAATTTGTTAAATGCAACCCGCCTAGCATCATTCTTAAAAAATTGTGCAGGTTTTTATATGTATTTTCTTGAAAACGAAGCTCAAATCTAATAAATTGAATAAAACACGATAACTTTGTTTGTATAACTTGAAAACTTTTTATTGTGACTAATTTCGACAAATTTAGCTTGTCATTATCAAAAACATAGTGTTTTCAAGTTATACAAACAAAGTTATCGTGTTTAATTCAATTTACAAAAATGTATAACGAAGTAGAAGCCTCCAACATATATAAGATAATCAAATCTAATAAACATAAGCATATTTTGCAAAAATGTCCAGCAATTAAATTCATAATTTTTAGAAAATTCGTCTCTTCTAGGGTGCAAAAGCTTTTATCTAGGCTTCAAGAATTTTTGAAATGTTTAGAATGTTCATATAATTTTTAAAACACTTTTTTGAAACTATTTTTTCCTTTATGTAATTTAAAATTTTGAGTTTTTCTACTTACAGTTTCTAGCAATTTTATTTTCATTTTAAAACAGCATTTTTTTTAGTTTTTCTAGAATTCCATATTTTTTCATTAAATTTCTACTCTCCGCCATTTCTTATATTACCTTATGCAAATAGTCTAACAATTCTTTTTTTATTATAATGAAATTTTCTAGCAGTTTCTATTTCAATAATTTTCTTTAATTTTCAGCAATATTTTTAAAAAACAAAAAATTTTTTCTTTAACTCTTGACTTTTTTAGATTTTTAAAAATAGTGTTTCTTTTCCATATGCTCTTTGAGAGTTCTAGAATTTCATAGAATTTTCTACCATTTTAAGTTTTCATTACAATTTTCCAATAATTTTAGTTTTATTTGATCAAAATTGTCCAGAAATTTCTTCTCCAAGTTACCGAAATATTTTTAGAGTCTTCTAGAGTTTTCCAAACATTTCCTTTATATATTTCTTTAAATTTCAAACAAGTTTTCTTACAATCTTCACTTTTTAGAAGTTCACAGATACATATTCTAGATTTCTTAATTTTCTTGTAATATTTTTGAGGAATTTATTGCCTAGCATCCTCCTTGATAATTTGTGTATGTTTTGTATAATATTTTTATATATTCATATGTATTTTGTTGAAAATGAAGCTAAAATATAATAAATAAAAGCATATTTTGAAAAAATGTCCAGCAATTACAGTTGCAATTATTCATAATTTTTAGAAAATTTATCTCCTCTAATGTGTAAACATTTTTGTCTAGGCTTCAAGAATTTTTGAAATTTTTGGAATGTGCATATAATTTTTGAAACCGTTTTTTGAAACAACTATTTTTTATTTTAGGTAATCTAAAATTTTGAATTATTCTACTTACAATTTGTAGCAATTTTATTTTCATTTTAAAACAGCACTTTTTAGTTTTTTTAGAATTCCATATTTTTTCAAGAGATTTCTACTCTCCGCCATTTCTTATATTACCTTATGTGAATATTCTAACAATTCTTGTCTTTGTTACAACAAAATTTTCTATCAGTATCTATTTCAATAATTTTCTTTAATTTTTTCTAATTTTTTAAAAAACCTGTACACCTTTTTCTTTACTTTTCTTTTTGACTTTTTTAGATTTTTTTAACAATTCCTTTATCATATACTCTTTGAGAGTTCTAGAATTTCATAGAGTTTTCTAATGATTTAATGCTCCGTTACAATTTTCCAATAATTTTAGTTTTATTTGATCAAAATTATCCAAAAATTTCTTCTCCAAATTACCGAAATATTTTTAGAGTCTTCTAGAGTTTTCCAAACATTTCCTTTATACATTTCTTTAAATTTCAAAGAAGTTTTCTTACATTCTTCACTTTTCAGAAGTTCACAGATACATATTCTAGATTTTTTAATTTTCTTGTAATAATAATAATAATACACATTTTTATTGACAAACTTTATACATGTTTACATTTAAATAATAAATAATGAATGATGAGTTAGTGAGTTAGTTCGTCAAAAGGCTATCGACCAGAGGTCTTTCTGCCTTGTTTTGTCCAGTCATATGGCGTCAGTCGTTAATGCGTAATGGGATGAAATGATGAAATGAAGTCAAATATAGTGGAATTAGGATTTTTAAATTTAGGGTTTATACTAGGATTTCTGGAAAGACAATATAAGGATAATATGTGGAAGTTGAAAGGATTTTTGGAGAATTTTTCTAATAGGAATCGAAGGCGTTCTAGGATGGGGATAACTAAAGTAGTATCATAGAGGAGTTGGTTAGAAGGATTGTGTAGAGGATTAAGAGGATGGCGGAGTTTGGTTAGAATACGGAGGGATGCTCGCTCGCTAACTTCGATGTTGCGGGAGGTTGGGTTGGTGGGGTTGGGATAGAGGGCACAACCATAATCAAGTAATGGACGGCAGATCATCTTATATATTCTAACAGCTGTTCTTGTATTAATACCTCTGTTTTTATACGTTAAACTTCTAAAGCATTTTGCCCTAGAAGTAATTTTGCTCTTTATTATGGCTGTATGTTTTTTAAAACTGATTTTTTGATCTATGGTTATGCCCAGGTATTTTACGGAAACTGAGGGAGGGATCATAGTTTGGGAAATATGGATTTTATAAGGTGAGTTATTGGTGCGATGATAAGGAATTAGGAGTTGCGATTTATGAGGGTTTATTTTAATGCGCCATTTTGCAAACCAGCATTGAAGGGAGTCAATTAGCTCTTGAAGGGATTGAAGGGCTTTTGGTAGTGTGGGAGCATGTGTAATTAGGGCAGTATCTTCTTGTAATATTTTTCAGGAATTTGTTGAATACAAACTGCCTATCATCATCCTTGAAAATTTGTGTATGTTTTATATAGTATTTTTATATATTCATATGTATTTCGTTAAAAATAAAGCTAAAATATAATAAACATAAGCATATTTTGAAAAAATGTCCAGTTGCAATTATTCATAATTTTTAGAAAATTTATCTGCTCTAATGTGCAAAAAAATTTATCTAAGCTTCAAGAATTTTTGAATGTAGAATGTTCATATAATTTTTGAAACACTTTTTTGAAACAACTATTTTTTTACTTTATGTAATCTAAAATTTAATGGTATTCTACTCACAATTTCTAGCAATTTTATTTTCATTTTAAGAGAGCAATATTTTAGTTTTTGTAGAATATTTTTTCATTAGATTTCTACTCTCCGCCATTTCTTATATTACCTTATGAGAATATTCTAACAATTCTTGTTTTATTATAAAAAAAAAAAATTCTAGCCGTTTCTATTTCAACAAGTTTCTTCATTCTTCAGCAATTAAAAAAGAACCTGTACACCTTTTTCTTTACTTATCCTTTTGACTTTTTTTAGATATTTTTAACAATTTCTCTTCCATATGCTCTTTGAGATTTCTTGAATTAGTTTCTCATGTAGCACGTGGTGAAACATTTTGTAATAGAAATAACACAATTTACGCTTGGTAAATTGTAAGCGTAAATTGTGTTATTTCTGCTCTTTGAGAGTTCTAGAATTTCATAGAATTTTAATGTTCTATTACAATTTTCCAATAATTTTAGTTTTATTTAATCAAAATTATCTAGAAATTTCTTCCCCAAATTACCGAAATGTTTTTAGAGTCTTCTTAAGTTTTCCAAATATTTGCTTTATATATTTCTTTAAATTTCGAGTTTTCTTCCATTCTTAATGTCTAAGTCCACAGAAATATTTTCTAGATTTCGTGTTTTAACTTATTAGATATTTCTAGGTAGTCTTGTAATATTTTATAGGAATTTCACCTTCAAAATTTTTAGGGAATTTCTAGCTTTGTGTTGACTTTTGAGATTCTCTAATATTAAGAATTGTATGCTATTACATTTAATTAGCAATTCTAATCTTTTAGACTTTTCATATTTCTTGAATAATTTTCTCTAACTTATCTTTTGGTAAAACATTATGAAATAATTATTAGAATTTTAATGTAATTTTTCTTCTTTGTTTTGTTTTTCTAGAATTTTTCAGTAATTTTATTTTTATGCTATTTTTCAATATTTATTTAGTCTAAAAGTGTTTATTTTTTCCAAATTTCTCAAATTTTCTTTAACATATTTTCATAATTTTCTATGAATCCTTGTTTTAGAAGTAACATATATTTATTGAAAAATTCTGTACATATTTACATTAAAATGATGAATAATAAATGATGTGTTAATGTATTAATCTGTCAAAAGGCTATCGACCAGAGGTCTTTCTGCCTACCTTGTTTTATTTCCTTAGAATTTTTTTGTATTTTTGAATTATTTCTTCCAGATTTTTAGATATATTAACAAAATATCCCCACTATTTCTTGGTGCACGTTATCTGAATTATTCAGCACTTTTATTTCAATTCTTATTTAGATTTATAACATTTCTCAATATTCCAAGATGCAAAAATGTTTATCGAAGCTTCAAGAATTTTATAAAAATTGAAAATTGGAAAAGAAATTGCTGGAAATTTATAAAAATCTATAAATGAACTTTTATTAATTTTCAGCAAATTCTTTTCCAATTTTCAAGTTATAGAAAGTCACAAAAATATTTTCCAGATTTCTAGCATTATTTAAAATTTTAGCTGCTGCTCGTGTTTTAGTCTCAGAATATATACTTTCTATTTTCATTGCGATTTTGTGTCTTTCTAGTAATTTGTAAAGGTTAGTTTAATTATTAAAGCATGCTACTTAATTGAAATATTTTTATTTCTTATAATAATAACGACGTAATTAAATTTCAATTAGACCAGCAGACAGTGTATATTTCTTATTGAAAACTCACTTTCTGTTTATTGGTTTATAAACGTCGAATCAAATTTTTGCTCCCATTAATTGATTTACTGAAAATTTAAACCAATTTAATGTGCAATCTAATTTACTTATTTATCTCCACGTTGAGTTTTTTTCAACTTATTTACGTATTTTCGTAATTAATTAAAAGTTTCCATCTTCACCGAAATAGCGGTTTATATTCATTAAAAACTTTATTAAACTAGAAACTTGTAGTAAAGGGTGAAATGCAATAACTTTACTTCTTTTATGCAATATAAAAAAATATTGATAATTTTAACTAATTATTTTCTGAAACATAATTTTTGGAATTTTTGCTAAAATTTTTAAGGTAAAACGCACACCTTAATTATTTCACTAATAAATCAAAATTAAAATCATTTTGATACGTTTTTTTAGGAAATAATTCCGTCAATTCAGTGTTTATTACATTGAGTTTAATTCTGTTGATTTTATCTAACTTAAGCTACTTTAATTATATATTTTTAGTAATTTAAAAAACGATTTTGCTGTCTAAATTATGTTTTTATTATTGTTTGTTCAATCATCCTTTATTTAATCATTTATATGCCTTTTGTGACCTATTAGAATGATTGTACAATAAGCTAGCGTATTCTTGATCTACCTCAATAAATAATTTATTGGTGTAGGGAAATCCTGAGCAAAATGTATCCCACATTATTATATATTTTATTAAGGTTTAATTTTTATGATTTGTCTAACTTAAGCTAATTAATTACATATTTTTACTGATAAAAAAAATTATTATGCTGTCTAAATTTTGTTTTTATTTTTATTTGTTTAATCATCCTTTATTTAATAATTTATATGCTTTTTGTGACCTATTAGAATGATTGTACAATAAGCTGGCGTATTCTTGACCTACCTCAATAAATAATTTATTGGTGTAGCGAAATCCTTACCAAATATTATCCCACGTTAATACATATTTTATTAATGTATTTTACAACTACGCTAAATTAATGTATAAATTTTTGAAGTAGATTAATAATTTATTGAGGTAGGTCAAGAGTACGCTAAGGTAATCAATTATTTATTGAGGTAGGTTAAGAGTACGCAAGCCTAATATACTGTTTGAGGTAGATCTTAAATCTGCATTATTGTATGATACATTATTCGTTCTTTAGTTAATTATTTTAAAACATTTTGCAAATTTCCGCGTATCACGAAAATCGATTGATGACAAGTATACTCGTAAAACTCAGTTAACTGTCTAAAGTAGTTTTATGGGATAAATCAATACTAATAAGTTAAATGAGCTATTTTTCCTGAATATCAAAACCAATTCTTCATTATTAAAATTTATTTCATTAAAACATGGTCTCAGTTTCATGTTTGCGTGTTGGAGAAGTGTCTCTAATTCCATTACATTACGATAACATTTCGGCGATAAATCAACCGGTGAAATGGAGGCCTCGTGAATCGGACTGAAATTATTTATTGTCTGCGGATGCTCTCAACGCCAGAATGAAAAATGCCTCTGTTAATAGAATTTTTTATGGAAACGTACAGGGATGAAAAAAACAACAACCCAACAGACAATGTTGGTATGTAATGTATTTTTTCGTGTTATCATAATTAATACGATTAATTTTAAAATGCCATTCATAAATATCCAATTTTATTATATAATATCGATGTTTCTATGTATCTTAATATCGAAATCAGTTTATTTATATAAAATTAAATATGTTTTCATTTAATTAAAATTTCCAATAGTGTATGTATTTATTTTCGGAATGGAATATGCACTGTGAATTTTAATAAAAAAAAGGTAATTTCGTACGATCGAGCAGCTATTCTGGCTGCAGCCGATATGGTGCGGAATTTAAATAAATCGTCTTATCCGGCGAAACAAGGGCGGCCCGGAGCGGCTTTTTAATATTGATTAAAATAAGGGGGGGTGCGATTTTTCCCTCCTTTCCTCCCCAACCCAGGAGCGAACGTGATTAATTCCAACTTGTAACGGAAAGTGCCGCCTGGAAATAAATCTGCACTCAAATTACAAAATCATGACAAGCGACGATACCATATTTGATCTATTTATTCTATTAGATTAATTGAATATACAATATTTTTACATCAAGTACATAAAACATTGTTAAAAAACACACTTACTTCTTTTAATACGAATACGATCGTTTAAACGTATCGATTTAGATCAACAAAACAAATATATGCATTCACAGAAAAAAGAAAGTTAAGAACATTAATTATTCCACGCTCCATTAACCTGTCACATCTACGGCCATCGAATTGATTGTGAAGCATTCGGCTTGGAAACAATACGAAGACCGGACTGGAAAAGGTCGCCCGCATCTGGGGAAATGGGAAAGCTTTTCTCGTTCTCATTCTGGCCTAGTAGAAAACTGGGGCCTTTTTCACGCACGAACGGTCGCCCCTCATTTTTATTGCGACGTTGCGAGGGCACGTACGGTGATAAGATAAACACAGCTCGAGGGTCGTGTTCCTGCGGAACGGGTCGTGCCTCTGGGAGAGCGGGAAAAGGGGATGGGGTCGAAGCGAGCTGGTTGATTTTTACACCCTACTTTTTTACTTTCATGTTTTGTGTTTTTTTTCCTCCCTCGGAATATGCACTTGCATTAAATAATGAGGTTTACTTTGTTAAATTGATTGTGTGCGAGTTTTCTTTCCTAATTAATATCCGACATCAAATACTTGCAATTTTCGGTACTGTAAACTCAAGTTACGCAGAATAATTAATGCCCGGCAACGTGCTGAAATTAATGCCAGATTCTAATTCGTTTCGTTTCGGTTGCATCGTTAGGGCTTTAATTGGAAACCTAACAAATATGTAAATTTATGTAATGCGATATTTAATCGTTTCCATTAGGTGAGGAGAAACATTAGGACCATTATTAAATAATGAATAATTTAAGCATATATTTAATACAATCACTAGGAATTTTAAACTGTATACAAATGCCAGATTGCACACTCCAAATACATAAATAGCTGAAAGTTGATAAGTGGCAGGTGTAACAGTTGAAGGATTATACATTACAATTCATTTTCCGATTGGAATTATTGATAAGGCTGATATTTGGCAAAACTCCATTATACAATTGTTCAATAAAAACACGACTCTTTAGAGTTTCGCTTTATTGAATAATATCATTATTCATCTGCCTGATGAAGTCACAGTATGTTGAAACAATTTTAGCAGTGTATCTACAAATAAAGCAAAACTCTAAACAATCGTGTTTTCATTGCTTAAAGTTATTTATAAAATTAAAAAAACGATTAGAAATATTAGCATTACAATTAAACAGCACTTCATTTAATGTATTTATTACTATAAATACATTAAATGAAGTTTACATCTGTAAACATTATTTCTTGAAAATGAATTTTTTAGTGGTTTTAAAATTCTACCTTACAGAAGATAATTGATATAAAACCATTGCTAGAAGATAGCTTACAGATAAGAGTTGTCAAACGACAATTGAAAGACAGTTGACAAATAGAGAATTGGCAATTGACAGATGACAGTTGACAGACAAAAGTTAACAGATGACAGTTGACAGATGACAACTGTCAGATGTCAGATGAAAGTTGTCAAATAATAATTAACGGATGAAAACATCACACATGACAGTTAACAGATAACAGTTGCTTGACAAGATTTAATAGATAAAACAGTTGAGGAATGACAGTTCAGAGATGACAATTGCCAAATTACAGTTTTTTAATTAATTTCTCTATTTCCAAAAAAGGAGTTACCGTAAATAATCGAAATTGTAATTGAATATATTTAAAATAAATTTAATATGACAGTTGAAAAAGTTAGTTGATAGATAACAGTTGACATACAATAGTTAATAGATGACAGTTGACAGATGACAGTTACCAAATGGCAATTGACAGATGACAGTAACCAAATGATAATTGACAGATGGTAGTTAACAAATGACAATTGGCAGATGACAGTTGGGAGGTGACTCTTGACAGTTGATAGAAAAAAATTGTCTGATAACAGTCGATAGATGACAGTTAACAGATAGTTGACAGATGAGAATTGACGGTCAATAGATGACCGTTGACAATTAACAGATAACATTACATTACATAATACATTACCTAATTTAGAGTTAATTATGTTCTCATATTTTTGAAATAAACAGTATTTAAAAGTTGACATAGTATGATTAACATATAACAATTGATAGAAGATAGTTGACAAATGAAAGTTAACTGACAGTTGACAGACAAGAGTTGACAGATGACAGTCAACAGAGAGTTAATATAAAGTTAAAAGTTCACAGTTGATAAACAAAACTTGTCAGATAACAGTTGATTGGTGACAGTAGATTGACG